>OW796102.1:11823347-12423347 GCA_941860345.1 Chrysodeixis includens
TCTTAAGCTTGGTTTTACGCAAAATTATTTGCACTAACTTATAATTGACTGCCGATGCCGGTTTGGTTTTTAATTTTGGCCAAGGGATTATTCATTTATACTGGGTGCATCAAATTTAATGAAACCGTGCTATCGACACAAAAAGAAGATTTTTCTAATTTAAATTTCTTGAAAAAAAACCAAATACATCAAACTCTTGTTGTAATCACCTTCAGATTTTGTAACAAAAACTTTAAGTCAAAACAAATTAATTTATTATCTTTCGAAAATTCATCACTATATACTTGGGTCCCAGATTCTTGCGAGTATACTTCTGAACATAAACGCTAAACGAAAATTAATGATAGGTACTAAAGCTTCACTTAACTGTCAAATTAACTTCAGACCACACACAGACAGAACATTACCATATGACCACGTGGACCATAACTGTCATTATTATCTCTTCAATCTTCATACTGTACCACAAGACAGCAGAGACAAAGAAATTTAAGCCTTAAACCATAGCGATAAAGTTCTTTTTACTTTGAATGGTTTCTGCTCACGGTTGGGACAAGTTTCAAATAATAATAAGGATTTAACAATAAAGGTTTTATTAATATTAAATTGTTTCAGCTCATGAGTGACTATAAAACAATAGACTACAAGCCGGTAAAGACAAACAAATGTAGGCCTTAGTACGTTGCAATAAGAGTTATCATTATATTTTAAATTTATTTCATATGCGATACAGTACACCATAAAACGACCCGAAAAGAATAACGAAAATGAACCTTAGGTCGTTGTAATAAGAGTGATGATTATATTACTGGCTTGTTTCATATGTGATACAGTACACCACAAAGTGAGTGGCGAAGAAGAACGAAAATGTACTTTAGTACGTTGCAATAAGAGCTATGATTATTAGTAATTTCTGTTCATGTGTGGCCCTCTGTATTTGCCTTCATCTCACCTTACTTTCACTGCGGACTTGACATGATTAGAGCCCTTCGGTTTATTATGTGAAAGAATTTGTATGTATGTATGTATTGTGTTTTTGAGGCTGGGAAGTTATTAAGAGGTTAGAAGTGTTTAATTATTTAATTAATGTAGAGTGTGAATGAATATGACCTACAAAAAATGTGCGTATTTGGGTATTCTTGTAAATAATTGAAATTTTGAGTGCATAATTTGCAACTGGTAAAATTTTACAAAAACATTAATGAATGTAGAAATTTAGATATTTTTAGGAACCGCTTTATCAGGCATATTATAAAAAAAATGTAATTTTTTCCAGAACTTATAAAATAATTCAATAGGACAGCACGAAGGCACTGAACACACACAAACATTCTTGCATTTTCACAAAACTTTTTTACTTTTCCAAATATTTATCTACTTGTACTTCTTTCACTCACAATCCGCAAACATAATTAATCTCAAGTCTTTAAATACACACATTTATGCATATTCAGTAGAATAGTATTTACACTTTCTCCACAAGCTTAATTTACCTCAACATTTAGGACAGTCTATAGGGCCATGAATAAAAATGAATATAAGCAACTCACACTTACTAAATCTTTTCGCATGGGAACAGCTTAAAAGATCTCTAATGATATTTGAAATTATATAAAATGTAAAATATTATTAAAAAAAAATAGTCAAAATCCTTGCTCTGACACCTACCATTACCATTTTACCAAAATACACCAATACTAACACCGAAACTAATCATAACGTATTAGACATGTATCCAATATCATGCTGTCTTTCTCATCGTCAAGTAGAATATAAAGACAAATACATAACAAAAACATTTCAGATCCTCACTTACGAGTAGCTAAGTAAAGGTTTTGTGTACGAACATGCACATTTCTTATAGTATACTATATCAACCTCTTTGACTATTATGTTTAGAGTATGCACACCCTATAGCATAAAACCTCCTTGGTGAGTAAGGAAGCAATCTACAAACTAGATCTCAGTATCTTACTGTCGTACTGTCCATTGACCCGCAAACGAAACTGAAAGTAAATCGCGACAATACACATACCTTTATAGGTACTAGCCTTGCCACGCGGTTTTATCCACTGTTAATATGAGACTTGCAGTTGTAAAGGCGACAACAGCCTTATTTTAAAAATGGTGGGATTCTCTTTAACTACCTACTTTAAGAGATGGCAATCCTAATTTTTGTTCCAGGGTGAAACTCTAATGACTTCAACCCACGTCGAGGGCACACCGTTGGGATATGTCGGACTCCCAACGACTAAAAACACCTCGGGCCCCTTCTGCTACCTCAGCCAGAGTCACGGGATCGCTCGCGCATGCTCTGTGTGACTCTGGCTGGATTATCACCCAAATGACCTAAAGTACACTGCACAATTGATAACTATATTTTATTACATACTTCCATTGTGAAAGACTTTCACTGAAGCAGGTTGTAGTGTTTCACACATACCTATACCCATGGTAAACTTAATCAGTAATCTGAGTCTAATGTACACGACGCATAAGCTTAGGACTATTTATAGTAAGGCTCACATATTTGTGAGAATCGTTCGGTTGACCTACAGAATTCTAGCTACCATCTAGTATACAAACATAACATGTATAGAAAATACTGTCAACATTCCACTCAAATAAATATCCACAAATTGAAGATCGCTACCATCTTTGTTGACAGATAAACGTTTCTAATAACAACAAGAACTCGACACGAGGAAAAATGTCTTCGGCAATCGGCTTTGCTAAGAAAAGCTGTCATTAGCACCCCGAAATACAAATCGATATAATATCATAAGCAAACAAAACACTCTCGACAAGTCTTTATTTACACTTTCACCGTTGACAGCTCTAGGATTACGAGGACCAAATCAACTTGTCACAGCCAGCACACGTCAAAATAAAAAGAGATAAACTTACGTGTCAATCATGCGTGCGACGAAGACGGATATAAATTTATGCGTTACGTTTTCAATGTTACGATTTCATTTGAAATCTTAAGGTCAATGACTTTTAACTTTTGCTTTCGCATTTTTTTTTTGCAAATAACGTTTTGTTTTAATTGGTAAGCAATTAGGTATAGTAGTTGCAAGTATCCTTTCCTAAATAAGTGTGCTATGGAGTAAATATTTGCTTCGAAAGTTATTTACCTACGTGCGTAAAGAAATGGCATAAGAATTGAGCACGCAAGTTTCTCAAAAAGAAATGCTTAAGTAAATCTCTGTTACGTGTTTGAAGAACGGAGAAGAAAGCACCTACTTGAAAAAACAACGCATACCTACTTTAAAGAAGGTGCGACCACTTAGTTAAAATGTTCTAACATGATGAAAATACTTTACAAATTGCCTAAGGAAAACATTAAATACATACCCTAAACAAAATGAAAATAAACATATTATAACACTTATCATAACTTTAAACCTTTCGACACTCCGGTATACCCGGTTTCAGCTAAATATAAGTGGTAAAATATCTTACAAGGTTCGATACATTGCCTGCAATGATATATCACTTTTGATACCAAAGCTGCGCCACTCCGCAATGTATAGAACTCGCAGGATATTTGACGCATTGTTTAAAAGAGTCTTTACTACCGTTCAACCCGCGTGAATAGCTTTTGATTGGACCCGATCATGTCCGAAGTTAGCCGAGCTTAGCCGAACGTAATGTTGGTATATCGATAACAACAGTTTCGTTAGTTTAGTGCTCATACATTGTGTATGGGTTTAGTTTGTTGTGTGAACTTAAACACTAATTTAAGTTCACCCTGATAGATGAAGTTAAATTGCTTTCGACGTAAATTGTAAACTTATCGTAGCAAATGGTTCAGCTATTAACTTACGAATGGTTCAACTGATAACTTTAGTCTACTTAAGAGTTGAATCGGTATCTTACAAATAAAATGCTTCAATAAAATGCTAGAGCTTGTAACAAGCCCAAAAGTTAGGAACCTGTGTTTAGACTTGTACTGGATAACTTATATTAAACAAAATGTAAATAGGTAAGCCAACGAAAGAACATCCCTAACGATCTTACAAACCCTAATAGGTATATGTAGGTATACCACATAATACCAAGTCACAATTCCAATACATTTCTTATCAACAAGAGAAACAATTACAATAATTAATACAAACCCTGTCGTTCACATGGAATCCTAGGAAACGCTGACAGTTAGAGTTAATTGCCTTCACAATGACGGCACCCAGGCCGGGTGAGAACCCGCGGCGCAGCATCGTAAACCCACATTGAAGACCCCATGGCCCACATCACTTGAGGTCGAGATGAGGCCTTAGAATGAGCGGGGAACTCACAGAGAAAAAAAAATGAGTTTGTTTGAAGCTAACGATAAATAAAAAATATATTAAAAGGGGAAAATTTGTGTTCAAATCAAATGTTTATATTCCCGGTTTTTTGGTCGTCTTAAGACTCGTTGGATGACTCGAAAATGGATAATATTGAGAAGGTTTGGATATACATATATTATTCTTTACAAAAGTGGAAAATATCAAGCTTTCATTAGACTTCAAAATTTAAAAACTATTCAGAAACTCGACTAGATAAAAATAGGCTTTTTATCCGGAGAATAGTACTAGGAATAGTACTAGGTGACGGCACATAGGATCGTTCACACGGTTCATAACCGGTCGCCGTGTCCGGCCCTAGCAAGAGGACAAACGCATAATACCGATGCTCGTTTGTTTATAGAAGTGTGAGCACGTTTATGATCTGAAATCTGCAACACTGTATAGACTTAACGGCCAGTCTTAACATGTTAATTGTGAAGATTTTAAAGTCGTTAAATTTATGAAGCGTTTGACAATTCGACAAGTAGGAAACTAAACTTTACATATGTAGGTAGGTAGATTTATAATGAAAGACATACATATTCAAAAACAAATATTTTATACTCTGTAGGAAAGAAATAAAGTCACTATACAATTGGTAGTATCATAAGAATTTCAAACTAACACTTAATAAGCATGGATCAAGAAATAAACTCCAAACTTTCTCCATTACACACACACGTAATAGTTCGGTAACAAGAAAAGAATTTGAAAAAACGAGCAACAATTTAAAACCTTTTTTGTCGGCAGACGTAGCTTTAAAGGCTTTGCCGCAACAAACTTGAAAACGAGCCAATCATTTTGACAGGAGCTTTGGTATAAACAGAATAATAATATCTCTTCAATTCCTTAATTGACTGTTATTCATATTTCATTAAGTTCCATACTTTTCATAATACACACTTTACTGTTGCACCATCAATCATTTTTAACAAAAATGTGAAAAAAATAGTTTATATTTATGTTACTAGCTGTTGCCCTCGCGCGAATGGCGGTATACCTGCAAAAACATTACCCTATTTGACGCAGTCGGTTAAGTAAGTAAGTAGCCTTTGTGTTAATCCAAAAATGTCAGCTAACTTCATACCAAATCTCACCCTTATTTGTCTGGCAGTTTAGGCGTGAAAGAGTAACAACCATACATCCATCCTTCCATCCATACATACATTATTTAAAACAACAAACACAACAAAATTTATTTTCATAATATTAATACGATGCTTAACCTTGTACATTAAACATTAAAATGGTCATTATTAATGTTTCAGTTAAGAACGGCGCCAAAGTAAACATGTAAACAAACCGTTAATCCGAATTTAAGCCATAACGGTGATAGGCTTAACTACATCGTTTAATTAAACTTAACTTAATGAATATCAGCTGATATTAATTGAAGTAATATTCAACCGGAGAAAATTAAAACAAACGTATAATTACATCTATGTAACAAAAAAAATATAATAAACTCCATAGTTTGCAAGTATAGATAGATCGATTTTTGTTACTCTTTCACGCTCAAACGGCTGGATCTGATGAAATGGTATGGAGTTAGCTGACACCTAGGACTAACAAATATTTTACTTTTATCCGACAACGTCAGAGGGGATGATGTTCTTGAAGCTGTAGCCGACATTCTCGCAGACGACGTCGCAGGCAACAGCTAGTTATTAATATTATCATACGATCGACTTGAGAGCGGTTACAAGTAAGTAAGAGTAGTCAAAAACGAAAGTAGAATTGATCTAGAATCGACACAGCCGAAACATCGGTCTCGGATTGTGGTCAGTCGGTCGCTAACTTTCACCGGTTACTAATTAGCGATCCGAAAATAGCGACTATCGAAGTTTACAAGACCACCGCTGTGAATATCGATATCGATATCGTTATCGATATTCTCACTTATCGATCAACGGATGACATTACATTCGAAATGACGTGAGAAAAAGTGTTGGTCTAAATAGTGCAGGTGTTTACGCACCTGGTTGATTGTACACTAGTCACTGACAACTATCAAGTACTTACTATCTTATGGTCGTTAAATAGTTAAATAAATAATTCTAAACATAAATGTTATTTTACAGTTAACAACATACTTGAAATATTCATAAATGTCTCCACTGAACACGTTTACTTACTGCAGTTAATAATTGCTAGTTCATATGCAATTAATATGGTAATAACGATAATTCTACACTTAAAGAAACATCTTGTTACTCTAATATAATTCAAAATTTATTTATTAAGAATTCAATGTATCAACTTAAATGTAATAATTTTATTTTTATCGATATGTAACCAGAAATCGTACTGCACATCACTATCAAAAGCTCGCCGCTGACCGGTGCGTACGCAGCGAGCCCGCCTTTAATCGATTGGGCGGACAGCAACAAGATACATGACGTTACAACACTATTATAATGAAGCAGTCAGTCAATATTCAAAGGCTTTTGACTGTACAAAATATATTGATTGTTCGAGCTTTCTTAAATTTAAAAAAATGTAGGTTACAATTTTGTCATACATAAAATATTGATGATATTATTTTTAAAGAACAGAAACAACAAAATGATTATAAATATTTTTATCTTTATAAACTTAATTTACATAACCTTTTCTCAAGCAATTTTGTGGTCGCCTTCTAATAAACGAAATTAAAAAAAATTAAAACCCCAAGTCATTTTTGTTTTGATCTTGACCTAGCCCAATATTTTTCATGAACAATAGTAAGAATAGCGTGTCACGCATACAATGGAACGCTTGCATAAAGCTATAATACCTGAGATCACGCCAGACAATGATGATACGGTAGATAAATTCAATTTAGGATACCAAACGTGTCTATCAAAAAAAAATATAGCTAACTGCCGAAGAAAGAAATAATTGTGGCATGAAGGTTTTAAGCATAACATTCTAAATAAATTATAGCTACGAGTATCTGCCGAAGAAAGAAATAATTGCAGCATGAAGGATTTAAGCATAACATTCTAAATTCTTTGTTCTAAAAATATAACTATTTATCAATAACTGGCATTTGCAAGTGTCGTATGTTGGTTTCTGTGGCAAAGATGGATTATTTTTTTTTTGGGGTTTAAACCTCCTACCAAGTTATACCCAAATCGGTTTTGCAGGTTAACCGTAAAAGACACATGCTTAGGAAATGACAATAACAGGCAGTTCTTTTCATAATAAAAAAATATCAGGTTAAGGTATTATACAAAATCAGAGCAACTCACCGACTTTTTTCAGGGTACTAATTAATTTGACATACAGCTTACACGAGTACTCACGTGAAAATTATTAATTAAGAAACAGTAATTAAAAGACAGTAAAATTTTTCCTCATATGACGTGATCTCATTGTTCTTAAATCAATACTTCGATGAACAAAAGATCGTTTGTAAATGTCAATTAGTTAGATGGCTTCAATCGGCTTTCCCTAAGACTATGTTCCCATGCTGTAGTCATAACTTTTCCTCTCTTTTTTAAGTTTTTAACATGTCTGCAATTTGATATGCGTTGATACACGCACATTTTCTATATGGCGATTTGATTAACGTCATATTACATGTAAATACAAAATGTTGTGGATACAGTTGTACATGACTTTGTAACTTAAGATTTTTTTTTAACATCAAGAATGAATCCCTATTTGAGATTAGATCTGGAGTCGGCATTCCACAGTGATCAAGCATGGTGATCAGTGTTCAATCAAAGGATTGAGCAATGATCACCATAATTATAGAGATATGGGGATACTTTTGCCATTTACGTAGGCTCAAAAACAGACAATTTCAATTTCTATCTAAATTTTTATTAAACAAAAATATCCAAGTCTCCTTAAGGTTCAATTTAAACGTTCAAGGAACACGAATTCTCGGTGAGTAAATAACACTTTCGCTCTCGTCTGCGGTAGACTCGTTTTGTAACCGTTCTTACAGCGATTGTCCTTTCAATCACTTACGCAACAAACCGCGAGTTCGATAACATTGAACTTTCGATAGAACTAAACCTTGAAGATTCGGAAGTCAGTTTTAAGCTTGGGTGGCAAAAAGAGGATTTGTTTCACCTTTACTATGAGCTGTTAAGGTAGAACTGTTGCTGTTGTGAATCAAGATAACGTCAAGTCTTACTCCCACAATTGTAATGCCTCGTATTAAAAGCACTTTTCTAGGTATGCACTATGTTTCTTCTTGCTTTTTCCTGTCGCAGATCTGCTGGCACAAATTTCTTAAGAAATAAGCACTATCTTTGTGTCTATTGTTTCTATACACATCATTTGTTTTCTTTTTGTAAATAATGTGTATATAAATAAACAAAAAAATATAAATATACTTTGTCAGTTACTTAATTAAAAAACATTGTCATTATTTGATTGCGATATGTATAAGAGAATTGTGAACAAAAGATTCATTAAAGTTTTGATTTTGGTTCGCATTTTCCTCATATTTTTCCTTATAAAGTACCAACTCAACATGAAGCAAGTTAATTAACCTATTTTATTAATTTAAATTTAATCATCTTAATAGTAAAAGTATTTACAACTAACCTGTCAAGATGTCAAACTGTTCATTGATGTCGACGTATCGACTCTACAATCTTCTTATTAATATAAAAATTCAATGCAAAATCACTCTTACGTCTTTTAAAATAAGAGTTTATTCTAAATGGCAAGGATTCATATCGGGATACATTGTTATGTATGTTTAAGACTATTACAGCCCAATGATCGTGAGTGACGTCAAAATGTATTGGTATTAATGTAGAGTCAGAAAATGACAGTATTTTTTTTTATTTTCAATTTTTTTTAAGGGTTTTGTCTTGTGTCAGCTAAGGGAAGGTCACACAACATATTATTGCTTATTTTAAATAGTGGTACTATTTCGCGTTTCTTTTTGAGATTTTAGCCATATAATCTGTTAGTACAAGTGACACGTCTGTTGTACGACAAAATTTACAAAAAAAATACAAGTTGTATAATAGAAAAGACTAGAAGCGTAAAAACAATTTAACAAAATACAAATTAATAACCAAACAAAACAAAAAACAATATAAAAACGTTTACCCGATCGATTCTCACAAAATCTTAACAAGATTTATCGTTCAATTTACATAGAGATCGGAACCACAGCGACGTCTGCGGTTAATAGCCGTATAACGTGTGAATTGACCCTATTATTTATACAATCATTTGTTTACCTAGTTCTAAAAACACAGTAATAAGATGAAACTTTAATAAAATAACTTTACATATATTTACATGTGATTAAAACGAGTTCTGCTGTTTAAGTAACCAGGCTAATTCAGTGACTATTGAGGTTCGTATAGATGTTTGAAGTATGAATCAGTCTTTTTTTATTTTAAAATATATTTTTGAGAGATTTAAGCCTAAAAACCTCGTACATGTATGTTTTTTAACGATATTTTTAAGCTTACAATTCTGAATCCACATTTTTTTCCTTAAATATTTTATGCAGTTAACCGCGCAACAAACCGTGTTCTTTGACTGCTGCACTATACTGAGTCCATATATTATGTAAACGAGTTTTTAGTTACGAAAAACCTCTAAAGAAGGTCTGAAATTCCTTGCAAAGCTTCATTAACCATTACCCAGATTAAAACAAACCACTTTTTGCATTTACTAAGTAAGATAGAGTTCATTAACCTTCACGCCTCATGATTTTAGGCGCAAAGGACGAAGCGAGGCAAGTTTAACATTTACTACTACATTTTACATCGAGACTAGCTGTTGCTCGCGACCTCACCCGCGCGAATATCGATTAAAGCTATAAAGATATTACCTTCGTTTGACGCTATATGTTGAAAAGCAGTCTGTGTCAATCCATGGTATCAACTAATTCCATATCAAATTTCTTCAAAAATTTTCTAGCCAGCGTGAAAGAGTTACAAATATCCATCCACACATTAAACATACTTTCACGTTTATAACATTAGTAGGATATTGTTAAAAATAACACAGACACATTCATATTTTATTCTCTAGTCCCCACGAACAAGCTCACTCCCCTATCATTAAAACTCCAATAAATCATAAAATAAATCAATTTCTACCTATATGCAAATGCTTGTGATAAATCGAGTATCGCCTATATTCCTATAAACACAATCTATTAACACCAATGTTATGTTAGACCTGACCCCTGCTACGTGAACTTTCTCCGTTCATATTGGTTCCATTCTAGCTCAGACACGTCTTCATTTTACTATATGTTTATGTATAAAATATTTATGTTGGCGTGTAATAAATATCTTTGAATGCTCGGATAGCCGAGTGGTATAAGTCACCACGCCAATTACCACTGTAATTGGCGCGACACGTCGCGGGTTTGATCCCCGCGTAGGACAAGAATTTGTGTGATCCACAAAGTCTGGATGTGATTGTGCATATGAATTTAATGTCTGTGAAACCCCCCGCGATACAAGGATTAAATTACGGGAGTCATTTATTTAAATAAAGAATATTTTTAAAATTTTAGGCTAAGTGAACGACAATTTTAATGTAGAGTAGTGGGACACTTTTTTGTTTTGAATTTATTTTAATACTCAATGACTAATGTCGATGTCAATTAAAAATGCTGCCCTGCAGAGTCAACTCATGATTAAGGAGTCCGGTTGAGTCCGAAACTAGATTTATCCCGATAATTACGCGTGAGAAAGTTATTATAATAAAACAGTGTAGTCTGTTCAGAATCTTAATAATTACTATCAGTTAACCTTAGACAAAACGTGATTACTCATTTTGGCATTGAATAACATTGCTGTGTTGTTCGTATCTAAGTGCAAAGTTCAAGATACTAGACTAGCCGAAAAGAAATGTAATTTCCATAGACTAAAACAATCTCTATTGAAGTCCATTAATGCTTGCGCTTGTAGAAATGTCACTTGCGTACGACGGAAGACTATAACCGTTAAAAACAGTTGACTACGTGAATCATCTTGAAACTAAAAAATAATAGTTCCGGCGCTAAGTAGTACATTTTCGATAATGCAGGTACCGTTTACATGATTATAATACTAAGCAAGTTACCTATCAATTAACACCCACAAGGAAGACTAGTGTGAAGCCATAAAATATAATTGCTCATTTTTAGATCATCACAAATAGTCGCCACACTACTTTCCGTTTTACAGCCGACAAAATACTTTCGGCTCCCAACATTAAGTAGAAATTAATTTTAAATGGTGTTCCCACGGCGGCAAAAAATACTAAGAAGTTTCCATTATCGTACATACTTTTACTATTCAGTTTCTCTAATAAGAGCATAGTATGGGTAGCAGGGATTCGTGGAATGATATAATACAATAATTGTTCATGTATATAGATGTTTCTGATGTTTTCGTTTGATATCACGAAGGTATGGGTTTAATGAGTAGACTAGTGACGTTTGAGGTGACGCCTCCTCACCGACCTATAATTGACCCACTGCAGGGCAATCGCCTCATCTCGTATTTTTTTTGTAGCTGATGTATCTACTGAGAAATGTAAAGAGAATTGATTATACTATGTAACGACGGTTTTATTATCTGAATACGAAACTAGCTTGTTTATGCTTTTTTTTTTTTTGCTTTTTAGTAACATAGATCACAATTCGGTTTCTTTTATATTTAATTCACATTCTAATACACCATCTCATTACCTATTCTAAGGGTCTCTAATGATACGTTCCCAATGAAAGCAAAAACAACAGATATATACCGTACTATAATTGAAATAATTATTCAATTTACGAACTCACGAAAATCGTGTAGAAACTCTGCCCTTTAAATAACGACTACATAAAATATCGAATAGGTAAATTGATATCGATTAATCATTCCCTAACTAGAGAAAGTGCTTTTGAATCGAGTATAAATTTGAATCGATTAAAAAACCAAATGAAGAGTAATGATCGAGTAATCACGACATGTTATTTCACTTAGCCTGTGTTGTGTAAGTAATATTTAATTGGATAAGTAATTCAAACGGATTTAATTTTTATGAATGTTTGTATGATTAAAATTGTTCTTATGATTTATAAGATAACCGTGTAATTGTATGTGTCTGTTATTTAAGTTATGTTATATCATTAGGGAGGTCTACGTTAGAAAAAGCCTTTAACATAAGTGGTTATAATTGTTTATTTAAAGCAATTACATACTCAAATTGTATTTGAAGATAAAATGCGTACAGTCACGAGCACAAACAGAATTATATGACCAAACAATTGAGGTTTAAGTCCTAGTCAAATGATTTATGACATCGTAAAATTTTCTTTTAACTTAAACATATGTTTAGCTTACAATATCAGGAATATTCCAAAACTGCTTCAAAATTTTCGCAATACAAATCGTTCGCACTTACTTATTTTTACGTTCGTTACTCGCATCGACGCTAAACAGTCGTATTTTCTGACAACTATGTCACAAATCTAATGCCGCAATTTACTCTTATCTTGCTAAAAAAATATGTGAAATAATATTAATAACACTTCGATATCTCATGCTCCATTAGTTATCAAGTTCCCAATACTGGGGCGAGTAATCCATCAATAGGTGCTGCTAACATTGTCATTTACGCGCTAAAGCCAATAACGGGCGCCATGTTGATTTATTACACACTTTAGCTCAGCTTAGTATCGAAATCTTATTTTGCAGAGCAGAGGTTCAGATTAAGGAATAAGAACTAATAAAAAAAAGTCACTGACTGGCCTGTTGGTCTAGTGGTTAGTGACCCTGACTGCTATACCGGAGGTCGTGGGTTTCCCATCGGTTCGATTCCCATCCAGGACAAATGAGACTTGTTTTTTAAAAGCTTTTATTTTCATTTGTAGTTGCTTAGGAAAATTCAAACAAAATTCTCTACATTTCAAAGTTAGATTTCAATACAACAGCCTCAATAAAAATATTTCAGTCTCAATCACAACAAAAGTTACATGAAACCCTTACACATTACCAATATATCTAACATAACATACATCTACCACAACAAATAATTCAACTCAAATCGTATCCAACTAATCTCAAATCGTATCTAAACGGAGAAAGTGCGGACATCGAGTTGTGAGTGACCAAACAACAAAAACAGAAGGTCGGTACCGAGGGACTACCACAACCTCTCAAAATAACATCGTTGAGGAAAAGAGACGGCGCTATACGCAGTGTAGCTCTATCTCGCTTCCACAACAGAAATAATGTAAGTTGAAGATGTCGTGGTAGGCTTACGGAGATGGGTTTCACCTATTAACGGCGATTAAACGAATACCGACGCACGAGACTGCAGCACGTTTCCTGTTTACTTAATTAGAAGTATTAGAACTGTGAGTAAATAAGGATGAACAATCCGCCGGATACACGTGTGACTATTGGTTGCTGTGACGTTTTTAGAAGATCCAAACTTCTTAGTGACTGTTGTTGTTATAGAAGCATGACTTCACAACATTTTCCTTCGACATCTTCCGCGACTGTAATAGTTTTAATTTAAGCGCTTTTAATGTGGCCAGCTAATAGCAATGGCCCATTGAACATGAGGCAGCAAATTTCATTGATACTCCACTTTATAAATCCCGTTTCTGAAATAGCAATCAGGACCAATATTTGTTGTTGTTTTCCACGGAAAGAAGCTATACAAAACTGTTAGTCACCGATCAAAAATCGTGTCAAATGCTGTTATGAATTCCGAGGTATTTATTTAAAGATAGAATAGCATAATTAATCTTGATGGGTAGGCATATGGTACAGAAAAATTGTTACAGAAAATTTTGATTCATGATATTCTACCACAGAATAATATAGTATACTTAATTATTCTAATTAATCAGAATATTTAACAACCAATGAAAAAGTTCCAGAAATCAAGGCTTTGTCTAGAAATATCTACTGCCATACAAACTCACAGAGATGGTACATAAGGACACATGAAGGAAACTAAAGTTGTTCGGTATATGAACCCTTTCGTTAGAAGAGCCTTACCTTCCTATTGATAAGTATCATCTGCTTAGATCGTAATTATATTGGTCAAGATTCGATCTGTGTACCGATAAGACGAGCTTGGGGTCGTTATGAATACTGGATTGTATTTACATATCAAATGTATGGGTGAAATGTAGAAGATAAGTAACTTGTTTGTTTATAATTAAGATTGTAAGGGTAGGCAAGAGTGTGGTATTAAATTTTATAGTTTAATACATTTCAAAGAAAAATTACCATGCTAGATTTTTTTTCTTTTTGTATTAAAATTTGACTGCACGGATAGCCGGCCAATCGTGTAGTAATGTGTGACGCAAAGATTTAATCCCTTAGAGCGAAGGTCAATTTCATTTTAGGTATATTCTAAACATAGTTATAAGAGAGCAGGCTGTTATAAGTGATGTTTAATGCACTAGTTTTGTGGCCCAACTTGGATTAACTCTACATTCGCGCCTGACCCAAATTAATCGAATTGCAGTAGCTTGGTTAGATTCGGTAATGATCTAATTAAGCTAACTAATTACATGACAGACGCATCCTACTTTATATAATTATCTAGTTTAGCAATTAATGGACTTCAAAGTCCCGTCGTTTGAATCCATAGCAATTAACACAAATACATCATCGCCAATGAAGAGACAAAGGTTTATATCTTCTCTATTATTATATTTTATGATGTCTGGTTCATAGTTGAACGCCTACTTAATTAAAATATATGAGAAAAGACGTTTTAATTGCTTTAATTAAGTAAAAATATGCTAATGATATTTTACGATAGAATTTCCTTAAGTAAGGTTCATTCTTGTGACTACTGGCTTGTTATTTTAATTTTCTTTTTTGTCAGCATATAAGGCAGGCAAAAGCTTTAAAAAAACATTATAATTATGTAGATAAAAAAAACAAAGAATCAAAATTTAAAAACAAATAAACGCCATCTTTGAAATCGAACTCTATAATTCAAAACCTTTTTTTCTTTTAAATTGTAAGCCGACCAGCCAGTATTCTTAATTCAAAATTAATTTTATTTTTAATCAGACCAAAGGGCGTCCCGACCGCTCCATTCACTTCGAGACTCGTTTTATTTTCACGATCACTTTCAGTCGGACATTTTTGAAAACAACTTTCTCTGTGTATTATTTAAGGTAAGTTTTAATATTCCATTGTTTGACAAGCCATGAAGCCACCCATAGTTATGTATGAGAAGATTTACGCCTTGACTGATATGTGAAAGGTTAAGCTTTAAGCTTTTTTGAAGGGCGATAAAACATAACGACTTATTGTTTTTACACATTAAGCCTACTTAATCCTTGTCGCTACTTTCTTGAATACTGAGAATTTTTGAACATGTGTACTCAAAAAAACTGTATAAGACTTTTTGCTTCATAAAACATTAAAAGAAATACTGTAACATATCGTATTTGCCTTTATATTACAATGTTTTGGGTGGTTTTAATATTTGTTGATTTTATACAAATACATCTATCTGATGCTCTTCAAAAACAACTACAGAAAACATCAAATAATACATATAGTAAAATATAAGCCTATTTATTTTCGATAGCGTAATTTAATATCAAAAATATATACCGAAAATTATGTTCAATACCAACAGTCCTAATTGAAGTAAAAAGACCCGTCTCAAGTATTTTCGTAATTGAATCAGCTTCCATTGTAAATGCTCAATGAATGGCTATCGAACCAAATTCGTATAATGTACCGCCAGCAACAGAACTCGGGAAAAACAATCTAGTTTATCGGCTGCCAGGCCTGCCAGTATTTTTCAATGATATGTTACAATTGGTATTTAGTATGTTATTTTTAACTTTACTAGACATCAAAAATGTCGTCATGACCTTGCTATGTGTGGATTTGTATGCACGAGATGCAGGTTTGATCTTTCCTCCTTATTATAAGACACTACTGACAAACGGTGAAGGAATAAATCATCCACTTTTGGATTTAAATATTGGAATCTGAAATCGCCAATCTACTAGATGTTAAAGCCCATTTTTTAGCGATTAGGTAACGACAGCACAACAGCAACTTATTAAAATTGAGTGTGTTAGCTGAATTCTGTAACTGACCGTACCGAGTATTTGAGTAATTTCGTTACTCTTGTTGATAATGGCATTGTATAATTGAATAAAACTGGTATTCACGTTGGTATGGACAAGTGGACATATTCAGATAATTCTTAGTTTCTTTCATCTGGGAAGTGCGTTTGCGTTTGAAATGCGTTTTTTTTTTGCTTGAAATCGGATTAAGAGCAATGTAAGCGGATCAAGTTGTAATGCTTGTACTGAATAAATACAAATTAACTCAATTTAATAAAAAAAGCTTTTATTTATCTTTCTATTCATATTAATTCTTCATCAAAAAAGAAAGAAAAGTGTCTTTATTGCTTGATCTATATTTGAACTCTCAAAACTGCCAGCATTTGTTTATTTTCAGCAAAGAAGGACGAGAGCCATTGAGGTTCGTTATAAAGTAACACCTCAGACTTATTACGGGAATAATTTGATGAAAAAGTACCTCATTATTTTTGTAAGCGAATGAAACCCGGAAAACGTGCACGCACCCTTGCCTGTATGAAAGCGTAGACGATCTCATATTTTAATAATACGTACATAATATGAGGCATTTCTTTAATGAAAAATCTGATAAGAATACGTAAGTTTTCTGTAGGTGGAGATTTTCTATTCTCTTCCTTTTTTCCCGTGACCACAAAGTTTTCGTCTTTGGGTAGGTTTGCCTAGCAAAGGAACATTTTCATAGGCTGGCATAATTTAGGCACAGAGTTAAAAATCTGCTCGTAAAATACCGTGAATCTACGTTATATTTGAATTGATCTATTTCGAAAATATGAACAAAATTTTAGAAAATCACCACCTAAAAAGTCTTTTACGTAATTCTATACTTAAAATTATTGAAAACAATTAACCTTAAAACTATAATTACTTTCCTAAACTTACAAAGGAACAGATGAATGAACTCAAATACGTAACTTTTAAACCAAACGCCTAACCAATGTCAAGGCCGTGTGCAGCGGACAATGGCGGCCGCACATGCGCAGAACGCAACAGAACTGTACCTACCGTTCAACTGATCGAGACGGTGCGGGAATAACGCTCAAGATTCAATACATTGCTGTTCATGATCTATCACTTCTGATACCGGTCCTGCACAGCTACGCAATGTATTTACAACTTGTTCGATGTTACCTTATAGCATTTGCACAGTAAACGAATAAATTACGCGGTTACGAGATCGAATGGTAATTAATTCGATTATTGAATGAGTTATGTTTTTATTGTTCTATATTTGAACGTACAGTTTTATCGTGCGATTTATTTTGTTCATTTCTTGAGGAATGGTGGAGCTTTTTTTTAATTGTAATTTTTATTGACAGATTAGTGTATAATAAATTAAGGCAAAGGTAAATAAAGAAAAATATGCTAGTTTCACGTATTTAGGTAATTCAGAAATAATAACGATTGTTGGACGGATAAATACTTACAAATATTAAAATACATTTCTTTAATTTAAAGTGACAACATACAGGGTGTAAATTCTCAGGCCTGCAGAAAACCATACGCTGTAAATGATGCACTTAAAATTACTATCAGCATTAACGTATAATAATAAAGCAGTAAAATAAACACTTGTCCCAGACAAATACACGTCGTAAACATTTATTTGCATTCTGCGTTACTCAAACTACCTCATAAAAGCTACCTAAATCCATAATAATTATGACCTACAAAACTCTATGAGACATTCTTGATTTTTTACAGCTTACAAAATTATATGGCTGATAGGAATTTTTAGAAGCCTCTATAAGAATAAAAAAATAAAATTTCCCCGTGCTCAATCATTTCGAGATTTGTGCAATATGTGTAAACTATTCAATAAAGCGGACAAAATTAAAAAAAATACATTCCATTGTCAAAATTCTTAAAAAAAACAAAACACGGTGCATTTTAAAACTTCACATTCATTTAAATACTCGCGCATGCGTAACGTGCATAAAGTAATTGATACGCACACAAGCACAAGCTTAATATAAGGTAATAATTGATCTATACTATCACTGATAAGAGCACACACTTACAAAATTACACACATGTTTACAAAAATTGGGTAGTTTAATGTAATTAGTCCGTCAGATAGACTTTCAAAAAATATTGGATACATATTTTTTCTTTTATCACGTTAACAAAAACATAAGGTGATACGGTAAATGAAAATCTCGTGTGACGTCACATACAAGTACACGTTTTACTGGCAAGTGACGTTGGTAGCCCCCACTTCGACACTTTTCACCACCTTTGTTGCGTTTTACCTTTGTATTTTTTATTGATAAAATAAAAAATACGCATCCAAAATTTTTTTGGATCTACCTGACAGACAAATAAGATTTTTTTTGTCAAATAGCCTATTGTTAGTGATATAATTCACACATTGATAAGCCACGACTACCGACTGTTTGAGGGCGAGGCACTTGTGCGACCGCCCGACCGCCCCACATTGCCTGTACGCTCTGAATACTACGGTTCCGGACTTACAATTTGTGTTTATCACACAATATCTTAACTCTATACTATAATAATACAGGCTTACAGACTTTAAATTATAGTTTTCTTTTTAATAGTTGGAGGTTCAAAAATATAGTGGCCAGTTATAAGATTGTCAGATGTCAATGCCCTGTCAAAGATCAGATCGATCAGATCAATTGTAGTTTTGAGAATTAGAAATTAACACTATTGTGTAAGGATATATTAAATGTATGAAATGACAAAGAGACCTATTCAAAAGCTATTTTAATCTAAGCTTAAACAATGACCTACTTAATGTAATTCTTAAGAATCATACGATCTGTACTCTATTCAAATTTTCTCTATAAGAACAATGTTTTCAGCTACATTGTAACATAATTATGGTCTTGCCACATAATAAAAGCTTAGTGTTGCCATAAAACCCTATGGGCTATAGTTATGTCATTACCACGGTTCGTTAGTATGAGCCAGATTCTTGTACTTTATATTTCTCACTAATTATCTAACAATATAATATAACATGGTTATGAGGCTAGGCTTTATGGCCGTATGTTCACGGCTACCCATTAATGAGCCATATAGTGCATCTCATGAATATTTGCGACGATACATAATAAAACAACGAACAATAGCTCGATGCAAAACCCATCGTAATATTCCCCGATTTTGCATAACCTTTGTGATTAACGAATTGTATTTGACATATTGTGATTACCCTAGATATTTTATAGGTAATATACAGCGGCATTCAAACCATGGGAATTAAGCTTCACTAGAGTCGACAATCGCCCAGCCGGCTCTTTAAACCATCTCGATAGGTTAATAACTGCATCTGGTAATCATCTCTGCCTATCACACCGAGATAACAGGTATTAGTAATAAATTATCATATCAATGAAAACATACCGTTATCAGCGAGCACAGAACCGAACAGCAATCAAAAGTCAAGAAGCAATGTTCCAATCACAACACAGTTCGCACACAAAACCGTTGCACAGAGATAAAAAAAAAAGTTGGTGTGTTTGATGTTTGCGCACGTGCGCGGGAGTCGCGGGTATGTGCGGTCGCGGCGGTGCGCTCGCGGCGGTGGGAGAATGACAAGTGGATACTGCGCAGGTGCCGGGCCAACCTCCCTCTAACAAGGTCGCGTCCCCCTCTCTTCACACTCATTTCTCCCGGAGAAAGTCTGCCTACATACATACCAAATTTTCGAACCGATTGAGCTGACTGAATTAACTTCGTGCGAAGATGATGAATGAAATGTGTGTAAGTTCAACGTGTGGGATCACTTTATCTTTGTACAACAAACTCTATCAATTGGTATGCGTTAGCGCATATTACAACATTTATCTTGATTGTCGAAGATTGTTCACGAAATTATACGTTTTCTTCACACTCTGCGTGTCGCATTGTATCGATAAAAAATCGACACGACACGTTAATCGATTTTGCATTCGAGGAACATAAATATCACGAAACTTAGTATCGATTAAACAATCTTCAAGTTTAGTCTTTCACCTACATATTAAAGTGATTCAACGCGAATCCTTATCGATGAAACATGCTTCTAAACTCATTGACATCAATATGGCTTACCGACGATGACAAATATGCTAATAGCACATAATCGTAACATTTTTCTCGAAATAAAAATCTAGTTTTGCGAAGTGAACATTTCTTAGCATAATTAGTACATAACGGCGAATTTACATCTATATTACTTGTAAAAGTTTTAAGGCCTCATTGAGCCTAATTTAATACATTTTTACGACTTCTAATCCTGTTAGGTATATACATATATCTTGATTTAATCCTTCTATTTTGGGGTATCATCAAATTTATGCCAAATAAACAAAGCACATCGGGGGTTAAACAAACATTTCATTAGCATTTTTTTCGTGCAAAGGTTGAATCAAAGCTAAGCGACAATTGGCGTGTTGAACTAAAGAAATCAGCAATCCATGCAGTCAAAAAAAGTATCAATACTGAAAAAAAAAGTCTATAAATAGACGAGATACTGTCAAATTGATGACAAACGAAACGAATCAATCAACAGGTACCTAAATAATATTACATTGAAAAGGTTGTGACACTGTTACTACCGTGCAAATTGATCAATGTGCAGCTGAGTTAATCTATTTGTGGCATAGACGTATTTCCCTTGGTTCTTTTTTACTACTATATGACTATTGTTGTAGGTACTATGCTATATTTTTGTGAAAACTAAAACGCCAGATTTTTTAAAAGAAGGTAAATAGTATGGTGGTTTCTTTAGCCATGTGAAATTATCATACAATTCTTGATGATAAGAAAAACCTCTCGAATGTTTCAAACTGATATTTCACTTCTATTTGTCGCGTGACATACCCCTAGTTTCTGGAAAACTGATCATTTGAATCTACTATCAATTCAACTGATAACGACTGTTTGGTTGACCATAAAACTTACAACCAATCACAGAGCTTAACGTAAGATTTGATTCACGATTATCAATTTTTGTGTTGATCAGCGTTTGAGAACCCGACTGTCAAAATAATTTCACATATAGGGTGGCTGGAATCTTACCATGTTATGCCAAAAATATAAGAGTTCAAAAATACATAGAAAAGTCAAGTTAGATCAAAACTAAAGGTTTTCCATCTAATCGTTAAGCTACTTAGTACGTGATGAATTACACCCATATCCTCATATTAATATTGAGTGTAAAATATGATCCGGCTTTCATTTTCCCGAGTCTCGGATAAATACATAGTCATTAATATTTAACCTGTGGTTAATATTTTATTAAACGCTTCACGCTTTTGCTAAGTTAGCGAGTATCGTGTAGGAGATATCTTGTCGTAATATGTCAAAATTATCGTTTAGAAATGTATTTTATTAAAGACGTGTGAGAATTTATTGGAGATAAATGTTTTTAGTAAAAGATGGGTGTATTTCTGTCTGCTTGTTATCCGACTGCATTTAAAGAAGGGTAGCGTTTGTTTTTCTCCAAATAGTTTCGATTGTTTTACCTTTTTTAAGTTATACAACATTAATATTCTGATATTGATATTCGTAATATCAATGTAATTCTGGAATACCACAATCTATTTTTACATAATTTACATAACGCCTATTTAATTGACAAATGTCTGGCCACTTGTAAACTTCTCTAACCATCTATTTATTGAAAGCTTGTAAGTCAAAAAAGCTCAAATAGTTTCAATTGTTCTATTACATTATTTTAGATCTATACTTACAAACTTATAACCTACCTCTGTAATTTGATAACAATAAAAGAACAATAAAATATATTCCACGACTTTCACATAACTTTGTCTTATGAGTAAGAGACATCTGATAAACATACTTATATACTAATATTATGGATAAATTACACCCAGACACAGAACAAATAATCGTACTCATCCCACAAAAATTTGTCCTGCGTTGGAATCGAACCCACGACCTCTGGTACAACAGTCCGGGCCACTAACCACTAGACCAACAGGCCATTAAAAAAATCTAAAGAGTTGCAATACAATCATAAAAACCGTTACTTCTAAAAGAATTTCTCTATGTAAATGCCGGCATTACTAAGATTACTGTCACAAAAACAATCGGTCGTCAATTGTTAAACAATACCGAGAATAATTCTTTAAGCTTTGTGTACAAGTGACAGGTAAACAAAAAAACCGGCCAAGTGCGAGTCGGACTCACGCATAAAGGGTTCCGTACTATCATACTAGCGTCTACCTATTAGAGGTGTTTTTAATATTGAGCAAAAATACGAAAAAAAAAACACGTTTATTGTATAGGCACCCCTCTTAATATTTTTTTAAGTTTTAGTATTTGTTGTTATAGCGGCAACCAAAATACATCATTTGTGAAAATTTCAGCTTTTTAGCTATCACGGTTTATGAGATACAGCCTGGAGACAGACAGACAGACAGCGGAAGCTTAGTAATAGGGTTCCGTTTTACCCTTTGGGTACGTAACCCTAAAAATATTATAATCGGGTGCTTAAAAGATCAGAGGGAAAAATAAAAGATATCTACTACTATAGCTTAAAGAAATATTATTGCGGGTGTGAGTGTGATAGCGCACTACATGGCTAGAGTGGCGTCTCTCTTCCACAAATGTAAATATTAATATTATTTAAGGCGTGGTGGAAGGCCCTTAGTGCCATGCTTTATAGAAGGTTAAGTATTCAGTATTATTTACATTTTATCATATATGATTTTATTTGATTTTTCATATTTATGTTTAATGAAAATTAATGTCATAATATAAGAAGCGTGGAATGGCCGTGTTAAATAGGTGAATGTTTAAAACTATAGTATGTCAATGTGTGTCATAATACAGTCATACTTTATAAGTTGATTGTCCGATGAAGGGTAAGCCTGATCTGTATTACAGGTTTTACCTAAAACAGACACAGTCTCTATGTAGTGCTATTTTAGTTTGTACTGTGTGTGATGAGAAAATAAATACATTATTATTATATTTTTACTGCTCTATACTGCTACTAGGTAGGTACTAGAGATGAAATGTAATTATGGAAATGAAATATATGTAATAATATTCTACATTTGGGTATCGATTTGCATTTAACAATTTAGAATATAGCTGCTATTGTTTTAATATAAAAACTTAATATAGAATATGATTTGTGTAGACATATTTCATTGCCTTGTGTGAGTTTAGTTGGTTATGTCATGACCTACATCGTGTAAACAAATAAATAAAATATAAATACAATCAACTCCCGAATTAACTAGTTTATATATAGAAGCAAATTTTATCACAAACTAGCGGTACCCGCCACTTTGTCCGCGTGAAACTTAACAAAAAAGTTAAGTAGTTTATTTTCTGAAATAATAGATCTTTTCTATAATACAATATAGCCTAACTTACTTCTTATTGGATCAACTACCTGTCAATAAAATCCCTATTAATTCGGTCCAGCCAACTCAGAGATTCAAGGGAACAATCAGACAGACAGACAAAAATTGAGAAAGATGCTATTTTGGGTGTATGTACCTCATACATATTCATATTATTATGTATGGTGCAAAAGACGGTTGTTTCAATATTACAAACAGACACTTCAATTTAATTCATATGTATAACAGATAACTAATAAATAAAACACTAAGTTCTCTTCTGTCGAACGTCAATACCCGAAATGGATGATATTATGCAGGAATGCGACAAAAAATTCGACAATACTTATTATATTGATTTATCTTAACCATTCGTTTAAATTGTTATCTTTGACAACACATTTTCATGTTTTCGCTTTTATCGTTAATCATAATAATAGAGAAAATGTTCTTTGTTTAATTGGAACAATATAATTGGTGTCAAACTTGCCTCTGAGCAGGCGACTTTCAATTGTTTCGTGAATATGATACCCCTGGGAATGTTTCTCTCAATAAAGCTACAATAAATTATAAACAAAAAGGTTAACAATGATTTATTATAACTTTCTTAGACTTCTAAAATGTTCTAAAAGTATTCTCACGTGTTCTAGCTTAACATGCGATCATTACTCAATAAGTAATGAAGCCATTACTCTGCGAAACTATGACAACTCGACAGTAATTTTCGCTTTAACTCTAGTATCGGTAATATTCCAGCTCAAAAGAGTATTGAGGTAATGTTAGGGTCTTGAGTTTTGCTAAATAGAAGTGCCATATAATGAGAAGCCTTTACAGTCTTAAGTACTTGTAAGAATCGCCCGCGCAAATGTCGGTTATAGCCGCAAAATCATAACACGCCGGCGCCGATGATTGAGATTGTTGATTAAAAACTATCCTATGTGTTAATCCAGGGCTTCAGCCAACTAAGTATTATATACCAAATTTCATCAGAATTAAGAAGAGTAAAAAACATCTATCCATCCATCCATCTATCACAATTTTTTGCATTTGTAACATAAGTAGGATTGTATAATTATAAACCAAAACGTAACGACAGCTGTTAAGGGTATATAATAAGTCGTTACTTTAAATCCCATATTACCAAACGTAATTAAACATAATTTGCGTCTCCTATATGAAAGGTCAAAGGACTGCCGTAACCCAAAGCACCACTTTCTCCCCGATCTTAACACCGCGACCCGAGTAGAGTCGGCCGATGATCATAACGATACTTTAAAATTACACAAAGTTTATGAACATGTATTTCTGGATTTGTTCATGTACCTACATTTCTAGGTGTACTAAACATTCCTCAAACTGTCCTACAAAGCCTAGTCTCAAATTAAGTATACGAGAGTAACTTGTGTTATAAGTACATTTTATAGATAAATTATACTCAGACACAGAACAAACGATCGTGCTCATCGTCCTGGGTGAGAATCGAACCTATGACCTCTGGTATAGCAGTCAGGGCCACTAACCACTAGAGTAACATGCCGTTTATGTACTGCGCGGCTATACGCATTTATGAAAAAACGGCCAGGTCTTACTAATTTATTTATTTATATTGTGGTAATACAGAGATTAAAAGAGTGTCTTTCGAATCTTAATTTCTATGTCATTTTGTCAATAGCATAGCTAAAAATTGCTTCAGGCGATAATTCTCAAAGGTCAACTCATAAAAAAAATTGAAGTTTAAAAGTCCCAAAGTCATTGATTCGAAAGGGCATTTCGAACTTTTAATTCATAGTTAGACCACTGTTTTCGAAAGCTATCAAATGATTTAAATTCCACATTTATAGATTGTTATCGATGATATTATTTTTTATTGACTCCTATTGAAGAATAGTTCGTATACCACGAGGTTTTAACAGGACTGTAGATATTGAGAAAGCGAGGCATACTATGCATTGTATATCTGCATCTCTCTCCCACACTGACACCTTTCCTGCTTTAACAGTTTCTATTAAACTATCTTATAGTATTAGTAATGATGTTTGGAGCAATTAACTTGGAATTTCTGAGAAGTGTTATTGAATAATATTTACGTAAAGAATTCGAGAGATCCTGTGTGATTATGTTATCGTTTTGGTTATGATATTGATCGGAGTAACTATTACGAGAAAGTAGAAATGGTTTTCGATAATTTAATTATAATTCCGTGCGTTGGAAATTGGGGATTTACTGTTTTGAGTAAAATGCCTTTAATGACAGTGTTAATTTTATTCGAATGACAGATTTGATAGGTTATACATTTTTAACACTACTTAATTGCGTTAAAATAAACCAAAAACTATCCTATAAATATTACTGTAAGGTAGTTTCCATTACAACGTATAACAATCCCTGTCATACGCTCATTGATCCGTGAAAATTGAAACGTTCACAGCGTCACAATATGCGCCGGCGCATAGCACCTACCACCACCAGCTGACGTAAAACTATAGCAGTTGTGAAAGAGAGACGGCGCTATACACAATGTAGAGCACTCTCTCTTTTCCACAACTGCAATAATATAACTTTGAAAGGTGGTAGTCGTGGTCTTGAGCGCCATTGCGTGACATTGTAGTATACAAGCGTAATGTGCGTGTTTGTCGCTACCGTTCGTAATGTAGATGTCTATGAGAAATTATAAATATGTATTTCTAGGTTATTTTAAATACTATGATGATAATTATTGGTTTTGGTAAACATGTTAAATGTAAATGTATGATCATTAAAAGGATGTTAACTTCTTCTGAAACTGTTTGTCTTTTCGAATCCTTTGATAATTTATTATTGGTGTAAAGTAAGGTATTCAATCACTTCGGAAACCATGCATAAGGCTAAATACTAGATATTTAGTATAAAAGAATTAATCGAACGATGTTAATCAAATCAATTCATGATTTTCATGAATCAAGAATCTTTATAATCATAAACATACATGGATTAACATTATACCCACCATAAAATCTCTGCTATTAAATTCCATTTTCTTTTCGAAAGCAAACAAATGAAAATGTTAGAAAGCATACAGGGTGTTTCTATTTACGCTAAGTAGGACAGAGAACACCACCTGTCGCACAAAATAATGTGTTATGATACTAAAACAGCACACTGTACACTACTTGTGTATTCTAAGTAATGTAGTTAGGTAAGTGCATTACCGTGTGTAACGAGAAATGAAAAATAAATGGTTATGCGCTTTTATCGTAGAAAGGATTTTTCTATTGAAAAAAGGATAGAACGAAAAAGATATTAGTGTAATCCTAAAAATTTCAATACTATATTAAAAGGAAAACTCTTTCAATATAGGGAAGATTTCATCATTGATCACTGCAATGGGTTCGCTCACTTCAGATTTCAATATTAGGTATCCAGGTTTCCTCACGATATTTGTCTGTGGTACTTGCTTTGTTGAGATCAAAACTGCACCTCGTGCATACAAATCTATGTAATACACAGAAACGCAAGGACACCTCGACATCTAGGTATGACATTTTAAAACTAGGGTAAAAATATCAAATGCGAGCCTTCTTTTCTATGTAAAGGGACGCCTCTCACACAAGAAACTCAAGAGCTCGTATTAAGTGCAGAGGATCTTTAAGACACACGAGAAAAATTCCAACATTTTCAAGTATTTTATTCGACTTTTCATCAAAATAAGGAAGCTATCGAGGAATGCTAGTGTGATAAAAGGCACGTACGCGAGTTGCCGCGCGCCGCGTCCTGTGCGAGGTGCCCTGATTCTTACACCCCGACAATGTGAGCTCATCAATGCTATTCTAGATTTCTTTCACATGTAGGTTGCTGTTAAACAAGTAAAAACGAAATGCTGTAAAACACGAAATCATCATTCCCCTGCGCTTATCCCAATTATTATTTCAAATCGGTGATAAAAAAGATTGGGGCTTTTACTTTTTCTAAAACACTAAATCGCTAAGAATTAATTTATGTTTAAAATAGAAACAATACCTATAATACTTTTTGAGTTGCCTGGAATACAGTAAATAAATAATCAGATTCAGTATTGTTTAACTTCATAAGTTTAAACGGTGTACACCAAGGTAAGAGAATTGCAAAACAACTTTTCTTCTTTTGAAATTCAAGTTTTATTCATATTTTTTAGGAGGTACTAGTTACTCATAATTTTATGCAAACAACAGTCCTTTTAGTCAGATAGTAGTAGTACTTAACGTGTTTGTTTTTTACCACCTTTGTAACATATGGAATGCATAAAATAATTGAGTATTAAGTAGTTCGTCACCTGTCATCTCCATCCTGTCATGCATACGTTAACGATCGCTAATAACGATTGCAGAAATGTGATTTGGCTAGAGGAGCAGGTTGTTTAAGGATTTAGAAAGGTAAACTTTGCTTCAACAGTCTAGTGAAGCGTTCAAAGCGCAAAGCGTGTAGGGTAACTGCAAAGATTTAAAAAGCACCAGTACCACCCTGAAAACTTTTCCTCGCTCTTGACCAACGAAAGTTTAGATAAGAGATACAAACCTACCTCAATAGGTATTTATATAATAAACATGATATTTTCCCACGTAGCCGTACATGTTCCGAGGACACGTTTTCTCCGGAAGCGGTGTGTTTGTCAAAATTTCTTCGCCATAGATGACGGACGTGACACAATATGTAGGTAGAAGGATTAGAGAGAGATTTTCGTTGATAGTAGAAAAAATATATTACAATTGTAATGTAGCAAATAAAACTGTTATAAAAATAGATTTTATACCGACTTTTTCAACTGTTTTCATAATAGATTTTATTTCTAGTTTTTCTTTAGATTTTCGTTCCCGATAAGACCTCAACTTTTTGTTGGTGTTTGCTCAAGATCCGCGTGTACGTACGCCAAAAATCTATTTTGTATGCTTGATTATTTTTGAAAACTGGACCTCGGGAATCAAGTAAAAAAATAAATATAAAATGAAAACAGTTTTAAAATGGTATAAAGGTGGTAGTTTTATTTTAATCTATTTTTAAATATCAATCTCCATGAAAAATATATGGGGTAACCTTTATAATGTACCTACTCTACGGATCTAAATCAAGGAACGTAGATACACAATTTACTACCGTGTATAAAAAATTCAGAAGCTTATTATGCATAGCTAGGAAATTTATTCCTCTGTTTCATGCAAATTGCAAACATGAAACGAAATCTCGGCTTCATTTTCAGCAAAGTAAAACGTACCTATTTTCACACAGGTTTATTTTAACATACGGTGCCCTGCGGTTTCTTTTGTTTTGTGACCGTTTATAGAAAAAAATTGCGATAAGAATAACCATGTAGTATTAATGACGGCTGTGATAAAAAACATTCGACAATCAAGTAATTTACGATAAAGTTATTAGAAAAAAGATATCAAAAGGGTCCTACATAATTTGTGCCGAGTTTCATCCGGATTCGAAAATCTAAAAATTATGGCATTATTGAGTATCAAACCTCTAAATATAATTTTTGTTTTCATACAATTACGCGTCTACAGATATAAATCTTCTGTGCTGATTTTTTGTCCCAATTACAACTAAGTTACCATGTCTATCTCTATACATATTAAGCTCTAAAGATGTACAATGTCTGGTACACAGTCGTGGGAATATCACTATAACCATCCAGAAAACCATCCACCACTCTTTAAACTAAGACCGTTACCATTAAGAAAGCGAGACAGAACACTTCAGAGTACAGAGCGTTGTCTCGTTTTCACAACCACACAATCTTACTTCAAGGGTTGATAGTAGGTCCGAAGACTAATTAGAGGTCGCTGTCATTAGCGCATGCTACACATTTACCCGGCAATTTGACATTATACCCACGGCTTCTGTTTGCGATACGGAAGGGCTTGACCCAATTATACGTTGAGAACTGTGGCGATCTGATTTCTATTACGTAATTATGCCTGTACGGAAAGAGGCTTTTGCCCATATGTATGAAGATTGGTATATTTCGTAGATGCATTAAAGAATTATTTTTCTTTATGAAATTTTATTTTTCGTTTCCAATTTTCAACTATTTTTTTTTAACTTAAAATAAAACTTTTGTTTAAAAAAAACAGTATTTTGATTAGTGTTACCAAAACAGAAGTATTCGGTAAAGCATAACTAAAACTTTGTGGTTTTCGTGCTACCAAAAAAAATACGTGTAATTTTTGTTTCCTCAATAAAATTTCGACCACAACATTAATACAAATAAACATAAGCAGCAACTTAATCATTCCGCATTAATGTCAAGACACACTTAGTCCGAGACTCCGAGTCAGATCAAAGCGCGTTCGATCAAATTTTTTCAATGCTACAAGAGGAAGTGAAATCTGTGAGCCGTGTCGCATGTCGGCCGCGCAAGGTCGCCAGTAGGATGTGCAAGTGGGCTGTTGTCACTGCCAGACGCTTGTACGTATAGCGCATGCGCGAGACTGATGTACGTGCGAACTTTAATATGATATATGATGCGAAAACTAAGGTCCTTTTTGAAAAGAATGAATAAGACGTATAAGGTGTGACTGATGTAGGTGAAAACTTTAATATGATACGAAAACTTTATTGAAAGGAGGAATAAGAGGTAAAGAGGTTTGATAGTTTATGAAAATGAGGTTTGACTTTGAAAAAGGGTCATCTTTAAGGGCAATAATATGTTTGAAGAGATAGAATTTGAAATGATTGATGAAAGTAGTTAGAAAAGCAATGGCACTGTAGTGAAGAGAAAAATAACTTGATAGTTAAAAAAAATTGAGAATGTCAAGAATTGTATTTCGGCTGATTGCTTATACATATACTCAAGTAAAATTATTAAAACATGATATACTCGTAAAGAAATCGGCTTAAAAATTTAAACTTGTAATCATAGTGTGTAGCGGAAGAGGAACTGTCGTATAGATTAGATAAGCACACATCATAGCGACTATAAAGTCCATTATCATCCACGACTATAAATACACATTTCTCATTTCAATACATTTTCTGCTCAATCCACGTAAAATAATCCACCAAACAGCGCACTCTCTCGCAGCGCACACTCCATACATAGGCCTGCGCGTGCGCTCGTCGCGTGCCCGCCGCCCCGGATGCGACACATGGTTTTCTAGGAGACCACACTATTTATCCTGCTACCTATCAAGTGCTATTACACTTATTTCTTTATGTCCGTCGTTATTTACAAATCACAGCCACTTTATCGCTCGAATTTCGAGCTCAATCAAGCTGGTTGGTTTGTAATGCCTTGAAACTATAACTACTTGTTGGTTTTTACGTTTCTAGTCCATTTAAAATGATTATCCGTTTTATGAACTACTTCAATCTATTTCCATTTATCATCAAATTTTACTACTGCTTCAGATAGATGTCCAATGTTATTTGTGATTATCATCATCATCACAACACAACCCTTTCCATCCCACAATTGGGCGATGGCATTTCTTCTGTGACTTTCACTACGGACTTGTCCGAATCTAAGCCACGCCCGACCGGAAGCGACAATGATTCAACGAAGGCTCCATTCATAATAAAATTGGCAGTTCGCTAAATATAAGCTGTTCATGTAGTTTATATCCTGCACATGACTGTGACTTCACCGAGAAAAAAATTCTCAGTATAGTCGACCCCGAATGTGATATCTATAAATGATTATCAATTCAATTAGTTTCTGTCTCCACAAGAAGACAATCGTGTATTATCTAAATTATTATTATTAATTCATTCTTACAAAATAACAGCATTACAGTTTGTGTCATAAATTAAAAGAGCAATTTAGAGGACAGTGCTCGGAACTCAAAAAACAATTATTATCATAAACCAGAACGATAAGATTGATGTTTTCTTGATGAACTTCAAGTACCTTATTCTTGCTAATAGTAACATGTGCCATTGAGACTACAGTTTATCCAACCATGTAAGATCTCCCCTACTCTGGCCCACTTAAGCTGCGATAGCAGCGTACCCTACCTTTTCTTTTAGTAACCCTGTGGAATTCCTGACGGACTATCCACCGTCAAGGGGTTGACGAGAGGGTGTGCCGGACTCTTACCGGCTAAAACGACTGGAGCGTCCTCATCTGCCTGTGGCCGGGGGCACGGGAGTCGCTGTCGCATTGACCTGTACAATTCCATCGCCAAGGATTTTAACACGACTCAGTACAGGTCCAAAAAAACGATTGCCATTAATCGCCACGCTAAGAAAAGCAGGTACTTAATGGAATTCAGGCGTGCCCCTTTGTATTGTGAAATTGTAAATTGACATTTCTCCACATAACGTTTAGATGATTCATTTAGAATTTAACTTTGTCTTGCATTTCAAACAAAAGATTGAGTCATTAGAGCTTCATGCTTATTTATAGATAACGTAGCTCCTACACGGCCTGATTCACGTGCCTATGTGTCTAGACTTTTAATACAAGTATTGGCAAATGTTTGAAACTGTGTGTATGTGTTACAAGACTCACAGAGGCAAATGAATGAAACCGTGTTACTATGTGGAATCCAAGTCCCTTATGTGAACTTGTAGATGTGTGGTGCCACACCTGCGTTTGATGATATTTAGGGTGAACTGTGAATCAATTGGCAGGATACAAAATGTTGTGAAGTTGTCCGACAATAAATGATATTAAGAAAGATTAAAAAAAAATCGGATGAGCAGTATCCACATGGGTTAGAAACAAAAGAATAACTTATACCTACGTTAGTATCCTTACAATGCTATCAATTTGGAGATTACGCAAATCCTTCTTTTATTTTATTGTATAAAAATCTATTAACACTGAAGACTGCAAATCTCATCAAGACTTGCCTTGCTTACATATACATAATATTCATTGTATCGATTTGTCAGACAACCTTTTTTTTGTTTGACGTTCGATCAAAAATTAATTTCAGTCATAATCTCGACTCATTAAAACTCTACTACTACTTTCTTATCCAACACATTGTCACTTTCCTCTAAAATAGGTTAACCCAAGTAAACTAAATGTTGAAATAAATGATGTGGTTCAAAGTAAAATTGAAACATGGTCTAATTTGCCGTTCATCGCTCGTACATGGCCATTACTCGGGACTGGTGTAATTTAGTCCTACGACTTGCGCTCTGTGAGAGTAAAAAGTGGGGCTATGGAGTATGGCCCGTATTTTTTGTCCGATACACGAAGCTTATTAAAAAAGGTAAGGTTTTATATCTACGTAGGGAATTGTGAATTTAATCTACTCCTCATGTTTAATGAAACAATAACAGCTGTCAGAATATCTTTTATGGAAGGGTAATCTTAAAGGTTAACACGTGTCTTGACATCGTCATTTTGAAGCATGATTTTAAGACAACTGAAAGTTTGACGATCTAAACTATGAAGAAAGTTTAGTTTTTACAGGAAGCTTTTTTTTACTTAGGCTACATAAGATCACACTGCTGGGCAAAGAACTTCGGTTTCTCCTGTAAACCCCTTTGTCTTTTGCGATTTTTGGACACGTGCGACCTGCATATCTGACAACATCATCACACGGGATCTCTAGCTCTTAAAAATCTAGTAAAGATTGGAAATACTGAAAGGAATAGAACCTGTTGTCAACTTATATTCCTACTTTAATACATACCTTGCTGTTTTTTAAAATAATTACGTATTTCATTAACCAAATAAGTAAGTGAATCGCACTTTATAAGTACTCAATAATAATATGACTTTTATATTGATTCTGCGCCATTGAACGTTGAACGTTGAAAGTATCTAAAATTGATCGTTCACGAGTGAATGCTTCTGATTGAATGATTACCATATTAACTATATTCGACAAAAAAAGTGAATGAAACGCCTGTCTTATTATTTCAAACAAGTTTTTGAGCTATAGAAATATTTAGTCGTAAGTAGTCTTTGGAAAAATGTACAATCAATACATAGTATAAAACTTTTTCTATTTTCAACATGTAACTTGTGTCTTTTTAAATAAATCACTACATAGTATAAAACAAAGTCGCTTTTTCTGTCATGTGTCATGTTGTATGTCCCTACGAACGCTCAAATCTTTAAAACTACGCAACGGATTTTGATGCGGTTTTTTTTAATAGATAGAGTAACTCATGAGGAAGGTTTTTATGTATAATATCATCCATTAAATAGTGGACAAATACTGTTATTTTTGAGGTTTCTAATGTGATGTCGCAAATAATTACATTTTTTTCCGCTTACATTGCAAACGCAGGCTGAATCCTACGAGATTTATCAAAATAATGTACTAAGTATTGTACACAATGAAAAGGTCTACAGAAAACTCCGCGATGGTATATGTCTATCTCTTATGGATATCCCACAATAACATTTTTTTGTCATTTACTTTTTACGACAAATAATGACTAATATTCGAAGCGATTTTAACCAATACAGCATTAATCCTTATCCAATTAAATACCTTAAATACATTGTTGATTTAATATAGATCTATTTGGCCTTTTACAGCATCTGATTTAAATCAATATTTTTGAAGATGTACAGATTTAAAAATTGCGGAACGTAGCGTTTACGGCGACGCGGCGCGGCGGCAGCGTGCCTATAAATGTTTTTATATGCCGCTATGTTTTTTTATAAACAACGTTCACAGTTTTTCTGTAGCGTATTTAGTATATCAGCATTGCACCCGTGCGAAGCCGGGGCGGGTCGCTAGTAAATAATAAATAACAAAGTCGCTTTCGTCGCTTTAGTTTGTCCCTATGTATGCTTAGATCTTTAAAACTACGCCATGTATTTTAATGTGTCTATTTTTATAGATAGAATGTTTTCAGAAGCTTTATATTTATTATTTATCAGTATTGCACCATTCCGAAGCTGGGGCAGGTCACTAGGACATAATAATTAAGTCTTAATTTAAATATTCCTAAAAAGGCTTTACTAGGGTAACATTTAAAGTTTAATAATGCAAGTCATGTAGAATAATTGATGTGTCGACAATAGTCTCAGCAATTGTGTGCGATTGTTTTGCCGTAACTGTTCATTATAAAGAGTCTTATAGTTTTCTAATATAAGACTCTTTATAATAGTCTAAATAGTATTGCAGTCCCATTGCCTAGAGCCATTCTCTAGCTGTCAATTCTATATAAAGCATGGCCGAGTGGCATAATTTTACCAGACACAGAATGACGTGAATGCGAATATGCTTACTTAAAATAGACCTGAAGACCTACTTTTTTTGGTATCCCAGTGGAAATCCTCATGTCACATTCACCGCGCAAGATCTACTACCACCTCTTAAAGTCAATTAATTGCATTATTTGACTTCAAGGAGGTGGTATAATGCTTCATGGTTGGTTGTACCGCTTGCTATAACTGAAACCAACCAATTTCCAATGTATGTGATATAGAATATATTGATCTTTGTTTACTTGCAAAAGAGGCATTATTTGCCACGTCCTGCTACCCTCGTCACTTGCACTTGCGGAAAACCCTCCTACAGATGTTCACTTAATATCTGGCTCCAAATATATCATATTTACCTTCTTAACTATAATAACTGGGCTGTTGGTCTAGTGGTTAGTGGCCCTGACTGCTACACCGGAGGTCGTGGGTTCGATTCCTGCCCAGGAGATTATTTGTGTGATGAGTACGATCATTTTGATCTGTATCTGAGTGTTGTTTATCTATAATTCAGAAATATATAAGTATGTTTATCAGTTGTCTGAACTCATAACACAAGTTACTCTCGTATACTTAATTTGAGACTAGATGGCGTTGTGGAAATGTTAAGGAATATATTCATTTTCTTATAATACGCTGGACATTGATCTCTTAAATAACATTTATTACTTATTATATACTGCAAAAGTTTCAAAAGATGATAATATAGTAAAGCGCATAATAGCCTTTTATATTTATAGTCCCTAGAACGAATAAAATCGTGGAACACAATTAGTATATTACAAAACATTAGCGCTTAAGTTTTGTTTGAAATAAATTCCCTGGAATTGCCCATTAACGCTGTAAAAGGCTAAACTATGTATTTATTGTACGTACTTTTGTGTAATTTCGGTACAGTACAATAATATACAGTATTATATCTGCATATTAACATGCGCAACGCGAGTTATACCTACGCTATCGGATCGTGGCATGACCGTGGCACGATACAGTCGCGAGCGTGTCGCAGTGAAGAACGAACTGTGTGTTACTGATGTATTGAAATTACTGTTGGGCAGCCCTATCGTTGTTACGTACCGCGCGGCTGTAGGTATTTATATTTTAGCAACGGCTGTCTTACTGTTTGTATTTATACTGTGATTTCGAGGTTCATGTACTTAACAACGCAATAAATGTTCAGTTGGAATATTTAGATTGAGAATATTTCCCTTTTTTGGCTGTATTTCATTCGTGTACTGACGAAAATATTTGAAAGTCTTAAAAAATAAAATTTTGCAAAACTAATTTAGGAAAATGAACAATGGAAATAGTCTTTGAAAAAATTGTAGTAAAATACAATGACTTGATACTTAAAATACTTGATATAGAAAAACAAACCTTATCACATAGATATTAAGATACATTTTCGCTTTTCATTACTCACGTGAAAAGTATTCAATTCAGTATTCAGATTTTCTAAAGAGACTGATATCGGTGGAGTTTTATATCGTCGTAAGGATAGCAAACGGTTTTCACTTAACCCCAAAGGTTACGGTAGTGTCAAGTAGCAAATTCATAATGTACTTAGCGTAAGTGGACAGAGTAAACTTTGATGTCAAAGGAGAGAAATGTATGCAGAATAACCACTGATTTATTAAAATTTGTTTAATGGGTTGTTGATAAACCGGGGAAACCACAAAATGCTCGTGTGTTAGTGTGATTAGAGAACCCTTAGTAACAATTCATTCTCTACAGTTTTCAGAAAAATCCTTGTAAAGATACAAATGTTTAGTTTTTGAAGTAAATTACGTCCAAATCTTTCAGTTCGTTTTCACGATTATATTTTATCACACTATGGCAGAGAACTGGGTCCCTGCCAATCCTATTTTTTAATAAACAACGGCGTTTAAAAAGGTATTGTAAAAATAATTCACTACTGAAACATGGACTACTAAAATCTCAGGAATATTTCAAAGTGGTTCTTCTGTTTAATTTGTACACTGGTTATCGTACTCAGTGTCATCAATTGCTTACCACTTGTCTTGATATTTGAATACGTAATATTTGGAAAGTTTACGGATCTAAATTTGATTCCCACGAAGAAATTAAAAGTAGAGTCGCACTTACTTAACACCTAGAGTGACGCTCTCTTTTTAAACTAGAGAAATCAGACTGTATTATAGATATTATAGGTTGTCTCTGAGGGCTATACTGGGTGTAGCCTTCGGACACGACCATCATTCACATGAACATTTAAGATGGTTGTAATCCGTCTAATGTGTGGATATGATATTTTTTCCAATGTTTAATGACGTATATTTGTGAGTTTCATGCATTTTCATCTTTTCCCTATTATTATTATCCTTTTCTATTAGAAAAAGAGACCCTTATAGTGGATATTTCCATCCACTGCTGAGTATATGGGTCTCATCTTCACTTGTTTTGTACGTGCCTCATCTAAGTCTAAGTAGTGTGAGAGTAATTCGTTAGAATTATTTACCTATCTAGTACCTAAACTACCTACTACACGAAAGAGAAGTCGTTTTAATTTTTACCAAATTATATAAATCGTTAAGGTACAAAGTTTTCTTTTAATCATCTGTAGAAGTTCTTATGGAAAAAATCACCTTACCCTCACCCGCGATATTTTGTATCCTTATACCTACCTTACTTATTTTGATGGAAAGGTCGACATCATAATGTAATTATGGTTTTCGCTACCGCAAAAATGCAAGCCAAAACAGACAGGTGTGACGGGAAAATAACTTTCCCTCTGTAACTTAGTTTTATCCAATATATTGTTTTCCTTGACATAAAACTAGCGACATGCCACAGCGACAACTGAAATACTGATACATATAAACCTTCCTCTTAAATCACTCTATCAATTAATAAAAAACCCCTTCAAAATCCGTTTCATCAGTTTTAAAGATTTTAGATAACATGCAGTCAGACAAAGACTTTGTTTTATACTATGTAGTGATATGTGAAGAACTACATATAAAATACATAGTTTAAAATAGATGGTTGGTTTAAACTGTATCACAGAGAGTAAGCAACAATGTTAACCGATCGAGATTACTGGCATTAACCATCCAGAGAATCGTGCGGTTTTTCTTTGGAAATTGTATTAAAACCTTATTTCTGGTAATCCGGTACCGTTTAGGGATTCCAAATTATCAGTAAAGAGGTTGTTCTAATTAAGGTTGTTGTTAATATGTCAAATACTGGCAGTTAACAATATCCGATGGGACTGGAAACCGACCTTAAAATGATTACTGTCGGAAAAATCTAGGTATAGTCCAACAAATCTAAGAAGTACCGTTTGACAGTTATGACAAATAGGATAATAGGGTTGGGAGTAAAAAAAACGATTACTATAATATCCGATTTTTATGAGATCGATTACTATAACATCCGAATTTTAAGAGATTGAATTGTCATAATGAAATAAAAGTTATGTTTAGGATATTTTATTTATACACTTCTAGTACTAGAATCGTCATCGTCTTCGTCATCATCGTCATTTAAATTAATGACTAGTTGATTATCTATGAAATTATCAAAGTGTACGTCTCTGTCGAAGTCGTAATTTATTTTAGGGTACCTATGTATTAAGTGCATAATTCGGTCGCGCAGTAACGTCAATTGATAATTTGAAAGTAATACATTCGATTTTTCGTATATGTAATCGATTTTTTCGCATAAAAGTGTATCTGAAGAGTCACAACACTACAAGCAGTGACCTAACTACGTGACTTTGCAATGAGGTCAAAAATAGAACTATTAGAAATTATTTACTATGTAAATATGTGTTATTTTGCTTTGTTTGAAAGTTTTCAATTAAATTAGGATATTAAAAATTGTAAATTTTTAGATACAATAATAAAATCTTTCTAAATTCATGGTTTTATGACAAAGGTTGTCGAAACTGAGTATTGTACGCATGAACAAAGTTGTTTCGGTTTGAAAATGATGAAACGTCAAACGGTACTTCTTAGATTTGTTGGACTATAGTAAAAGACATGAAGCTATTAAATACACAGAACTAAATTAATTAATTAAGCTTTCTTGTTATACTCATTTGTATGCTGTAGACTTTATTCCTAAAGATCAATTCACAAATGTCATGTTAAATCAGCTTCGGAATGAACATATTCGATGTGATCTGTCACTGAATCTCTAGGATCCGGTTTATTAACGACGTTGATGCGACCAACTTTTGTTTCAATACGACAGACCACACCACAAGTAACAACTATACACAAAAATCCACCTTCCTCCTTTGATATAAAGATGCTTTTACCTTTTTCAGTGATGAGAGGTTCTCTGTAAGCCTCGTGGCCGATATAATGAGATAGATGGGTATCAGACTTAACTCATATAGCGACAGACGTGATAATATCAACTTTAAATCAAGTCATTAGTGCTCATATTGCAATGATTGAATTTTAATTACGAATGTGACTTCTAAAATGGATTCTGCTGAAATTCACAAACTAAAATAGGTTGTATTCAAAGGCAGGAGCGAAGTATTTCCGATGGAGGTTACGGCACTACTGTTCTCGGAGGACTAAATACTAACTAAGCGTATTATGTATGTTTGCGAGTAAGTGCGAAGAGGTTAATGTACTCATTGATTCTACATGATAATGACGCTTTGTATAATAGAAATTGAGTATAGCATTTGCAGATAATGTAATGGAAATTATGCTAGAGGCTACAATAGAAAATGAACTGTAGCGGTCTAGCACTGTATCGGTAAAGGCAGAAGTGACAAAATATAATTAAAAAGAATTAAAATTAAAATTGATGGCAGTTTTGATATACTGCTTTTTAATATTGAGCGACAAAAAAAGGACGACAAAGTCATAACTCGAATGTTATACAAAAAGATTGATGCACCTGAAGAAGTACGAAGAATTTTACTGACGAGCACTCAACCTAAATGTCCAATAGGCGATAAGGTCCGCCTACAGTGTGATGCTGTTCAACAACCTTAACACTGCAATTACAAAAGACTTTAATTTTAAGCTCATAAGGGTCAAAATCGATTGGCGTAGCTATTAAAAAAATTGTAAGGTCTCCAAAGAGCGGCTACTTTCCAACGTGTCAATAAAAGCTTTCGCTATCTGTGACCGAAACTCTTGTTTTGTTTGCTTTGCTTATTTGAACATTCTTTTTTCTGGGTTCGTTTTGATATAACGTATGACGCGGTACTTTCGTTGGATGTGTTAATTTGTTTGTACCTACCTTCTTAGTACAAGGGCACGTCTTGCCGGACCTTAGTGTGTTTTTGTAAAATATTATCGGGAGATTTCTAGTACACGAACGAAAAGGAAAACAAGATTGTGCTCTTCATTATTCGACTTGAAACGGCTCTGTAATTGGATTTTTTGGTCAATGTTTGGATGAACGGGCGCTGTAATAGGTTTTATATCACAAACATGTATCTTTTTATATGTAATCGCATTTCAGACGTTTCCTTTCACGCGTATTATGGAGTTGGAAGAAATTTTGTTAAGTTTGTGTAGCAATACTTTTTGTTTCTTGAAACTTTTAAAGGTTTCGTTTGTTTCTAATTCTCAAAACAGTTTTACAATGAACGATTTCTTAACGAAAAGAGTGTATTACGTTTAGTTCAGCTAATTGATATCTGGTGCATTGTTATCTATTTAAAACCCTCTGCTATGTAAACACAGAAAACTCTACAAAAAAAATACACTTTCCTTTCACAGTTCATAAAGCTTACAGCAATAATTAAAAACAATTTTCTCATTCTCAAGGCGTCAATACAAGAATTAAAAAATATAAAGACGTACGGCTATCTGAAATTGAATCAGCGCCCAAAGTTTAAAGATAAAACTTTACGATGTTAATTGACATTTAAAATTGAGAACCGCTCATGTTATTTGAGATGTTTCGAGATATCGTAAAGGATTGAAGGGAAACTTGTGTTTCTGTGGAGTCAGAACAGTGTGTATGTAACGCGATATATCAGGCTATTGAATATCGATATTTGAAAGCCTATAGGCCGGTGAAGGAATCAAAACCTGAATTTGAGTTCAAGGTAGAGTAAAAAAAACAACCTCAAAATATTCACAATAAAAAAGATAAAGTCTTGAAAAAATCTAAGCGAATTTCAAAGATCTTTTCCAATCAAGCTACCACAAATAATTATAATCGGTTTATGAAAACATAGTTAGAACAACTGGGTGAATTTAATCTGAAAATATCAGGCCAAAAGAGATGAAACGTAAAGGATTGGACATGAATACCGTTTCCTTCTCCATATGAAAATAACCTTTATCCAGTAGTGAAACATACAGGACGACAGTACAAACAACAGTACTCATCTCCAGTAATTTTGCGGCCGGTAAATATCTTATTTCACATGCTAATACTCTCTGACTTGATGTCTTCACCTTCTCAGATATATTAGTATAATTGCAATAACCTCTTCTCCAATAACTCATTGCATCGTTTGACCAACTAAAGAAAATTAAAAGCCACTTAAAGCTTTTTATTTGTTTGCTCATGACACTGAATTCGTATGCAAATACTACAAATAAAATTTTAATGTCTAACAAATTTATTTATGTTTGTACCTTTTAGCTTTTATGTTCAGTAATTTGCGGTTTTGAGAAATGTAATAATAGTTATTGAGTTTATTCAAGCGGAATATAATACACTGAACTGTTCATACAAAATACAAAGTAACTAACATAATACTAAACAATGAGAATTGTCGTGTTAACTCATTTCAGACAAGATAGTTTGAAGGCAGACTATTGCTTTTTACAAATTATTTTTGTTTTTTAGTAACGAAACTGCTTCAAGAACCTAAAAAAAAAATATGCTTTTACTATGTGTGTAACTATTTCTATTATCCTTTAACGTCTTTCATGTTTTTTTTGGCCGTAATGTTTTGGTATGACGTGGAAACTATTATGGATTATGTATAACTTTTTTGTATAACTTCATTTCATACATTGTATCTGTTTGTTTCCCAAAAACAAATAAGTAAAACTTATCATGCCTCAAATGACGACTTCCGATTGGATACGTAATACCGTTTTGGTTTTGTATCACTTGTAACATTTTCAGATAATTTGTTAACGTAAAAATAACGACGTCTGAGAATCAAAAGACAACTAAACATCTGTCCGTTCAATAGGGCGGGATATTAGGGCTGTCACTACTAATTTGTTATTCCATTATCGACAGAGTAATTCTTCGTATTTGTTTTCATTAACTTTCTCCTACTGAACTGAACACATAGCTAGCATGCGGTTAAAATTACGAAGCTATTTATTTGTCAAAGGCCCTAAATTAGAAGTAGAAAAAAAATAATTTTCTTTAACTTTGAACTTATTTTTGACTAATCTACTATACAGATTTATTATAGAGGACACAATATACCTACATGCCCTAATTACATATACCTACGGCATTATCAAAGTCAAATATACACAAGTATGTATTTCAACACTTTCATATAGTACACCAGCCATTAACTAGTGCGACACCCCTAGTACCTTCGGATCCGGACGGGTTCGCACTCAACACACTAACACACATTTTTGTTACCGCGCAATTTTATTTATTTACACGTATTTAAGCATTCACCGCTCGTTGCCGGCCATTAGACCCATGTGATGAATTAGGTATCACTAAACTTGTTAGTAAACGGTTTTGTCAACGATACTCGATAGCAATCTAGGTCCTTTCTGATTTATTGGTTTGAAGACTCGTTTTGATGCAATTTTGTGGTCAAATTCCGTATTATGGTTTAACGGTCTTTAGAAGCAGGAAGCTTGATGAATTTTATGTTTTTAAATTGATTTTAATGGTATATTTGAGCTATGAAACTACAGCAATCTTTTGTTTTTTTAAGTCTCATTTTTATATCAAGTGCAATTTGAATAATAAAGAATAGATGCGGTTGACACATAAGTATGTAAGGCATATTCCCTGATTTCTATCGACCAAAAACCGAGTTAATTTTACGTACCTGTGTTCTACCCATCCTGTAAGTACAAAATAATTTACCTGACAAATAAAAACTGGCAACATGAGCCAATAATCTCATGTAAAAGAGATCTTGTATCCGCGGCATCTCCAAATTAACTTTGAGTCGTATTTTCCGCAGTTTATTAGCTTCTTTCGAGTTTAGTATTGGGTATATCGGGAAAGATTTACTGCTTTTTACACGGTAGGCTTTACTTACGTAAAGATCCCTGTACTATAGTCTTAAAAGGAAAAGTCTTGTTTTATGTAAGCTAGGCATAATGCGCTTTGAATTTCACGCAATTGTACAATCTTATGGTTCTGTGGGATTAATGCCACGCCTTTAAGTAACATCATCGTGATTGTGAGAAAGAGACATTGCTCTACGTCATATAGTGCGCTGTCACGTTTCCACAACTGCAATAACACTCCTTTAATCGTAGCTCCTCTGATTCAAGATCTCATAGTACTGGCCACGAACTAGTTTTAGGATGTTTTTCTAAAGATTTATAGACGTTAAATTGATACTTGTTTTTCGATGTTTTTGAACGAATGTAGGTAAGGGTACTGTTTGATTAGGTGTGGTGTGGCACTCCTTGTAACTGCTGATGCTCTGGTTCAATTAGTAAAAGTGAAAATATTGAGATTGTTTTTACCAGACCTTAACGAGAAAACTTGTTTTCTTTTCTGTTTTTATCAAACTGCAAGTGACTAAAGAAGAGTTATGTATCGAACAATATTTAATTCATCTGAGATCGTTGATGGTTTATTAAATAGAATTAAATAAATAATTTGAAAAACTAGTAGTAATAGTAGGTACCCAATGTTTTTGGCAATCTATCTAATAGACTAATTACATTATATTCGTGAAATACCTATTTGTAAGAGATTAATTTTAAATGCGTTAACCATATTAAAATCTGCCACAGATATAAAATCATGTTTTAGAACTTATTTATACCAAAAATTAAGTATATTATATTATGCTGTGTATTTTGATGAAATCGCGAAGTTTCACCTAAAGTAAATCGCTCTTATGATCCATTTAACCCGATATTTCAACACGTTAACACAAAAAGTAATTGAATCTTTATCATACAATTATCAACACTTAAAACTCTCGAACATGCAACATAACTCCGTATCGTAATATAAATCTGAAACGATACAATAAACACACTCATAATAGTACCTTTCGTACCCTAATAGGTACATTACACAAATTAATTACGCGATTATAGACTTTATTTCAAGGACTTACGAGTTATTGACTGTCCACTAATCATTTTAAACGTAATCAATAGTTCGATGAAATATATCCGCCAGTAAAAATTGCGATCCCATTACATATAACCTGTTTGTAGGTATTCATACAAAATAATTTACTTTCTCTTAGAAAATCTCGCCGGTGTACCTACTGCCTATCGTATTTTGAAATTGGGTGGTTATAATTACTTGATTTATTGATGGTTACGTTTATGTTCGATCGGACTATGTATGGTAGGTTGAAGAACTGGCTTTGGGCGTTAAGATCTGTCGAATAGTAGATTATAATTCTCTATAGACGAAAATGATGGTTACCATATTAACTGTTGAACAATTGCTATTATCCTACTAATATTATGAACGTGAAAGTTTGTGAGTATGGATGGATGTTTGTTGCTCCTTTATGCTCAAACAGCTTGACGAAATTTTGATAAAATTTCGTATGGAGTTAGCTGACACTCTAGATTAACACAGGCTACGTTTTAACGACTGCGTTTTTGCAGCTTTACATTACCTTAGCACGGTGGAAGTCACGGATAACAGCTAGTATTATATTTCTTCATAGACGGAGATGATAGCTGTAAGTGAGTAGGTTATTTTATATCATTTTACTAACATTTACACAAGCGTGAAGCTTAGCTATTTATTGGTTGTCAATAAAAACGTTGACGAGTTTTCCCTAGCAACAACCTTGTGAGAGATAACGATTCAAGTAAAATTATTCGTATAAATATTTATCGAAGTGATATCTTCAAAGTTACATGTACTTACTTATCTTCTGAAAGTTGTAGGTAATAGGTAAAAAACAGTATCTAATAAGGTTTTGTTTTCTTTTTGTTTGAGGAGAATGTATAACTACATAGAAACAAACAAACAACCTATTCACAATTCCCATAATGTCTAAAATCAGTTTTTTTTTTTTTTTTATAATAATGTCCGGACCAATTTTGGCCACGGCGGTTAGTGTTCCTATGACACCAGCCTGCTACAAGGGACATATTATAGTGCACAAGCATGTGCGCAAACACAGGTGTACGCTCTATTCCTTTACTCTCAAAGCCTGATGGTATGGCAAACCGATACGACCGGCATCCGAACGTGCCTTCCGAAACACGAAAACTGTGATTTTTATTTTTAAAACGCACATAACATTCGAAAAGTAAGGACCGTGAGGATGAAACTTGAGACCTTTGACTTAACAGTCCTACAATCTTACCTCGAGGCTATCACAGCTTCAAGCAGAAATAAATAAAATCAATTAGTTACGGTAGTCGTTGCAACTATTAGATATTTACAGTGCAGTAAACTAGTTCGACTATCAGCCTTCTTATATAAACAAACGTTTAGAGACAAATATGATATATTATCACAACAATCGATCAATACCCGTCAATATTAGCAAGTATAGCAATATTTACGAGTCATTACTGTGTAAGCAAACGGACAATAATAGGCATATAATGTACAGTCAGCAATATAAGTATTTAACAATGTCAGATCTTTACCATTATCGCTCAAAGTAATATTATTGCGGGTGTGGGAGAGCGACGCCGATATACACTGTGTAATGCGTTGTCACGCTTCCACTACCGCAATAATTTGAGATTAACCTGACTCTACGGCTCCTAATTTACAAACAACAATAAATGTTCAGCAACCACCATATATTTATAGTCCTCCTTATCGATTTCGATAACAACGACCCAAGGCAAATTCACCTCCTAGCGTGAGCCCTGATGTGACTGGCTAAACCGAGTTTGGATTCAAAGACCCGGTCGCAATCACTCCAATACAACTGACCCGCATTATTGAGAGTATAGGTGTAGGTACGTCTTAGGTTTCTGTTTTTGTAATTTGCATCTAATCGTCTAAAGCCTCGTCTTTTTCTTTAGTCAACAACCACTACAATATTAATATTAATCAAATCCAGTATTTCAGATGTTAAAGATCACTTATACCGCAAACTACATAATTACATTCAGAATATATGTGAACTTTTTTTGCTGACTGTACCCATTGTGATTGATTAGGGCAGTAATGATCCCGTATTGATATCTGTCTGTTTAGTAAACAGGATAATTACTTTCCAGCAAACGTTGTATCTATTATAATTAGTCACATGGTAAATATGGAAATAATGTTTACATGAAATACACAGAAGTCATTAAACAATTTCTATTACATTATTACGAGTTTAATGATTAAATTTAAAGTAAAGAGGAATGGTGAAACGAGTTGTAGGGTGAAAATGTAATTAATTTTGCATTTTGTCAACGTTTACGAAATAAGCGTAAAAGTCAACAAGTGTAAAAAAAAAGATTTGAACGATCATCAACCTCGGTAGCTTATTTGGCAGAGAGTTTCGCAAATAGCTTGGCCTGTCAGGCCCCTCCTGAGGCTAAAATCCTTCCTTTATATACGAGCGAGTAGCGAATAAACCTTCCTCTTGAATCACTCTATCTATTAAAAAATACGCTTTAAAATCCGTTGCGTAGTTTTAAAGATTTAAGCAAACAGACAGACAGATAGTGACAGCGACTTTGTTTTATAACTCTGTAGAGATTGCAAGCGCTTGAATAGCTCAGAAGTCTGTTTTTATCTTCTTTATTGATATCCAAGTCACAACACAGTACTATGTCATCTTCAATTCAACCTACACAGCCTTTCTGTCATACCCAATGCACGTCAGAACTTACTTAGAAATAAAAGTTTATGCAAACGAACCACTAACAAAGATGCTCGGTACATACCAATTAAAAATGTTCTTCAAATACTTTCTAGTGGTCCAGACGGCTTCTCAAGTTTGTTTTAATTTCTAACTACAAATAAATGGTAATCAATTGGGTCTTAACTCTCTAAGAAACAATATTGACGATAAATACGTGTGTATTGGAGAAAACTTTTGCTTAATAATAGAATTTTCTATTTTAATCATAATTAATTTGTTGATTAATATAGACCTGCTTGTGTGTTCAGAATGATTAGTAGATTTTTTAACTGTATTTGCCGAGTACTCTTTTGAAAGTTATTTTGTAATAAATTAATACTTAGTCTTGATCTTCGCAATTAAGTCTACTTACTTAAGTACTTACGATTTATATTTTAGGCATCAGATAAAAAATATACCTAAAAAATAATATTCTTCCCAGCTTTTAAACGAAAAAGTAAACACAGAACAAACCAACAAACCTATCTCTAAAACAGACCTAATTATAAAAGAAAATGGTAAACACAAAAACATCGTACAATTTTGCCAACCAATTATATCCGACATGAATACGGACAAAGTCTTATCGCAAAGGTTTTCTTAAAAAAGTAAGTAAGATAGGAAAGTTGAAAGAAGTCGTAGGGCCCGCCCACGCTTGCCCAAAACTTAATTACTAACCGGCTGGCAAAGAATGCTAATTAAACTCTCTTACACGCATGCCAACGTCGCCCTAGTGTCAATCGAGTTTTTTCGTTTATACACTTTCGGGCAAATGAATGAGACAGTTTATTTTTTGTGTATTTATTTTCACTCAGTATAAGTTACCTTTGAAATATGCTGCCTTTTATTTTTGTGTGAGCTTCGTTTGCCCCTTGGACTTTGTGATTTTGATGTTCCATTCACCTCATTTTTATTAATTTGTATAGGTAGTAGGTACGTTAAAAGTAGATTTTATCTGTTTTTTTCCATATCAAGATATAGATAAAGAATTTGGTAAACAACTTTCAGGTTTGAAAATAAAAGATGGACATTTAAGAATGCTTTTACATTTTATTCAGTATACAAATTATACGTCTGTAACAAAGACTAGATATTATGATTTTAATTATTTCCTTTCACGTCGTATGTTTTTAGGTATAACGTGTCCTATCTCTTTACACGCGCCATTACACATAAATTCAATTTATTAAGGAACCTTTTCTTTTGGAGACCCTGATTAATCGCATTTATCCTGTCCCAGATAATATCATAGTATTTAATAATGGCCTACGCGTACATATTAACATAATTACGTTTCTTTCCTTCCTTCCGTGAACTTTCATACTAGAACAAAAAACTACTTAAATACTCATTAAAAATGTAAGCACTATTATTACTAACAGAATAATATTCATATTAAGTCAAACTTCGTCGTTTACAATGCCCCAAAGCAAAAAAATCGGTCTCAATTTAATTACACATTATAGCAATTATCGCCTATCAAAGCATTTCTTATCTGGCCTCCTTGTTCTGTCAAAAGATGGCGCTACCATCAATCAAATCACAATACAATGAGATCGTTTTCATTTTGACACGAAAGTGTTCGATTATCTGCAGTACACAATGGCGAAATTATCTTGTTACGATAATGCGGGTTATATAATTGAGCTCTTTTTGAGCAAGCGTAATTTATGATGATACATTGTGTAGTAGGTTTTATACTCTTACTTGTTAGAAAAGAGATTTTTATCGTGAGGTAATTAGTTGATGAATCGGTTTATTCACGCGTATTCGGGATTCCAGCGGATCGCAAGTCAAAAAATTCAACTCGTCACTACGTCAGCTCATGATTAGGACTTGGTTGAATCTGAAATTAGTGTAGCAATCCCCGTAAATACGTGTATGCAACCCCGTTTTACCAAAAAACTAATAATAAAATTGTGAGCCGAATATCATATTCCACTTTTTAGTATTTTTCAAAATTACCAGACTTTTCAACAAACATTTAACAAAACTAACTAACTTTTCATTTGTTTTCACATCAACATTTATTCTGTTGACCACTTAAACCAGCCAGCAGTGTACACAAATACTTTATGTGGGCAGTTGGTCAAGTTCGCGTTGTGCCCCATTGACATGGATAATTGAATTAAAAAGTAAGAATCGCACGCTTCACATCACTTCATAGTATTCATTGAAGACAAGTTTCTCATACTTAAATAACGCTATTCACAATACGCTAGCTAATTAGCCAAACATCGAGATAGAAAACAAAAGACTGTCAATGTAAGTCTCGATCTTGCTGTTCTCATAAGTTTTTTACGTTTTGTAGCGTTCTTATGTAAATTGTGGAGAAGGTGAGTATTGTATCTATGTATGTATTTAAAAGGAGAAAAAAGGTTATAGTTCTCGTAGAATGAGTTGATTAAAACCTTGCACTTTTCACAGAATCAATCGGGTAAAATGTTTCTGAATTTATTGACACGATCTTTAAGAACATAAATTGCAATATTTTTTTATAGATTTAAGTAGAATTATGCGACCTGACTGGATAATAAACACCTGTTCAGTTACTCAATAATAAAGCCATTTCCCATATGAAGACAAGTTTTTTTTACTGACTACTAACCAGCTAATCTATTATCTGACTTTACAAAATAAAACAGGGCCTGCAAACCACCATAAATAAAGTGGAAACTAATAATAGCAAGCCATCACTCGTAGGGAACAATATCGGCAATTAGAATTTCCCTCACGCCCACAAAATAAATTAGAAGTTAATAAAAAATGGTAATTAGTACTGGCTGTCGTATTTCGACTTTGGAGTGTAAAAAAAGTTTTCTTTACAATAAATTAGACGTGTTTTAATTCTAGTATTACATTTATCATGATATTTAGGAGTAAAAGATCTTTATGTATATACTTATAACATATTTTATATTGGGTATGCACGGGACTGCACGGATAGCCGAGTAATATAGGTCACCACGCCAATTACCACAGTGCGCGACGTGTCGCGGGGTCGATCCCCGCGTAGGACAAGAGTTTGTGCGTTTCACAAATGCTTGTGGGTCTGGGTGTCTCTGTGCATGTGAATTGAATGTCTGTGTAACTCCGAATAGCCCAATTAATGAATAAAATTGGAAAACTATTCAATGCAACAATATAATATTTAATAAACTACAGTCACGTCTGTATAACAAAGTAAACGTAATATTCCTATTAGATATACATTAAAGCTCAGCTCCTATTAGATATTATCTCAATTAGATTACAATCAAAATTAGCTACCGACCACGCAATACGAATACTTTCTACCAATCGTTATCGCTGAATCGATATTACTATCTAATGAACTCTTGCAACCGCATACGAGAACTGTTAAAATTATTGTAATAAAATATTAATTCAAACACATTTAGCCGGCTTAAGGGTTTTACAACTTCCACAAAGCATAGGACCACATCGTTAACATATAATGAGATTACCAGCTCTACTTGACCTGTGTGATACTACTAATTTGTACTATCTCGTGGTGCAGACAGCCTGGTTGTTTTCTTAACCTGAATTAATCTAGAAGTTGGTTGCCGGATGCCTTTACTTAGGTATGTGGACGGCCATCTATCGCACTGAGCTTGGATTGTTTTTTAAACATACTCTATTTAATCTCAGTGACTTACATGAGGATTTAAGTCTACTTATGGCCTGGGCTACTGTGGAAAGCAATGTCGTTATCAAGCTTTATCGTTCAAAATTAATTTGAATCTTAATCAAATTACAACCAATTGGTTCATTAATAGTACCTATTTGCACTTATTGTATACAACAGGTTGCAAAAAGTGCCCTGCTTCCTACCCGGAAAAAGGACAGAAATTCGACGCCTCACTTACCTACCATCTTAATTTTTTATACCAGCCTATAAACTTACCACAGGTGTTAAAACCCCCTTTCCAAATCGTAAGGGAACTATCGTTAATCTAATTCAGTATAATCTAGTTGGCACTCTCGGAAAGAAAAAAATCTTTAAAAATAATTACATATTAGTTCATCTTTTCTTTACTAATTGTTTACAGCCTCCTCTTTTATTTACAACTTCCTTCTACAACATTTTTGCTTACATTCCATTCAAACTAATTTCCAAAAATGTTGGAACTGCCGTTCGACCTTGCACTACTAATTTTATATTCAACGTCGACCCGCCAGAGCATTTTAAATGTATGAGATCATTTGTATGCCTAAAGTCTACATTTTATAAACACGAAAAATGGTATTACGGTTTAGGAAAAAGTTGGTAAGAATACTAGGTATATATTAGGTGGGCGTTTGTGCTTTGTTTTGAATTAGATTCCGACCTTTATAAGCTGTTTCTTACTATACATTCTAGTTTTAATTCTATGCTATAATTGCAAAGTAAGAGTTACATTGCTTTTATTTTTGACGGAATTTCACTAAAATTAAATTGCCTATAATATACCCACAGGTATTCGTACCGCAAATAATGTTCTGTCATTATGTAGGATAAACCTTATGGAAAGACTTGGGCGATGTTTTTATCCAATGGCCTATCTACAGAATATTCAATTTATAATCGGCTTTTAGAGATTCCTAATCATAGAAGTACATATACCTAATGCAAAATTGTACACTTTCCTAATTACCTACATTTCAAATTGAAGTGAAAATATTAATTAATCTTATCTAAGGCATCATGGTTATACGACTATAATATTCTGACACTAGCGCTCATAAATTACGTCTGATTAGAGGTTGCTATCCAAGTATCAAGCAATAACCTAAATTATTGATTCCTTGCTTTAAATAAGTGATTAAGTTATATTACATTTCTCTCTTTTGACGGGCTTGTTGGTCTAGTGGTTAGTGACCCAGACTGCTAAACCAGAGGTCGTGGGTTCGATTCCCATCCAGGAAAAATGTTTGTGTGATGAGCACGATCGTTTGTTCTGTGTTTGAGTGTAATTTATCTATAATATTTAGAAGTGTGTTTATCAGTTGTCTAGTTCATACAAGCTCTGCTAAGTTTGACACTAGATGGCGTTGTGTGAAAGTCGTGGAACATATTATCAAACTCCCATCAAACAGCCTCAATAAATAAGATAAACATAAGACGATCGGAAACAGCTAAAGAGGTAAGGTTCACGTACTATAGGAATGCTAGGAAAGTGTGCAAGTAACCCCAGAACGTGCTCTGTTTACGATGCGAGAGCACAAAAACTTGGCGATTGTGATTCCTTGCGCGCAAACTAATTTAGATTCTCTGAAGATTCTGAGGCGTTACGTTAGGCAGGTTTAGACTTGGACAGTTTTATAGTTTAGTTTATGTTAGATGAATTAGTTTGAAACAAATTTTTGAGGGGATGTAAAGTTGCGGATTTATAAACAGAAACGCTATGGATAATTTGTTTGTCCCATTATTGGATAATCTCATCTCCTTATTTCGGAGAAATGTGTCTTAATTATTTATTTATTTCGGTTTTGTATTAATTCGTGCTATAGAGCATATACATGAGTCTTTCGGCACGTGGTCGGAGTCGGAACTAATGCCGTCTTTACGAAATACCAATACCTACTTTTTACAGACAGTTGAGTTTAATCCTTGTTGCAAATATTATAATCTATGGTCGTGTTGATGTCACCCACGTTCTAAAAGATCCTTGAATCACTATAGGGCTGATCTTGTCAAGTACACTCATCTTAGGGTTAAAGAAAGATTTAATAAAATTATTGCTGTGGCATACCATAAAAATCTAATTAAATACAGCATTATATTTAGTTACTTCCTCCTAAGTTTTGGCAACAACTAACTTAGTGACCTATTTTTATTTAAATATCAATGTAAACACATAACAGGTAAAAAAAACAACTTAACAAAAATATGTAACCTATTTTAGTAGTACCGGAAAATGTAATACAAATTCGAACTAGGTTTCCTGTCAAACAAGTAAATAATAAAAGAAGGCTGCCGGCTCTAAACTTTTTAACAAGTCAATTGAAGCCGACGTACAAATGTGCATATGGAAGCAGCAGCGTGAATAATAAAATCAACGCTCCCCTGACCGCTTTAGGATAAGGAGACAAATCGGTGAAAACTTGTACAATGACCGAGAAAAGTAAAAACACTTTCTGTAGATATATTGTTTGTAGGCCGCAAGTCCGAAGCCATCCGGATTCTTGACGGCATACGTCCGGACCTCCGGAGTTAGATCCGTAAGATAGTCCGAAAGAACAAGATATGAGCGGTCGGTAGCAACGTGGAAATCCGTTGTGACATATTTCGTAATAATAATGTCATGTAAGTACGTAGGTTGGACTCAAAAGATAAGAGGCAAGTTGACAAGTAAAATCTCTTATATTGTATTCTTGATGTATATTTTAGCTTTGCCCTTATTACGCCTCGAAATGATTTATGTATTTTTGCTATTGGAATACAGAAGTGTGTTAATAAGGAATAAAGCTTACAAAGGGAATTATAAATCCGTATTTCGTCTTACGATTTTTGTAAATGGAAATTCGTGTACAGAATAAGAATGCTACATTAATAATTATAATTAACGTCAACATTACGAACTGTAATTATGAAAAAGCTTACCTTTTTAAGTTAAATTATAAGCCCAAGGGCCGTATCAATCGGTCCGAATTTGAGTATCCGTCCTTTGAAAGTTTGGCTAAATAATATCGGCAAAAATTCTAAACATTTTTACTGATAACGAAAGCGAGGAATGTGAATACGTAAAGAAAAGGGTTAGGCTCAGATATGACTCATAGTGAATAACTTGTCTGAATGGAAGGATCAATAGATAGACGTTAAAAATGTAGGGAAAAGCAAAAAATGCTCTGATAAAAAAATCTAGCGGACCAAATTTACTAGAACTGTAGTTTATCTGAATGTTGCCCGAATTCTCAGTGAATATTCCAACGAAGTACATAATCAAGGGTAAATGGTTATGGTAGTGATAGATTAAAAGCCAAATCAAATGACCTGTGCCCCGTTAGCGAAAGCCAAGTGCCAATCGGGCCGCCATTGTGATTATTGTAATTTATTTATAATGCCCTTATCGGAATGTTATTGAATACATTAACGACCATCGCCAATTTAAGGCCGAAAAAGGAGTTAAAATTCGAAGCGATTCTCGGTCTGAATATAGGTAAACATAGACGGATCGATATTTCTGGCACAAAGACTGCTTTTGTAATCAAGGCACAACCCAATTCTTTGAAATCTTGAACTGTATTCAGAATTCTTGACAATAGGTACCTAATAAGTCTAGCCGTGGTCTCGTCCATGTCTGCACTCAATAATCTATAAGAATACCAATCTTGGCTACATTTCTGAAAATGTTCAGATGATATATTGTCTACCGATACCATCAATGCTAAAGTTATCCATACATGCTGGAATTCAATATGAGATTCTCTGTATGAGAACTTGTAGTATGAGTACCCTTTTTTCCGGGGTGAAACGCTAATGACTTCAACCCACACCGAGGGCACAGTGTGGGGATATGTCGGACTCTCACCGACTTATAACACCCCAGGCCCCTTCTACTCCCTTAGCCAGCGTCACGTTGACGTTTATAATATGCTGATATTGTCACTTATCTACTATTTATTGTATACTAGTATATTGATAATTGCTTGTCAAACTTCAAGCCAAGTCTAGTAATCGTGTGTAAATGAATCATTAGTCGACGTCAATACAACAATACAAGCTTTAAGAATAAAGAGTGATATAGTAGCACTTGATGAAGAAATTCACGACTACTTATTATAGATAACGCCACATGGGAATTGATAGAGCTTGGTAATTGCAAGTCTGTCGTCTCGTCTAGATACTGGTGTTTCCCACTAATCGCGTTGTAGATCAGACTGATTCCGCTCCGTGTAAATTACTGTTAGACGTATCTAGACTGTGAGTCGACCTCACTTTAGTAAAGAACGATGTTATAACAAAATGTATGTTTCTCAAGGGTTTTTTTCTGGTTACTAACCTACTACCTACATTTTGTTTACAATAGTGTTGATTTTTTTCATTTTAATACCGATCGTATCGTTCTAGATAGAATATGCTTGATTATTTCTAAAAAAGTTTTTTTTTTATATACTATTGCACTGATATCTTCCTTTCGCAATTTGAAGTCTATTTATGAAGATAGGTACTGCAAGTACCTACTGCTTGGTATAGCTGTTAGTTACTGTTGTAGTGTAAAAATTATAATTTTTCATCCATGACCTATTTGAAATTTTGCTTTATATTTTCTTCCTTTCTAGTTTCTAATCCTAGTTCATCTACCTTTAAATCTGCCTAACGAATGTGTCATAAAACGTTTATTGTCGGCGTAATACAACTTGTGTATGATACAAAAGGCCTATACTTATGTACGAATTCTTTATTTCTCTTTTATGACACCGCCAGGCGAGGAAAGTGTGGCATTTTCCTGTCAGGAACAACATAACTTTCTTCGACATACCTTACCCACGATTAGTTTATAACCATGAATCAAATGTCGGTTATAGAAACAGAAAACGGGTTATAACGGAACAAATTTTGCCAATACTTATAAATAACCAGTCTTAGGTCACACCTGTAGTATGTGGCTCAAATAAATAATTAAAACATGTTTTTGGGTGCCATATATCATTATTGATGTATTTAATATTATATGAAATTGTTTTAATCAAGGCAAGTGTAACTCGGCCTGACATACTGCGGTGTAAAAATAGAACACTTTTCTTGGTTGATCATTTAGCCATTAATCATAATGATGGGAAACTGGTGATTAGTCAGATGGTAAGTGATATCCGAGTTAATTAGAGATGCTCGTTAGTTGAATTTAATACTGCAGCTGATGCAAATTTGAAATGTGATCTTTTTGGTGAAGTCGAATTTGTTTCACACCTCTTAATATTGGAATAATACAAATACATATAGTAACTTAACTCGGCCGTTTCCAAAAAATAAATACCTACAGCCCCGTGATACGTAACAGCCATAGAACTGCCCATCTACAGCATTTTAATTACATCAACAACACACCGTGTCCTCGTCAATGCGACACGCTCGCGGCTGTATCATGCCACGGTCATGCCATTATCCGATCGCGTAGGCATAACACCCGTTTGTATGAAGACTTCACATTGTATATATTATTGATACAGTAATATTGGCGCCATTATAATAACAGTTGACTCAACAAGTCGACCTTTAGCCTTGGGGTGTGGTCAGTGTGGTGTAGCAAATATATTTTCGCTAACGGTATCGTGTCATCAAAATCGAATAGCGTATCAACAGTTACCCTGGGGCCCTTTTTGGGTACCTCCCGTGGTGTTTTGCGATTCCTAGAAGAAGATCTTGAAATGAAAGAAATTGAAACTAGCTCTATTGAGTCAAGGACGAAAAAGAGCGCTTTGGGTTGGTGACACAGTTCAGTGTGTCATGAATTTCGAATGCATTGTAACGGTTTGGTTTTTAGGTAGGTTAGGTTAGGTTCGGTTTTTAGTTGAGTTAGGTTAGGTTCGGTTTTTAGTTAGGTTAGGTGTAGGTTCGGTTTTTTAGTTGAGGTTAGGTTAGGTTCGGTTTTTAGTTAGGTTAGGTTAGGTTCAGTTTTTAGTTAGGTTAGGTTAGGTTCGGTTTTTAGTTAGGTTAGGTTACGGTTCGGTTTTTAAGTTAGGTTAGGTTTAGGTTTGGTTTTTTAGTTAGGTTAGGTTCGGATTTTTGTTAGGTTAGGTTAGGTTCGGTTTTTAGTTAGGTTAGGTTAGGTTCGGTTTTTAGTTAGGTTAGGTTCAGTTTTTTAGGTTAGGTTAGGTTAGGTTCGGTTTTTAGTTAGGTTAGGTTAGGTTCGGTTTTTAGTTAGGTTAGGTTTAGGGTTGGTTTTTAGTTAGGTTAGGTTAGGTTCGGTTTTTAGTTAGGAGTTAGGTGTTAGGTTCGGTTTTTAGTTAGGTTAGGTTCGGTTTTTAGTCAGGGTAGGTTAGGTTTGGTTTTTAGTTAGGTTAGGTTAGGTTCGGTTTTTAGTTAGGTTAGGTTCAGTTTTTAGTTAGGTTAGGTTAGGTTCGGTTTTAAGTTAGGTTAGGTTAGGTTCGGTTTTTAGTTAGGTTAGGTTAGGTTTGTTTTTAGTTAGGTTAGGTTAGGTTCGGTTTTTAGTTAGGTTAGGTTAGGTTCGGTTTTTAGTTAGGTTAGGTTAGGTTCGGTTTTTAGTTTTTTTTTTTTTTCTTTTTTTTTTTTTCCTTATCTGTCGTCCTCCAACATAATTGGAGACGTTCTACACCAATACACTTGCATACCAGTTCTCGCGGTTATTCCTCTCGCACTTTCATTCCTCATACTGTATCTTTCTTTCATCCTTCATCTTGCATTCAAATGGGTGGGATGCCCATTTTTAATTTTGCCTATTCCTATCCTTAGTTTTATTTTCATATTTATATATTGTATGCAACACTGGGAAAATAGGTAAACACGGGGTGATAAGATTTTTCCTTACAATGTGATATCCTTATATCTACTTAATTATTAATTACAGCTATTCTTATTTCTATTTACTTCTTACTTTACTTAGGTCTGTTACAGTTCTTATGTCTAAACTTAATCTAGTGTCCTATTGTTTACTTAATTTATTTACTTAGTTTCTATGGTTGCGTATTTACAATATTTAAGCAACCATAGTTGCAATTTCTTTGTTGGCTTTATTTGCTTTTTCTGCAACTTCTGTGCAGTATGCGAGGAACAGATTCCGATTAGCCTTTGCTGACATTATTGTAGCCACAGCGGTTTCGTTAAGTTCCGTGTCGATTTTAGCTTCCAGCTCCATCCGCTTTGACAAGTGGGCCGGACAGTCCAACAACAGGTGCTGTATTGTCTGTGGTGTGTCTGGATCGCAGGAGCATGATGGGTTGTCCTTACACTTGAAGCGATTCAAGTATGCGGAGAACCCACCATGCCCCGTCAGTACCTGAGTGATTATACCTACGGGCTTTACCTGTTTCACAATACGGAATGCTGCTATGGCGTCAGGAAGAAACATTTTTGTCACGGAGGCCGTCTCGCCCGACACGTATCTCCGATTCCATTCGTCGAGCGATCCCATACGGATCTGGCGTCTGATGAATGAAATCGGACACAGGTCGTAGTCCGGCTTCCTCCGCGACTTCAGTGCTGCCTCCTTGGCCAGCTCATCCGCGCGCTCGTTCCCCGGCAGGCCGGCGTGGGCTTTTACCCAGAACAGAGCCACAGCCAAACCGAACCTAACCTAACCTAACCTAACTAAAAGCCGAACCTAACCTAACCTAACTATAAACCGAACCTAACCTAACCTAACTAAAAACCGAACCTAACCTCACCTAACAAAAAACCGAACCTAACCTAACCTTACTAAAAAACCGAACCTAACCTAACCTAACTAAAAACCGAACCTAACCTAACCTAACTAAAAACCGAACCTAACCTAACCTAACTAAAAACCGAACCTAACCTAATCTAATTAAAAACCGAACCTAACCTAACCTAACTAAAAACCGAACCTAACCTAACCTAACTAAAAACCGAACCTAACCTAACTTAATTAAAAACCGAACCTAACCCTAACCTAACAAAAAACCGAACCTAACCTAACCTAACTAAAAAACCTAACCTAACCTAACTAAAAACCGAACCTAACCTAACCTAACTAAAAAACCGAACCTAACCTAACCTAACTAAAAACCCGAACCTAACCTAACCTAACTAAAAACCGAACCTAACCCTAACCTTACTAAAAACCGAACCTAACCTAACTAAAAGCCGAACCTAACCTAACCTAACTAAAAACCGAACCTAACCTAACCTAACTAAAAACCGAACCTAACCTAACCTAACTGAAAACCGAACCTAACCTAACCTAACTAAAAACCGAACCTAACCTAACCTAACCTAACTAAAAACCGAACCTAACCTAACCTAACTAAAAACCGAACCTAACCTAACCTAACTAAAAACCGAACCTAACCTTACCTAACTAAAAACCGAACCTAACCTAACCTAACTAAAAACCGAACCTAACCTAACAAAAAACCGAACCTAACCTAACCTAACTAAAAACCGAACCTAACCTAACTAAAAACCGAACCTTTTTTTTTTTTTTTTGGTAAAGCGGGGGGAATCCTCATGGACAACCCGCGACCCCGGGGGGAGCCGCGGGTAGTGTCAGACTCTTACTGACTAAACCTCAACCGCTGTGCTACGTCATCCGCGTTTTTGTGTCGGTGCATGGCAGCGCATAGTACTACTTCATGCACCGACCGCGGGCTTCCGCCGGCCAGTTGAGAGCCGGCGGGTTGCAATTTCGCATTGTTGGTGGAGGCCGACGTGTAAAGGGCGTCGGCCTCCTCACCTGATACTGGGACCACACCCGTAGCACCGAATGTGGCCCCCCGTCGCGGGTCCTCTACTACGGACGGTGGCACCCCCGTGCCACCGTCCGGACCCTGGTTAGGGCGGGAGGGCGCGCTTATGCGCGGCCCTTCGCCGCCCCACCCGACGTCGGCGTATTTGGGGCGCGTCCGGATCGTTTTCCCGGACGCGCTCCGCGGCCTCCTTCTGCGACATAACGGTCTCGCAGAAGGAGGCCAGTGCGTCCCACGCTGCGCGGCTGCTGAGCGCGGCAGCGCGGTGACGTCTAGTCCGCCCAGCTCAGACACAAGGACGGCGCGAGGCCCATCGAAGGCCAGACACAGGGCCAGCGTGTGCAGTGCGGTGTCGTCTGGATCACCGCACTGGTGACACTCCGTGGTGGTCTCACGTCGGGCCACCCGACACAGGTAGTGCCCGAAGGCCCCGTGTCCGGTCAACATCTGTGTGAGGCGGTACGTCAGTTTTCCGTACCGCCTCTCCGCCCACTGTTGTAGGTGTGGGCGGATAGCCTCGACCGTAGCCCGCCCCGCCGTCGGCCTAACTAAAAACCGAACCTAACCTAACCTAACAAAAAACCGAACCTAACCTAACCTAACTAAAAACCTAACCTAACCTAACTAAAAAACCGAACCTAACCTAACCTAACTAAAAACCGAACCTAACCTAACCTAACTAAAAACCGAACCTAACCTAACCTAACTAAAAACCGAACCTAACCTAACCTTACTAAAAACCGAACCTAACCTAACTAAAAGCCGAACCTAACCTAACCTAACTAAAAACCGAACCTAACCTAACCTAACTAAAAACCGAACCTAACCTAACCTAACTAAAAACCCGAACCTAACCTAACCTAACTAAAAACCTAACCTAACTAAAAACCGAACCTAACCTAACCTAACTAAAAACCGAACCTAACCTAACCTAACTAAAAACCGAACCTAACCTAACCTAACTAAAAACCGAACCTAACCTAACTAAAAACCGAACCTAACCTAACCTAACTAAAAACCGAACCTAACCTAACCTTACTAAAAACCGAACCTAACCTAACCTAACTAAAAACCGAACCTAACCTAACCTAACCTAACTAAAAACCGAACCTAACCTAACCTAACTTTAAACCGAACCTAACCTAACCTAACTAAAAACCGAACCTAACCTAACCTAACTAAAAACCGAACCTAACCTAACCTAACTAAAAACCGAACCTAACCTAACCTAACTAAAAACCGAACCTAACCCTAACCTAACTAAAAACCGAACCTAACCTAACCTAACTAAAAACCGAACCTAACCTTACCTAACTAAAAAACCGAACCTAACCTAACCTAAACTAAAAAACCGAACCTAACCTAACCTAACTAAAAACCGAACCTAACTAAAAGCCGAACCTAACCTAACCTAACTAAAAACCGAACCTAACCTAACCTAACTAAAAACCGAACCTAACCTAACCTAACTAAAAACCGAACCTAACCTAACCTAACTAAAAACCGAACCTAAACCTCACCTAACAAAAAAACCGAACCTAACCTAACCTAACTAAAAACCGAACCTAACCTAACCTAACTAAAAACCGAACCTAACCTAACCTAACTAAAAACCGAACCTAACCTAACCTAACTAAAAACCGAACCTAACCTAACCTAACAAAAAACCGAACCTAACCTAACCTAACTAAAAACCGAACCTAACCTAACCTAACTAAAAACCGAACCTAACCTAACTAAAAACCGAACCTAACCTAACCTAACTAAAAACCGAACCTAACCTAACCTAACTAAAAACCGAACCTAACCTAACCTAACTAAAAACCGAACCTAACCTAACCTAACTAAAAACCGAACCCTAACCTAACCTAACTAAAAGCCGAACCTAACCTAACCTAACTAAAAAACCGAACCTAACCTAACCTAACTAAAAAACGAACCTAACCTAACCTAACTAAAAACCGAACCTAACCTAACCTAACTAAAAACCGAACCTAACCTCACCTAACAAAAAACCGAACCTAACCTAACCTAACTAAAAACCGAACCTAACCTAACCTAACTAAAAACCGAACCTAACCTAACCTAACTAAAAACCGAACCTAACCTAACCTAACTAAAAACCGAACCTAACCTAACCTAACAAAAAACCGAACCTAACCTAACCTAACTAAAAACCGAACCTAACCTAACCTAACTAAAAACCGAACCTAACCTAACCTAACTAAAAACCGAACCTAACCTAACTAAAAACCGAACCTAACCTAACCTAACTAAAAACCGAACCTAACCTAACCTTACTAAAAACCGAACCTAACCTAACCTAACTAAAAACCGAACCTAACCTCACCTAACTAAAAACCCGAACCTAACCTAACCTAACTAAAAACCGAACCTAACCTAACTAAAAAACCGAACCTAACCTAACCTAACTAAAAACCGAACCTAACCTAACCTAACTAAAAACCGAACCTAACCTAACCTAACTAAAAACCGAACCTAACCTAACCTAACTAAAAACCGAACCTAACCTAACTAAAAACCAAACCTAACCTAACCTAACTAAAAACTTAACCTAACTAAAAACCGAACCTAACCTAAGGTAACAAGCGGGGGAATCCTCATGGTCACCCACGACCCCGGGGGGAGCCGCGGGTAGTGTCAGACTCTTACTGACTAAACCCGAACCGCTGTGCTACGTCATCCGCGTTTTGGTGGCGGTGCATGACAGCGCAAAGCATTACTTCATGCACCGACCGCGGGCTTCCGCTGGCATCGTTTTTTCGGTCAGCGGGTTGCTCTTTCGCAAATTATGTTGGAGGCCGACGTGTAAAGGGGCGTCGGCCTCCTCGCCTGATACTGGGACCACACCCATAGCACCGAATGTGGCCCCCCGTCGTGGGTCCTCTACTACCTGACCCTGGGACCCTGGTTAGGGCGGGGAGGGGCGCGCTCATGCGCGGCCCTTCGCCGCCGCACACCGACGTCGGCGTATTTGGGGCGCGTCCGGATCGTTTTCCCGGACGCGCTCCGCGGGCCTCCTTCTGCAACATAACGGTCACGCAGAAGGGAGGCCAGGTGTGTCCCACGCTGCGCGGCTGCTAAGCGCGGCTGCGACAACAGCCGGCAGCGCGGAGACGTCTACTCCGCCCAGCGCAGACACGAGGACGGCGCGAGGCCCATCGAAGGCCGGACACAGGGCCAGCGTGTGCAGTGCGGTGTCGTCAGGATCACCGCACTGGTGACATGCTGTGGTGGCCTCTCTGCGGCCCACCCGGCACAGGTAGTGCCCGTCCGCGTAGCAGACGACCTGCATGCCGGGGTATAGGGCCCCTCTCAGGGTCCAGTCGTACCCGATGTTTCACAGGAAGGGTCATAAGACTGACCCTTGTGGAACACCGCGCCCCGTTTGATGGCGCTGCAGGCCGCTCTGCCCCGCGAACGAGACACTTCTTTCGGCGAGGTAGTTCGCCACGACACGCTGTAGATAGAGCGGCACCCCATGGTATCGGAGCGCCGCTACTATACATTGATGCGGCAGCGAGTTGAAGGCGTTGGCAATGTCAAGGGAGACGGCCAACGCCACTCCCCCTCGTGCCGCCGCATCCGTGGCGAACTCTCTCACCATCTGCAAGGCGTCCATTGTGGACCGCCTCGCCCGAAACCCGAATTGACAGTCCGACAGATTCGGACCTGTCCGGTCTAAGTGCCGGACGATGCGGGCAGCAATGACTCGCTCAAAGAGCTTGCCCGCCTCGTCCAGCAAGACAATCGGTCTATAACCGGACGGCGAATCTGCCGGACGCCCCTCCTTTCTGAGGAGGACTCCACAAGTCCACAAGGATTCCGCCGCCTTACCCAAAAAAAGATAAATTGTAGAACAAAAATGGAATGCGTGAGTCAGTACTGGGTGATCACAGTTAATAGAAAACCACAAATGTTTTAAACTAAAAGGACTTTTCCTTCTTGTTTAAATTAACATTATTCTTAAAATTATTTTAAATCAAAATAATTACTGTTGCCCAATAACATTCTCATGCTGCAACAAAGCTTCAATTAATAAGCAGAACTTCTATTAAATTTCTACAAAGTAAGCACCGCACTTACGAGTAATATCGAAGGAAACCATCGAAGCTTTAATTAAAATAAACCATTCCGATACACTTGCAATTCCAATTTTGTTACGTAAATACTTTCCTAGATGGAAATACAAATACAAATGTTTGCTATTTTGACGTATTTTTTCTCTCTTTGAATGACGTAAGTATAAGTAGGTAGGTACCCTCTTGGCTTTGAAGTATCTTAAAGGATCAAGAAGAGATATTGCCTCAATTACTCAACTTTCAAGAGCATTCGTGGTCTCTGATGTGGAGTATAAAGTAGGTATTATGGTAGCCACTGGACATGAGCTTCAAGGATTTCTTCCTTATATTAATGACGTAACATTCAGCAATGAAAGTGACCAAGTTATTTCTATTTTATGCTGATTTATAATTCACGACCGACAAATTACCGAGAATCGTATCTCTGACATTTCGAAGACCCACCCCATTTCGTTAACTACCAAAATACCACCCCATTATGGACTTACGTAGAACCATTAAATATTTACAACAAAACAATAAATGAGTCACACCGATAATAATGGTATGCTACCAGCATTCCCATTTACTGGCGTCCCATACAAAATGATAACAATTCCCTTCTGTTAGTGCGATACCAACGCTTGCCACACTAATACGTTTAACGGTCATTTTGTTAAAATTCGAATCAAAATCAACTGTCAAATAATTCAGGATTAAAAAACAAACGATTCCATCGTTCTAAATTTAAAAGATTAAAAATTAAAAAAGAATAAATAAGAATTACGAAAAAAGAAAACCATTTCGATATTCAAAGTTTGAAAATGGCAAAAGTGTTCTATTTAGTGATGTGCTTAGTGCTATTGCATGTGATATCGGCAAAGTATGTCGATAAAAGAAAATGTCCCGAAGTTAGAGCTGTGCCGCATTTCGATTTGCCAAGGGTATGTATTTTTATGTTGCTTTTATGTTTTATTATAATATCCTTAAGTGAAATTGCCTCAGACGTGCTGTCAAGTATTCTGTACAGAATATCTACCATATTTCCTTTTTATGAAATAAGGTCTGTATAAACGTCAACTCAAGACTATCCTACTAATATTATAATCGCAAAAGTTTATAAGCATGGATGAAAGTATGTTACTCTTTCATGCTCAAACGGCTAGATCAATTTTAGAGAAATTTTATACGGAATTACCTTACGCCCTAAATTACCACATGGACTTTTTAACCGACTGCCTAACACAAGGGTAATGTTATTGCAGCTATAACCGACATTCGCGCTGGCGATGTCGCGGGAAAACGCTATAAATAGACCATTAAAATAAATTATAAGCGAAGGTTTATTGTCTTGTTCTAAGCAGTAACACGTGATAATATTCTGGGACTATTTCCGTTGGAAAATTAAGTGAAAACCGGATCAAATAGAAATTCCGTTGTGTGCCGTTGTAACATTGTTTTACAATGAGAGAGTTAACAATTAGGAAGAACAAACATCCCTAGTTTTGGGATTGCCGTAATGGACCATTGTTTCTAACGTTTAGACAAATGAAAGCTACGTTATTAATTTATGTTTCCGTACACTATAAATTAGTGCTTTTTCAGAAAAGTTAAAAATGAATATATTTTTATCCTCTGTTACTTGTCTACAACATTTATTTATAAATAAAAAATATAAAGAAACTAAATATTGTGCAATTATGTATTTTTTTAATTAATGTGTCATTGCATGCTTCTAACTAGTTGGGATATAAAATAACATCATTCAATTAATATAATTGTGAAGTTTCCTTTCAATGCCTATAACCATGCAATATTTGATTTTCAGAATAACACACATAACATTGGAACTCGTACCTATCTTATGCAACTATCAAAACCGCAGCACGTTTCAGTTCAGTTGTGTGTCATATTAAGTCCAATACTCGACGAAAAATCCATAAAAAAACCCCAGAATTATTTAAAAGACCAATAACGTGATAAATGATAGTATGTATACAGTTTCAAACATAATTCGTGTGGGTAGCGGAAGCTTCTGATAAAAAGTCAACGCTACTCGTTCAATATGGACAAAATTATGTTGATATGTGCCTATAGTTAATATTGGTGTGTATTTACTAGTTTAATTAACCAGTTCTACTAAGGGCAGAAGCCTTCTTGAACATAGTCTTAACTTGACCTGAATTTATCATAGTTTTATGAAACTGTTTGATAAAATATAAAATTTTAATTTACAATTTAGAGCACAGTTTCAAGGGGCGTCTAAAATTGTATTATATGAGGCCTATAAAGCTTTGTGATCTGCGCAGTGAATGCAAAAGTGAACCCCGTACCCCCGGCCACAGGCAGATGAGGACGCTCCAGTGGTTTTAGCCGGTAAGAGTCCGGCACACCCCCTCGTCAACCCCCTGACGAGGGACAGTCCATGAGGATTTCCACTGGGGTATAAAAAAGGCTTGAAAAATGATCTACTCAAATAATTACATAATTAATACTTATACTTGTCTAAAAAACTAAAGGCATTACAACGAGTAAAATAGCTTGGGTGTGAACCTGTATCCTTGCGCGCCTTTAAATAAACCACCAGGTATAATAAAAGGCGTAATTTATTGATTGTAAACAAAGGTACTGTACCGAGGGTAATAAAATTTAATTGTCACAGAGGTTAAAAGCATTCAACAGTATTTTCTGAATTATTATCCGTAACGCCATTTTATTGTCTGAAAGGATGATGAATAATGTGATTCGGAAGGCAAGCAAGTTGTAATAATATTGTTATATTTAAAACATGAAGAAATTATATTTAAGAGATGTATAACGGTTTACTCACGCGTATTTATCGGGATAGCCCGACTAGTTTCGGACCCAACCGGAGTCCTTAATCATGAGCTGACGCGGCGGAGGGGTCGCGAGTCGAACTGTTCGACTCGCGACCCCTCCGCCGCGTGAGTAAACCGTTATACATCTCTTAAATATGAATAATTCTCACGAAAGTTATTATAATGAAGAAATTATCATTGGAATATCTGTAGTTTTAAAGTATGATCTAAGTAGCTTAAGGGAGATGATACCTACTGAAGTAGGGCGAAATAATGTTGAATATTGATAAGTTGCTTTCATTCACATTTGAGAAGATATTGTACTAGTTAGAGGAAACTTTTCCAAAGAATCATTTGTAATTATAACCTATTATCTGGGCTATTAACTGTGCTATCAAAGTAGGCGCATCAAATCTAATAAAGTCGTTCCATCGACTCGAAAAAATCAAAGAATAAGAAACACTTACTTTATCAAAAGCCATTATACAATTTCAAACGAAAAGTTAACATTGTTTCACAGTGTTTTGTCACTAACTGTAGGTACTCGCTATCAAACAGAAGCAACATAAAGTTTTGAAACAAAATAGCATCACTCTTTCATAATCCGTATAAAACTCCCGATTAAGCCTTGATAGAAACAAGACAAGTGCTTCTTCCCTGACATCTCAATGGCATTCATTTACATAGCAACACAATGATACTTTGAAAGCAATATTTAATGCCTCAATGATGAGCACTTAGCATTCAATTTCACTTTCTATTTGAGCAGGATAATGTTTTCTAATGAATTCATAACGTCTTTGCCTTGCCTCGTTTTGACATTCAAAGTTCAGAGATGACAATTCAGCTTTCTACGATTAATGTTATAGTCGGTTCGAGTCATCTTTGCGCGCGGATTCATGTGTGAGTAACCCTTGTGAGTATACAGTGACGTTGTGTACGAATACAGCTTGCATTTGTGTGGGACAGTCACACAGATTAAGGTCTCAGTCATAAACTGTCGTTGAATTGCACGCACACATAGCCCCGCGCGCATAGATGAGTTGAGCTATCTGTAGATAGTTTGGATAAATCAATTTTATATGACTTAAATGGTATTCTGTCGTAAAGTTTATTAAATTTACTTCTCCATTCATAGCTTTCCTAGATTTGCGGGTTGGAAACTATCGTTTTTCTTACGATATTGATGATTGATAGATCGTAAATTTTCGATAATTGTATTAGTATCTGATTACTTTACTTAAATGTAAATTATGAGCATTTATTTATCTAAGTATCTACACTAGCATTTCCCGCGACTTCATCCGTGTGGAATATAACAAAAAGTTGATTCGTTAATTTTCTGAAATAAAATATTTTTTCTAAAATAGCTACTCTTTATTACATCAGCTACCTGCCAAAAAAGTCCTAGCAAAATCGGTCTAGGACAAAATTATAAAAACCATAAATATAAATACCGTAAGATCCGTGTGGTGTCCGGATATAAAGAATAGCACCACCCCATATCCTCCACTGGGTGTCGTAAAAGGCGACTAATGGACCTTAAGACCCAGTGCACTGTACCAAGCACCTTGGGTCACCCGAATGGTGGCGGGTAAACAACCAACAATCGCATTCCCAAAGAGGGTTAGTGTCAGGCAGGCGGCCGACTATAAAACCATAGCCAAAACTTTAAGCAACATGTCTAAAAGACGTGTTGCGCCGACCCCAAGTAAAAATTGGGATAAGGGCAGGGGAATGATGATGATGATGAAGATGAAAGTATTAAAAAAATATTCTTTCGATGTTACAAACTGAACCTCCAATTTAATTTATACGTAGATATGTCATAAATAAGGAAGGCATCCAGAAATATTAAATCAGATCTAGCTTAATACAATAAGGTAAATACGTTTTTTACAAGTATTAATTAAAATTATAACGTCAGAAGTAAATAAGACAACATTATTCTCATGTGAATTTAAACAACGTTACTTAACCATAAGTAGAACAATAATTTGAAGGCGTTTTGCAATGCGGATTTAAAGATAGAAACAAGCTGTTAATAATTCACCTTTACGACGAAGTTATGCGACTCCATTACGAGTAAAACATTTATTTCACTAGTGGCTATATGTTTATAAATAGCCTATTATGGTAATAACAACTGTCGTTAAACTTTAAATATCTTAAATAGAAACTTATAGCAGTAAATTGCTTTCACACAATATAAAACAAAATGTAAGCGTGTAGGAATAGAAATTGCTTTTTATACAGCAATGTATAGATAATGTGTGATTTCATAACATATCTGAAACTAAGTAAACAATATAACGGTTTATAAATCAGAACATTTTTCAACTTTATTTAAAGTGCCTTGCTAAAAACTAATAGCAATATCACGTTATAGCAACTTAGAAATACGTTAAAGTAAGGCGCAAAATTACGTTAGTCTAGCACAAGTGAAACTGACATTTGTGTCTGATGTATTAAAGCTCATTTTTGTTTACAGATGCTAGGAGACTGGTTTGTAGTGGAATATTATGCGAGTGCTGAAGAGGCTCTTTCGTACAGCTGTATGAAAGCCGTATTCACTGAAGACGACCACGTCGCGGCCGCAGGTCTATATAAAATTGTTTTTGCTTAGACTAACAAGTATTTAGTAAGGATAAATAACCTGGCCTACACTTATAATGAGCTCTAAGATTAATGAAGAACAAATACATTAATTACTCGTCAATATTTAAGTTGTTATGACTTGAAAATGTTTACATTGCTCTCCTAATTAGAAGCTATAAGCTTATTAAGCCGGTTTTGCTGTCAGTACTACGTACTTACACATTCTTTTAAAATCATAGCAAATAGTTGCGTGAGAACAACTTATTATTTACTAAGAAGGTGCTATAGCGTTTAAAAAAAAACCAATGCTCGTACTGATCTCTTAAAACAGACTTATTGCTACTGAAGTAGTAAGACCCCAGTTATAAATTTCTTTATTTTAATTATCAATTCATTTCAGGCATCAAAGCCCATATAAATTTGTATAATTTTATAGAATTATTTATAGTTGTAATATAGCATATTATATTACAAATTAAAAATGCTATAAATATACATACATAACATAATCATCTAAACCATATTTAGCCCCAAACAACCTATAACAACATTTAACCCCGTTTATTTTCCACTATCGTAATAATTTCTTTAAAACTCATAGTACTGGCTCGAACATCATTTTCTTTTAACCAACACTAGGTTAAGACAGTATTCTTTTACTAACATTTTTGGATCCTGTATTATAATCTAAATAACAAAAAAAATAATAAAAAACTATTCTTAATTTCCATCTGACATCACAACACCCTCTCTTCCAGATGGCTCTATAGAATGGACTCCAGGAGTGACAATGAACTTTACATACCGTTTCGCTGACGACCCTCTTGGAGAGAACCTCCTCGGTAACATCACTTGGAGAGTGGACCTCAACCAGCCTGCACACTGGACACATGCTGAGAGGACTTGTATGGAGTTTTATTGAGATATTTGTATAGCTTTTGACTAGCATGGTGGTCTAGTAGCCCTGACTGCTTTACCGGAAGTTGTGGGCTCGATCCCCACCCAGGACAAAATAATCGCCTTGGCTACATCACGTGTATGGTCTTCAACTAGCCTTAACTCTGAACTTTTTTTAGTTAGTAATTATTTTTTTAGTTTTTGTTCTTGATAAAGCTTAAAATTATTATGGAAAAACTAGCTGGTGCCCACGATCGACCTTCGGTCGTGAGAAATAAAAGGGATGAAAAATAGATAGTAGCCGATTCTCAGACCTTCTGAATATACATATAAAATTTGGTAAAAATCGGTAAAGCCCTTTGGAAAGAGTACGGTAACTAACATTGTGACACGGGAATTTTATATTATAAGATAATCCGTCCATTACGCAGACACACTTCCACAACCCTTGTCATCTAATATCTGCGGGTGTATTGTGTTCAAAGCGTAATATTTGATAGCAGAATTAATTGTTATGGAGATTTAGACATTTTTTACAACTCTATATATGTCACTACAATTACATATTCCACGACTTTTAAACATCGTAATGTAGTCTCAAACTAAGTAGAGTATTGTTGTATTAAGATATTTTATTAAGAGTACTAGACAACTGATAAACATACTTCTATACATAAATTACACCAAGACATAGAACAAAATGATCGTGCTCGTCACACAAACATTTGTCCTGGGTGGAGCTCTAACACACGACCTCTGGTTTAACAGTCAGGGCGATTAACCACTAGACCAACAGGCCAAATTTATTATACAATTTAGCTCTTACACTATTATGAAATCTAATTGAAGCTCTACAAAAATACCATAATCACAGATCAACATCTATCTGTATCTCTTCTCACAAAATAAATACCCCTCATCCCTAAGATAAGACAAGTCTCAAGCAATATGTTAGCAGTATCCTTATATTCCCTGTTATCTCTCACTTGTGTGTGTATCTCACAACACGCAACACATTACTCTTAGCTGTACACCACATGACAATTAATTAACACAGACCTCAACTCAATCTCGACCCTAAAATTTGGAGATTAAGGTACATATTTGAATGGGTTTGTTGTAAAGAAGTAATGCTTATTTAACACACCCCTCAACTCAATTTATACCCTAAAATTTGGAAGTTAAGATAGATATTTGAATGGATTTGCTGTGCAGAAGTAATGCTTACTGATATGTATTTGAAGACTTTCGTCCTGAAAGTTTATCGCGTATCATTAATAAAGAACTTATACTAAGTAGAGACTTTTAAGCTTGAATTAACAGATTTTGTTTGTATACATTAACGGAAAAGATTTTTAGAATTTTTTATACGACGCGGTGACAGTAAGAAATTAAATGTTAAATTCTTATAAAACTTAGAACTGAAAGTAACGCTGACGATTAGTGGAGAAAGCGAGACGGCACTACAGAATGTAGAGCGGCGTCTTTGTCTTCAACAGTGTTTATTTGACTAGCCTGTTGGTCTAGAGGGTTCGATTCCAGGACAAATGTTTGTGTGATGATCACAATCATTTGTTCTGTGTCTGGGTGTTATTTGTCTACAGTATGTATGTATTTAAAAGTATGTAAGTATGTTCATCAGTGGTCTAGTACTCATAATACAAGGTCTGTCTAATTTAAGACTAGATGGCGTTGTGTGAGAGTCGTGAAATATTATTATTCATAGGGTAATGGTAGCTTCCATGGTCATTACTATGTTTATAATAGCCTAGAACCCTTCAAGTGAATCAGAATGGTGAATTGGCAATTAAAAATCTTCCTTCGCTATATGGGGAGAGGCTTTTCCTTAGCAACGGGCAACACACACACCAGTATTATATTAAGCAGTTATAATGGACATGATAATTACGTTACCTTTAGAATTCGCACGTTCGTTAGTAGGTAGTACTTACATGTGGTATCCAACTCAAGTGCGTTTGAACAGATTCCAGTTATTTCGAACACAAGCTTGAAAAGCTAGACGATTCTTAAAAAAACATATCATGCAAAATCATTGATGTTTATTTTATGGGAATACTCATTTATTTTTGGGAACAGTCCATTTCTGTCTTGGAAATCAATTTTGAAATATTTAGAAACAAAATACGTACCTACGCTAAATACAACCGAACTTCACTAAAACTCATTAAAACCATATTACCTCCTTTTTAATTCACGGGCTCTCTCCAACGCAAGAAACCCGGTCATTTTTAAAGGCTTACACAGGTTCACAGGTCCAACATTTCCTCTTACATTATAACCATTATTTTCAGATGACGGCATATACAACACGTACGTGCTAGACACTGAGTATAAAACCTGGGCTCTTCTCCTCCATTGCGCCGAACAGACGGAGGGAGCGCGGTACTTGAGTGCCTTCGTACTGTCGCGAACGACGTCTCTACCGAAGAACGTAATGGCTTACTTACGGGATAAACTGCCGAGGTGAGATAATGACCTAATGGGTTTTGTAGCTAAGTTCCTATAGATTGAGTAAGGGTATGTTGTAATTATGTCGTGGTTGGTTTCTATCCTCAAAAGTGTAGAGCAGACGGAGGGCGCTCGGTACTCCAGTGACTCCAGCCATTACATAATGGCTTAGTTACGGGATAAAGTGCTACAGGCAATGTACTAGAATTTATATAATTATGTCTTAAATATTTGTGAATTAACACTGATAATGTGAACGAAATGCAAAGGAATAAAAAATACTTATCTAACGAAGGAATTTTAAAATGATTTTTCAATCACAAATATTAGTTTATACCCATTATAGCCAATGAATTACATCTGAAATTATAATTTATGCAGTAGATCTTCGAACAGAACCATCTTTAGTTCAAAGATAACATAAATATAAAGAGGCGTGAAGTCAGGCCTGGCTGGTTTGGCTGGATTAGAACAGAATTTTGTTCTATTCATTCGAATCCATGATTCGAACTTCTTTTATTATTATTCATGAAGTTATAAAAGGTACCTGTAACCCTTATGAGGTAAGACAGTGTCTAACAAAATAGTACAAAATATTTAACTGTGAGATCAATCATGTACATATCATTATAATGTATGCACGTCATATAAGGTGCTCTAGCGTGTTTTAAATAATGTTAAAATTAAATGTTCGTTTTACATCGGTATCCCCGTAATTCTCTTTGTTAGTATTACTCCGGCTAACTGGGTCGGAAATGTATTGAGGATTTTGTTAGTTAATATGTATTTATGGACATGTTATTAAAATACTAGAATTGTACGTTCAGGTAGTATTGTTTCTACTTATGTTAAAGTGTTCATACTACGATCTTGTATGGTAGACGAAAAAAGGATATTTGACTCAAAAGACATGGGATACGATTTTTTTCTTTTGTTATATCAATAAAGAAATACGCAAATATAACGCATAGAATCACTTGTTGTTGTTAGCAAAAGTGCAAGGAGACGAGACGTCACGCGAGATTACAAGCCATTGTTTCCAAGAAAAAACCGTATCAGATATTTTTGGAAAATCTGACGGACCATTTTTTTATCAAATACCCAATTAGATTGTTCAGAGTACTTACTTAAAAATCAAATTAATTGAATTACCAGATAGCAGTTTCGATAAAAGAATGAGTAGGGATAAACATCAGCCATTCTATAAAGAAATCGATAAACCGTTTAATGAAAACTCTCCCAGCTCTTATTAGCGGTACAAAGCATGTTAGCAAGAAACAAAAGAACCATTACAATACATAATTAACGATTACCAATTCTAAAGGCATAATTTTACTTTCATCAAAACGTTTTCTCATGACCACGACCTGACAATAACATGGTAATCAAGAGTCCAGTTAACTCGAGAACATTAGCAAGAACAAAATACTAGGATCTAAGCGATTGTGGAAGCGAGACAGTGCTCTACACGTCATAAAGCGGCGTCTCACTTCCACAACTGCAAATATTCTGCTTTATAAAGTGGTGGTAGTCTGCCCGTACATTTTAAAAGCATGAAAGCTTTTCTGGCTAACCAAGTTAGTACCTACAGAAAGGGATTTTTGCGCCTTTCTGTTGGATATGGAAATCTAAAAGGCAAAAACCTTGATTCATATTAAATGGGACCCAATATTCTGCTAGCCAAATATGGAAGAGGAGAATTAGCATAATCAAAGTCTCTTTTGATTTTTGTATTTCTATTTTTCAAATCATTCTCATGTCGATTCGATGGTTATCAGATATTATATCCAGCTCGAAACATAAACGAAAAATAATAACTGCTTTCCGTACGTACCACCAACAAATTTCTTACAAATAGTTGAATCAATCAATGTAATATCATTATATCATTGTAATGTATCATCAAATATCATTGTAAGGTCTTTCATTAACACCTCCGTTTTATTACAGGTATGACGTGGATGTGAACTATGTGTTCCCGATTCCTCACAAGGATTGCTCATCCAAACCAGCAAGGCCTGACTTCACGCCAATTTTGGTGGAAGTTGGCAGCAAAGTACCGAAACGTCCTGGCATCAGCTACAAAGTGGCTTTTGGCCATTAGGGTTTAAGAAAAATATGTATTTTAATACTCGTTAAACCTGGAACCGTATTAGGAAACGTTCTCTTAAAAGAAAACCTGGATAAAAAATATTGGAATCTGGCATCGCCAGTCCGCAGTGAGCTAACGTGGTGATCAATGCTCAAACCTTCCCTAAATGGGAAGAGGCATGTGTTCAGAAGTAGGTAGGGGTATATGCTTGTATTATTTTTACCCTCCTCTGGTACTATTAATTTTATGATTAGCTATAATCTGTCTTATACGGTTTATTTTTTTTCCGAATTACATGCCATCTATATCCCTCATTGCAAAAACAAAACCCCCAAGCAACCATTTGAAATATTAACGTATCCTTTAGTCGATTAGAAAATGATGAATTATGTGAGATACGAACAAAGTGATAATATTAATATATCTTTGTAAATAACCAAATGTGTCTTCGATAGGTGTCTTGTGAAATTTTACGGTGTATTAAGCGAAGCAATTTTCTAACGATGAAACAATAAAGTCTTTATTTCATGATTTGGGTTTTTCTTTTTCATATACGCCTGTATTAATATTTGTCGACTCTATTCTCTGTGAGTGAATTTGTATGTTTGGACATATTATATTTTCTACAAATAATAGGTACCTATAGCTACTAGTATAAAAATTATAACATAAAGTTGTTTTTGAAAGGTCGAATTTAGAAATTTTGGAAAATGTTGTATGTCGTGTATAAATCTAAGGCCGTAGTGGAAATGAATTAATCATTTACTACGTCATCACAATAACAATTTGAAGTCATCGATCTCACTTAAGAAATACTTAGAAATCAAAGGTACAAAAAAGATTCTAGAAATAACAAATACCTTTAGCTATAGTTACAACTACTTAGTAACAAAAACTAGGACACCGAAGCCAATAAATTAGATAAAATAATTCTAACTAAATAACCACTCAGTATAAATCAATACAGTAGTATGACTTGGCTGTTTCTAAAAATAAGTGCCTATAACAACAATAGGGCTCACCTACAGTATTTTAATTACATCCATCAACAACACACCATCCCTTCGTCACGGAGACATGCTTGTGACTGTATCATGCTGCGATCCTGCCACGATTCAAGAGCGCAGAGAGCAGTGAGAGGCATAACTCGCGTTACACCCGTTTATATGAAGACGTCATACTGTTAACATTATTATACTGTAGTAACCATAAGAATTTATAGTTTCACAGTCCAATTATTGTAAATTCAATGTTAAGAATGACTTCAAAGAACTGATAGGGCATGCACATTGTTCTATGCCTCGATTAGTATGCAACAGCGTAACTGTCTACACACTGGACAATACAGGTACAGTCATGTTATGACATTCAAACTTGACCGTGTCTAATGTTGCCTGTAATAACCAAGAAATATTATCGACAACCGACGTCAGAGTATGGCTTAAAATTTCCATTCAAGTTCAAGTTTTTAAATGATTTAAGTTTTAATCCTGATGAGGTTAAATACTTATAGAGTTCTGAGAGGATTAAATTTGGGCATTTTGGAGTTACTGTAAAAGGAAAATATCAAAGGGTCTGTATTGAAAATGAGAGGTGATGGTAATCCCTCTGTTACAACAAATTCAAAGATTTTTTATTTCTGTGAAAAAGGGAACTTTTAATTATACGTTTAAGCTAAAGATAAAGGTTTTTATATCAAAATCTATTCAAATTTCCACATGAGTTTATCAACATTATTATTAGTTATCAGATTTCTCAATAAAATTCACCAACCGAGAACGCAAACATTTGAAAAACGTAATCCTACGTCCTTACTTTAAGAAAACTCAATAAGATTATACAGCCCAATCTAATAACACATTTACATATTATGTTAATCGTTTATTTTTAACTCTAACTGTAAAAAAACTACCAAATGAAACAATGGTATCCACACAATGAATGACACCCATCTCCAGCCCTGAACAACTACGCATCGTCCTTAACGCGTATCCACTGAAAATAATACGTAAATATTCTTTGGCAACGTATTTGTAATTCAGGCGTCTTGCGCAAAGCCTCCGTTATTAGTATGTAAGGAGCTGTGCGCAGGTTTTTTCATGATAACATCATAAACATGGGTGAGGTGCGAGCGTGTGTATATTTTTCAGTGTTCCTCTTGTGCTTCCAATTTGGGATAGCATCGGTTAGTATTATCTCTTTATCTAGTTTTCTTAGTTTTTCATCATTAATTTTAAAATCAAGTGATTTATAATTATAGTTAGCTTTTCCTTTAATGTTTTCGTTTAAAATATTTCCTTTAAAGTTAGCTTTTAGTTTTTGCGACTATTTTTAACTTCTTCAACTACTTTAATTAAATTTATGTTAACCACATTTTTTTTGTTATGCTTATCTAGTTTAAAAAAAATATATCTTTCATCAAAATTTTCTTCCTAATTTCTAGCCTATGTTCGGTACTCGATTCTGGTGCGACTTGCTATGTGACGACGACGATATATCAACAACCACGACAGCTTCCACTGAAGATGATTACTACGACTGGTGCACGGATTGTCCTGTGAGAAGACCAAGGACTACCACTACTAGAGCCCCTCCAACATTCGGACCTATGCAGCCTGTCAATTTCATGATTCGTAAGTTGATTTAATATTTGATTTACCGTAACCCCTTTATCCGCGCAAATGTCGATTATGGCTGCAAAAACTCTACCAGGTTCTAACGCACTCGGTTATAATGTAGCCTCTGTATTAAAAAAAGGGGGTCAGCTAACACAGCTAAAGCGTGAAAGAGTAATAAACATTCAAACTTCCACACTCATAAACTTCCACATTTATGATAATTATAAGTAGCATCTAAGGAAATGGTGAAAAAGGGATATGGTATTACCTGATACTTAATTATGATACTAGTTGATAGAACTAAGATATGATGACATAGGAACAAGGTTTTACGCGATAACAATAAAGAAATGCTGAAAATTGCAAACTGTTATGTAACGTTTTAAAAAAATACTGGTTATTACTAATACTGCTATACACCCAAAAACTCAATTCTTTTTTACCAAGATTTGTTACTTCGTGTAGGTATTTAAAAGGTAAAAAAGATTTCGTTAAAAGTATAACGAGTAGTTCTTCAAACATTATTTTTGGTTGATAATATAAAGGATTTAAATTGAAATTATGTCACAAATAAAAACAGAACTTACTTATGTTACCTTTTTATCAACTCGTCGAGAATGGTTCTAACTTTCTAAGGTATTCTTTGTTAACCTTGTTTATTTTGTAGATTCCTTTTTTAATGTTACTTAATTTTAGGATAAATACAAGTAGGCTTAACCCGATCATTTCAATTAAACCTCACAAATGCGCAAAAAAATACAAGTTTGATTGATTGATGGATTACTAACAACAATGTTACACATGCCTGTCGGCAATTGATGTGCGCTTCCATTTTGTATTACATTCCTTTGATAACACACATAAATACATTTATAATATATCCTGTGTTGTGTATACAGTATACGCCTATTGTTGCAAATTTCATACGAAGTCTTCGTTTGTTTTTTTTTCATTCAATCTTTTCTATCCACTGTTGTAACTTTTCATTTTTGTTTTACAACATAATCCTTTGCATCAGTTTTGTCTGTAGCCTCAAAAGATGCACCTCATCCTCTGTGTTAAAAAATTAACCTTAGACATGTCTTAAACACGAACTTATACTTTTTTCTAAACGTGAATTTTAGATCACGCCCGTCTTTTCTTAAATGTCTTACTTGACGAAATTATCTTAATGGCTAAAACTAAAATAGATTCATAAACTCTTCACATCAGCCATACTTCACAGCTGTCATTCATATAAACAAAACTTGAGGCACATGATTGACAGGAAAAATAACAATACCTATTAATAAGAATGCTCATTTACATAACAATGATTTTTATGCATTACACTTAAACGTATTATTATTCAAATCAGCTTTGTCTGAATAGGTAAATGAGTATGTGCGATTTAACAACGTGCTTTTGAGGAAATTTCCAGATCAGCTGCAAACAATAAAACTTCGTATAACAAGTTAAGCATTCATTAATGGAGAATCTGACTCATATAATATGCAATAATTGCATAACAATTCATTCTAATACCAAAACACAACATCAGTTAATTAAATATGTGAATCAGTGAACCTATACCAAGCAGTGATAGCCTAGTGGTATGACCGTTATCGAATTAATGTGGATATTACAAAGTAATTAACACTTGCTAAAAACGACGAAGGAAAACGTCGTGAGAAAACAAGCACACCTAAAAAAAATTCAAGGGTGTGTGGCGCTACGTCAAAGGCCCTCGGACGACTTAAACTTTAACACCAGGGTGTTTTTCAACCACGCAAAAAAAAGAAGTGATCTTATTAAATATCAAGATTTTAATCCCAAATAACGCATTTACTTTCAGCTCCAGGTGGAAACGGCATGAATCTGAGCTGGAATCCAAATCCAAATCCGAATCAAGGTGGCTGGTGGGGATTCTACTTCAGCCCAAACACTGCGACTCCGACCCCCGGTGGCAGGCCCCAAGTACCGCCGATCCCACCGATTCCACCAATACCAGCTATTCCCACACCGCCCAGTGCTCCTGCTGTGACTGTCACTCCTGGAGGAGTCACTCCGGCGCCTGGAGCGGCTACCACGCCAGCGGGAACGACAGCAGCGCCTACAACTGCAGCGGCTGGGAAATAGTCTATAACTTCAAAACCTGAACTGGATATTGTACTAGGATCTGATTATACTCAAGATTATAATAATTAGACTTGAGTTTTGTTGAATATCGATATTTTTGGTAGTTTTTGAGTCTTGATTGGTAAATCTGCAATGATGCTACTCAGTGATCTTTTGGCCTCAATTGATATGTGGGAACCGGATCTTTTCATCATCACCTTTTGATCTTTTTGTTCAGTAAGGAGATAGGCCACAGTTTTTAGCATCTCTAAGGGTAAAATCTAATTTATTGCTTCGACGTCGAGCGTTAATACTAAAGATCTTATTTTTGACCGTCCGTACCGAACTACAGAATTGCTAGTGCAAGCTATTCCTCTTACGTGAAACGACATCTTATCACAAATTCGAGATCATTGTGTATTTCCCTTCCTAGTACAACATCTGGTTCACTATTCAGTTCTTTGTTATATAGATTTACTTTAGTCATTATTATGATTAAAAAGTAAGTTTAATTGTCATCAATCATTTCGAGTCTACTGTTTACATTGGAGTTAATGGGACTAGTCATACGAAAGTGATTTGTATTCACTTTCATTGGTGGCGAGTAATTTATGGTGCATTTTAAACTGTAAGCATTTCATTCTAATTTTTATAAGGCATTTTGCCTTGGAGTAAGTTTATCATTCAATACTGGAAATTAACAAAAAAAAATGTCCAAGCATGCTTTTTAATGACTACATTGACTTGAACAGAAGTCTCTAATTGATTTTTTGATTACAATTGTGATGTTGTCATATAGTTTTTGGTTTAACTAACCGCATTAGAATAGTTTATTTTTTAAGATCATTTATAATGTAGATGCCTGTACATTTGTACAATATTAAACGAGAAATGAGACAAAATCCTTTTTTTTATTCGGAAAAAAGAGGATTAGAAATTATATAATTGTTAATTATTTTTTAATTATTAATTCTGACCAAGCAGCAGCCCAGCAGTGGGACACTATAGGCTAGGAAAAAAAAAAAAAAAAAAAAAAAGAAAATTCTGACCAAGATGCTCCTAAAACAATTTCTAAAAGTAAAGTGAAAGTAGATCTGAATTTCTTTGAATGCTGACAAATCGCTGATATGGATTTGACTGGCAAGACACAATCAAATCACTTGACGAAAAATTTCCATTCCTATGGATATCATGTTTTGTAATCGATCTGGAGACCCACATTTGAAGTCACAACTAGCTTCTTTACAGAAAGAACTACTATACTCCACATTTAACATGCATGTAAGTATATAGCATCATATTGGCAAATTGTCACCGGAAGCATATATCAGAACAACGCAACACCTTGCAATGTCGATACATTTATGCACGTTATTACAGTTATTGATTTTAATTAGATAATTTGTTAAACCTCTGTTTATTGCAAACTTGGAAGCGAGACCGCTCGTGCGTTAAACGCAACGGTGTACCAAATAAATGGTTCAGCTTATTGAGTGCCTCCTTGACATAATTCATAATTATTTACTAAATTACATAATTACGTCAGACAACAATATAATTTGTTGAATGTTCATTTGTTTAGAAATATTGTTCGGAAACACATTCCTGACAAAATCACTCATTTGAAATGAGTAAATAATAACAGGAATGTTTTTACTGTTAACGCTTTACGCGTATCCCGGGGACGATGCAATTTTAGAAATTTAAATAATTTTATAATAGAATCACGTGAGGAAGTTTATTACGTAAACTACCTTATCAGTCTATGTCAGATAAGACTGAAAGCCAACTCCAACCTGGTTTAGGAAAATGCTAGGCAAAAGAAGACGTACTAGAAAATTTCTCCAAAATTCTGATTTTCGCCAAGTCTGACGATTGAACACCCAGCTCTTCCACCACACATTATGACACAATTAAATACACATTCAACTGCAATTGGTCATACAATACAACCAGCGGTATCTGTGTCACGGTCCGAGCAAATAAAATGACTCTTCAAAGATCTGGAATGCCTGTCACGTATGGCTAGCACCATATGAGGCCTCCGAACACATGGCATGGCGAATTGCTGTATAGTTTGTTTGGAATGAGTACACAATACTAAATATTTCACGGCGGCTGTCTTTCAAGGTGATATGCACTTATTTACGTATTGATTGCGTTGGTGCTTGTGACGAGTCCCTGAAGGACCTATTTGTTCTTTATCATTCTGGAGATCCAAATAAAGAAGAGTCTGAGAGTGTATTCGTATCTATATTTAGTATTAGAATTTTCCCGAAAGTATCTACATTCGGGAAAGTCCAGGAGGTTGGAGATTTTATACAGTTACCTACATATCTATTTAGTCCAATATATTTTGGGCTATTTTAGTTTTTTATATGGTGCATATCCCCAAAAAGTTCTGATCAATTTCTAATCAACCTTCTCGAATGTGCACGTGTTAAAACAGATTTAAAGGATCATGCAACAGTTACACGTTTATACAAAGAAAACATCCTAAGTATACAAGTGCAGTATGCAGTTAATATGCACGAAATGCGTATAGCATGCAAAACATAGTAACGAGTAAATCCGGTGTTCAAACTAGTTTACCTTCCACCAGCATGACGAAACTCTCGGGTTACTAGTGTTACTACACAGTACGGTGCTCTGATTGTTACGTTGTATACAGGAGCGTCATCACTACACACGTACGTACTATGCGATAGTACGTCCAAGGAGTAAGTATGGGTATACAACAGAGAACCATTTTTAGTCTCCTGGTGGAAATTGTTATGAAATTTCTTCACCCTGAAAAAGGTGAAGGGGTATGCCGGACTCCTGGTTTAAATCTCCGCGGCACCGGAGCGTTTCTTCGTTCTTTATTATCGGGCCGAAACAAGAACGTTTTGGCGAACCCTCGACTGAAACAGCAAAGAGCCAACCAATACCTCTTAAAGTAAGACAGCAGTTACTGTTGTGTCCTGAGGACTCCACTCTCTGAGAGTTGCATCTCTCTTCTAGTGATTTGTAGGTCAAATATCAAATCAAAAACTATATTTTCACTAAGTAGGATTGATGACAATGGTTAGTCGTTTCGATGACTGCATTGTTAAAGTTAAGTCTGTTCAAAACTATAGAATGTAATAGCGTAGGACAGAAATATCAACTTAGGAAATGGAAGCTCTCATTATGCTGTTACGGCTAAAACTTAAACTAAAAGCTTTTACTTTTATACTTTAATCAACTTAGCCTTAGTATTAAAATATGTTCTAAGACATATTTTGAGCATAAGTCTAAAGTTGACGATCAGGCAACAAACATCATTAAGCCACATTTTATGCCCAGTGCTTTGTACAAAAAATAGTTATTTCTTACTACAAGCCTAATAAACATGATAACCATAATAAAGCAAGGAGGTTTTATCATTTACATAATGTTATATGCCCTAATTACAGAGTTTATCCACTCAACGAGGATACACGTGTATCGAACACAAATTGCTATGGGAACGGGTTAGTTGGTTAATATTATGAGTTCTTGGCTCTTTGAAATATGAGAAAATTCTTTGATTCAATGATGCGAGAAATATCGTATATGCGATACATTCCGATGCTATAACTATTTAATGCCAGAGTCGCGCGTCTCAGGAATGTATTGATGAAATATTCTATTGCTTTCATATGAACTTGGTATTTTATTTCTTTACATATCCTTTTTTTTTTAAGGTCTTAACAATTAAAATAACTGATAAGATGGACGTAACAATACGTCATACTTATTTAGGACAATTTTTTAATACAATCATTGTTTTAAAATTTAATTATAACTTTTATTTTTGACTGCACGTGATGATCCCAGCGTAGGACAAGAATTTGGGCGTTCCACAAATGCTTGTTCTGAGACTGCGTGTCTCTGTGCATGTGAATTTAATATTTGTGAAACCCCCCGCGATATAAGGACTAAATTCCTTACAGCGGGAGTCGTTTATTTTAACATTTTTGATGTGACAAAATAATGATTACTACCCAAGTCATGGTCACTTTCTACTGCTTTGGTTGGAGACTCTACGTGACTTCTACTGCGGGTGTATTAATTTTATACCTATAGCACCGCCGACGACATTGATATAACAATTAAAAACAAGTCCCAATGAACGTACTTCGTAGATAAGTCAACAAACTACAAAACACTTTCATCTTACTATTCCCCAGAAAGTACATAATTGTCTTTAAAAAAATCACTGTTTACTTATTAACGTTTATTTATCATCTCATAAATACCAGTGTTTTTTTCCTAGTATGAGTCTTTTAGTAAAACAAACAAAGCGCTGAACAACTCAGGCGTGATACAAATTATAACTGTTAATCTGATTCACATTGTTTCATAATCGTTCGCGCAACATTATTGATGCAATCGTAAACTATGAACAGTTTACGCACATAGGTAAACAAGTAACTTTTTATAATACAAAGAGTTTTATAATACTTAACATGTTTCAGCGAAGACAGCTCACAGTTTGTATCGAATTAAACAAGTGCATTGTCACAAGTCACCCCGCCAATTACTACTATACGCGACGTGTCGCGGGTTCGATCCCCGTGTAGATTTTGTGCGATACACAGATGTTTGTTCTGGGTCTGGGTATATTTGTGCGTGTGAATTGAATGTCTGTGAAACCCCCCGCAGTACAAGGATTAAATTCCTTAGTGCAGGAGACGCTGTTTTTTTCTAAATGCTAATTCGCTTTTTTTATTTATCCTCTATTTTAAGATCGAAATAAATTATGATATATTTGTTAATTTATAATTATTAATGGTAGCGTAAAATAAAACCCATTTAATTCACTATTTTAAGATAGGATAACAAATCAATACAAACATTTCAATTATAATCTACAAATGATTGCAATAATTGGAAAAAAGAGATTAAAATTAATTTATTGAACATTTAAACTGTCTCACTTTACTTTATTACCTCTATTTATTATCCAATACGTAAATACTGTAGCACTACTATCAATACAAATAAATATAATCGAACTGTCTGTTAGTAACATCAAAGAAATTTTTATCGTTCAGTTTTCTCATTTCTATCCTTCCGTCTGTATGTTCCGTTAAAGGTACGAAATTACAGAATATTATTGACAAGATTTTACCTGAATATAGCTGATTTTATAAGAAGTAACTTAAATTCTGATATAAATAAATAAATATTCCTCAACATTTACACAATGCCATCTAGTCTCGTAAGTATACGATAGTAACTTGTATTGTGAGTATTAGACAACTGATAAACTTACTTTGTATATTTCGTAATACATGCATATTATGATAAATTCAAAATCGGAACTATTAAATTAAACTAATCGACGAAAATTAGAGATAAATACAATTTTAATGATACAGAAGTTGCTATGAATAGCTGTCCACTAAAAATTGTAGAAAGGCCAATCAGGCTAAACTCAACAGTAAGACAGAAAATTGGGGCAAACGCAGGCAAAACCAAGGGAATTAACCAGTTCAATAAATTAATATCAAGATTTTATTACCTTATCGAATTGAACCGAAGAGTTATTTGCACAATCAACTATAAAAAAATCTTTATGTAGTCTCGGACCTTAACAGCGATGACGTTCACAAGCAAGTCGTTTCAGTAATTATTTTAATAACTTTGAACTTGTTTTGAATGAAATATGAGTACAATACCCTGTCTAGTTACATTTTATTTCTTTTCAAATGTAATTTTCCATAACATGCCCAGTGTTGATACCTGTTTTGATTATTTCATGTCTATTCTTGTTGCTTGATATATACTTGCCTATTACCTAACACTCGTAACAAGGAACCTACTACTTTATTAAGTATAATATTATAATATTCCGCAACATTTTGAGCGCCATCTAGTCCCAAACTAAGCAAAGCTTGTATTATGAGCACTAAACAACTGTTAAACGTACTTATACAACGTGTAACGGAAATAACGCACATCCACAGACACCCCAAAAAGAATATCCTTTTTTATCCACAATTCGTGTATTGAAACATTTTTATCATTTTTTTAGATATCTGTTTTTATTACATATTGTCAGAATAATTTGTACAAATAATTGGCAAAACGCGTGTGTTTGAAAGTGTGAACCGCTGTGAATTGCTAAAGCCTTATTGCATCGACTTAAGGCTCATTTTCGTTTACTTCGAGTGCTTTATGAAAATAGTGTCTACAATTTAATTATTTCTAAATAATTTTTGGTAAAAAAAAATATTTATTTTTATTAATGAAATGGATTCTGTTATCGATTCTGAACAAAGTAGTTTCAGGATGTGCGTTAATTATGTTACACGGTGTATATATATCTAAATACATGCATAATAGATAAATTACACAGACATAGAAAAAATGATCTTGCTCAACACAAACATTTGTCCTGGGTGGGGATCGAACCCACGACCTCCGGTATAGCAGTCAGCGCTACTAACTACTAGACCAACAGGCAACAGGCCAGTCGAGTAATTCTAAAACAAAACACAAACATACATTTTTCGGTCTTTCCTTACAAATATACCATCTACTTTCTATCTTCATTATGATTATAAGATTATTTCAAAATACTATTACTCCTTAATACAAAGATTATGTAATCTATACGTACATCATTATGAAATACGGGTATTGAGTTTTAATTAAACGGAACTATTACATCTAATCCTGAAATAGGAATCTCCACATGAGTTATGAGCGGCGAACTATTTATGTTCCTCACTGTACATCATTCTACAAAACATTTTTAATCTCAGTACAGATACATCGTGAGCATACAGGGTGATGTTATAATGCGCAAAAAATTAAGTAAGGAGAGGAATTGTTTTTTTGCTTTTTAAATTAAAGATTATGCCGTATTTTTAAATACATACATACAACCTAACGTTTTCTTTTTACAAAAAAAAAGTTGGCCATTTTTAGAGGTTAAAAAATGGATTACTTACAAAATTTTCTAGAATTGATATTATTGCTCGGTTCGTTTTTTTTTTGTTACAATATACTTTTACCAGCCTTGAAATTGTAACAGTTCAATGAAAATACAATAAATATAATTTTCGTATACATAGGTAACGAAGCGGTACGAAAATATTGGATAGTATATATATTTTTAATTCTATGTGTATTCAACTGTGTCAAACCTTTACGGCAAAAAATGTCAGCATAAATCACACAACAATTTCAATACGTTTAAAACCCAGCCTGTATATCTACTGCAACAGAAACTCTAATTAAGCTCTTGAAGGGCATCCGGCGCAACGCACAGAGCAATCAACCGGTCGTTGATTCCAGCTTCTTTGTGAACGATTTATCTCAGCAATTTTGTTTTATTCACTTTTGAACGGACGCCTAATTAAATCCGTTGTTGTTTCGATTCGGTGAAGTCGCGTGGCTCGAATCGAAAGGTTCTAAACAAATGCCGATTGTCTCTTGTTAGTAATAATAAAGTAACGATGAAAAGGAAACAATCGTTTCCTTTATACGAATATATTTTACGTCGGAATTGGATGTGTAATGTTTTATGCGTTATAATATAAAAAATAAAAAGCACAACATTTGTCTATTTAATTAAAAAAATATGAAAGTAGTTTTTTAATTGAAAGTTATGAATTTACTACTTATTTGCCAAAATCATAAAATTGTATTTTTGTATTAGTTAAGTTTACAAATTATTTAAACTCATACGTTATTAAGTTTTCCTGTGGTTATTTCAACAAAATTTCCCTCAATTCTTTGTCAAATCATTACTTTGACTCATTGTTTATGTATATTTTCTACACAGAAATTATCATCAATGTTTCATTTTCAAGTACCAACCTTCTTTCACCAGCGCTAATAAACTCGTCTATTTACACGCTAACATGCATGGCGCATTTTTTCTTTACCATTCAATTAAATACATGTACAAACGAGCAATTAAACGAACTGTTTTCAATTCATAAAACAACCGCTGACTTAATGACGCGACGAATACAATACGATGCAGGAAGGAGGTGTATATTTTTTTAATTTAGGAAACCGGCTCGGTAAAAGCAGGCTTCCGTCATCAACAGACAGGAAAGCATAGCATCATAGATGTGTATAATGTAGCCGGCGCGGACGCACGCCGCACGACCGCAAGCGCTCGCGCAGTCTTACCGCGCATTTCAAACGATACACTCGCGAACTGCAAATCAAATCTTAATTTAATGTTTTTTTTTTAAACCCAGGTCGATGACACAAGTTCGGAAGGACTCGATATGTTACGGTTCTAATCGATTCTCGTATTGATGATCGATTTGCTGAGGTGGATATCTTTGCAGTGCTTTGTTTTGTTTGGGTGGAGTTGATTCGATGGGAACTGTTCGATTGTTTTCGTTTCACACTTTTCCTTGTATGTCAAATAGTGCATTGTTTTGTCAAGAAATCTCAGGGGTTTCACTTATAAGACGAGACTGCGTGTCTTCACTTCGCAATATTTTTTTCTTAAATCTAAGTAATATCAGATATTGTGTTTTTTTGACAAAATAATCTAATTTGATATTATAAAATGTTAAAAAACGTTAGTTAAAACGGTAAAAAACTAATTATGTCAACATGAATTGCATTTTGAATATTAATCAGATTACGACCTGACTCATTATGAATGAACGAAGTTCTATCTGATAATTTTGTAATCCGACATTTCTGAAAAGTGTATAATAAGCGTAATAACCGATAACCCTAATGCCACTAACCGTTTTTTGATAAGAGTAATCAATCAAATTATTGTTTTTTTTTTATGAAAATTATCAACAAAAATTTCAAAAATTATGAGTAAGTACGTATTGTGTGTAAATGTACCAAAAATTAACTAGTTTAGACTGCAAAACTCGATAGTAAACAAGACAAGCTAGAAAACTTAAAAAAACAACTAACGAACTCGCACCCAAACAAAAACAAAACAATCTAAGATCGGTACAAATTCCACCAAATTCACAAAAAGTGTGTATTCCAGATGCCAATATAAACAAAGTTATTGAACTATATAAAGGAAAAAACATTAAAAATGAATACGAAAGTGTTAATAGTACTGATAGCGGTGTTGATGCCGGCAGTCTTGTCGAGAACGAGGAGGTATACGAAGATGCAGACAAATTCCCTGCACAAGATCAGGTGTGACCTGCTGTGTCTAGACAGGAGTAAGGAAGCTAAAGCAACGGTGAGTAATCTTCGAAAGTTGTAAGCAGTTTAGAAATAAATATCACAGCTTCCGAAAAATAGTGGGTTCTGCGCCTGATCTCTCTCCGGCCGTGTTGGACTGCCGTCCCATCGGGGTATGAGAGTAAAGCAACAGAGTGCACCTGAGTTTGCGTACACGCTTGTGCACTATAATATGTCCTGCGTAGCTGGTGTCATAGTAACACTGACTGCCGTGGCCGAAATTGGTCAGGAGACATTATTTTATTAATTAAGTAGTCTTTCATGACAATTAAAATCAAAAGACATTTATTCTAATTAGGCTACAATGTAGCACCCTATCGGCAACCCTTCGCCGCTTCCTGTGCTATTGCTCTTACTGCAAATGTGTTTGCTGCAATGACGTTATGGTAGTAAAAACATGTACACTCGACTATACATCTGAAAGTCGTAGTCAAATGATTTATGAAATTGTCTTTTCTTTCAAATTAAACATTTTATGTTTAGCTTACAATATCAGGTATATTCCATAACAACTTCAGAAATTTCACATGAGAATTCTTCTGCAACTGTTTGGTCGTATTTACATGTTTTTTCTCGTGAATGAACATGAATTGGATTTTGATATAATGAACCAATAATTATAATCAGAATTGCATTCACTGTAATAGATATTAATCTAAGATTGTAAAATGACTGCTCTCTTAAGTAGTTTTTTTTTTTTTTTAGAAATATTGATGATGTTATACAATTTGACGTAATGCTCATTTCACGCTAAGTTAGTATATTATGAATCATTTTTTAAATATTTATATAATATAGATTTTCTACTGAAGTAGTTATGATGATCTTATGGGTCAAAATCACCAAGGTGGAGAATTTCCTTTGCCAGCAAATAAATGTCAGAATTTAGTTTAGTTAAGCAAACCTCTAGTGTACATATTATTAACTCTGCTCATATTAACTGTACATTATATTATATAGAGCAAAAATAAAGCATATTCATTATTATTTGATGAAATTACTACAAAATATCATTCCGGGAACGTGTCCTACAAACCAATCTTTAGAAAACAACTTCGAAAATATTCATAAAATAAAATAAAATGAAACATTTTTCTTACTTAATAGCCTATAATTCTATCTAATATCAATTTATTGACATTATTATTAAAAAATAATAATAAATTAAAGTATACGAATTCAAAATATTGTGTCCGGCAATATATGTGTCATTTCAGTGAACGCAACTTTTATTCTCGATAAAAAAATAGTTTTTGAACGCAACCTTTGGTTGTCTATGGTACAGTGATGTGAACGATATAAACAAACTGAGCGTCGAGAAAGTTTTCGCCGAAACAATTGAAAATAAGTGGTAAGTAACTTTCAATTCATTAATTATGTAGCGTACATCAATACGTCATCACACCGGGAACGCGTTTTTCAACTTGGAATATTAAAAAATATGTTTTGTGGTGTTTTGTAGTCAATAGTAACCTCAAATATTTTACAATAACAGATCCAAACAAGATGTCAAAAATGGCTGCCGTCTAAAAAGCGCGCGTTTATTTGAAAAAGTCATTCCGAGAACGGTCATTTCGAGATCGTTCCCGGATTTGACAGGCCGTTCTCGGAATGATGATGGTGTTCCCGGAATGACATTTTAATGAAATGCACCCTGTTTTTATAACTAGTTAATAATTTATTCAGTGTTTATTGGCCAAACATATTTTTTAATATTATTTTTATAATTTTTTAGCAATATGGAGGCACCTGTCGTTGAAAAAAATAAAAAACGTTCAAAAGAGCAAGTTAAAAAAAATAGTTCAGCTTACTTGCAACAACGAGAGAAAGCAAACGCGAGAAAAAGGATTTTTTTAGATAAGATGACGGATGAAGATAAAGAAATTAAAAGAGCTAAGGATCGAGCATATTATCAGAAAAAAAATGCTGAAAAGACAGTTAAATATGTTGGGCAGATGACTGAGAGAGAAAAGCGGAAGCAAAGAAAAATTTGGAGAGAAGCATCAAAAAAATATAGAGAAAAGAAGAAGGCAATATCTAGTATAATAAACAATACTCCGCCCAGTTCTGATAATGAATCAGCTGCAGCGCGGCATTCAGTAAGAAGAACAGTGGGAAGAAAAATTGTTCGGAAGGATAGAGCCAAAGCATATCGTAAAATAAAACAACAAGAGGAGACAATTGCTAAAATAAAACGCAAATATGAAACTCTAAAGAAAAGACTAAGAAGAACAGAAAAGAGAGAACAGGAAAATGTTCAGGAACCACTGACTCCTAAGAGCAAAGTAGACGCATTGATTAAAAATATCGACGTGCCTCCTGAAGTGCGCAAGAATCTCTTAACACATAACGTCTTATGACTGCATGAATGGTTTATGTGGTACTTGTGCAAATCCGAAGATCGAGTCACCTGATAATGCAGATTCCGTGACGTGTTTCCAATGGAAGTCTGTTATTGAAGAAAAAATTGTAAAAGGCGAGAATAAGAATTTCTAATCAGCTGTGCACAGCAATTAAAAGACTGTTAAGTAAGGTTGTTGTTAATTAAGAACGCTAATGCTACAATTAATAAATAAGTACGACGTACACATTGCTTATTATTTTAATAACGTAAAATTTTATTGTATCTATCTATGGCGTCATTTAGGGAACACAAGCATCATTTCGCGAACACCTCATCATTTCCGGGAACATAACTAAAATCACAGATAATACGTTTATTTATTAAAAATTCTTAAAAAGGCTGTGATAATATTAAAATACAACAAACTTCTTATACTTATAATATGTTTATTTATATATAAGTCAGCGATATTTTTCATATTTAGATAATTTAGCCTAAAAAACAGTAATAATAGCTCCATTTACACTATAATTAGCTTTTAAACGTCTTTGTTGGCAATTTCCGTAGATTTTTCTAATTTTTTTTATGAATAGCATACATCCGCTATTGATGAAAGTAATAAATAAATACTTAAGTAATATTTAAATATCATAATTAACCTCACAAAAACGTTCCCGGAATGATTTTTTTTAGCGATAGATCACTTGAAAAATTAAATTACAGAAGTATTAATCAGTTCTATGCTCTGCCAATTTAAATATGGTTAGAACATAAGTTTAGGGATCATTTAGGCTGGTCATCAAAGTAATTGCTGCTTGGTGAATTTATCACAAACCCGAATTTGGAATTCGCCACCTTGGTGATTTTGACCCTTATATTCGTTAATGACTCAAGCAGCAAGCTATTAATAAAACAGTCGTAAATATTAGAATAAAAAACGGAACTCTTATAGGATCACTTTGCTGTCTGTCTGTTCGTCTGTTTGCCTGTCAAGACGTTTTTCTCAGGATCTTATTGAGGTATTAAGGAGTAATTTTTATCTTATGACTAGCTGTTGCCCGCGACTTCGCTCGCGCAAATATCAGATTTAGTGGCAAAAGCATAACCCTCTCTGACGCAGTCGGTTAAAAAGTAGCCTTTGTGTTATTCCACGGCGCCAGTTAACTTCATACCAAATTTCATCAAAATTGATTTAGCCGTTTGAGCGTGAAAGAGTAACAAACATCCATACATACAAACCTTCACGTTTATAATATAAGTATAGAAGTAGGACTAATCAAGTCTACTGTTCCTAGGAGCTTTTAAAAAATCAAACCTACGCAATCAAAAGATACTGCCGTTTATGTTGTAAATTTTTGATACTTCCAAGGAAATCAAAACTTACAGGGTAATTGCCTTGAATCTTGAAATCTGATACCACGGAACGTCTTATAGAACAAATTTTTAGTTACGTCATATTATTATGATGAAACAATTTTTTGCACTTTTTTTCAGACTCGCACTTGACCGGTTTTTTTTAAAAACATTGATGACGTTTTGTTAGCCGTTGTATCAGCTTTTAAATAAGCGTCGTAACATACGTACATGCAGATTTTTTTTTTAATAAGAATGCCGGTAATCTGACAGGCGCTATGTTTGTACATGTTTCAAGTTTCAAATAAACATACATTATACTAGGACATGTTGATTTTTTGAAAATAACGATGATAATGCAAAATTCAATGACTGTATGGTACAAGATGTTACAAACCCAAAAAAAGCAGTAGTAATACTATTACATGCAGATTTTTTTTTTATTATGATGACTATACATTGAGTAAAAAGCTTACAAAAAAAAGGGATGTTATACTATCAAATATTTTCTTGTGTTTGAAATTCTGCTAAACTGAATTGTATTACCATTCTTAAAGGGGACTTTGTTTGCGTTGGCTAAAGTTCAATACAAAACTTATATTGAGAGATTGGGTTCTGCTATCAGATACAATTTTCTATTCAATCCAAGAAAAACTTTATTGATTTTCCCACGGAATTAGTGAAAACTCTCCATAACTATTGTTCTAGTTGGCGTAAAATATATTTAAACTTTCACACAAACACACGCAAAAACTTACTTTTTACACGTAATAGTAGTAAATCGTTCAAACAACTAGAAACTGCAACCACTTTAGATAAAACTCAATAATATTAAGCTACAGAACCTGATTTGAGCATCACGAAAGCGATTAATGAATATAATAAAACAGTAGAGAGAGATCGGTTATAAGCAATCAATGAGTTACGTAGTTGGAAATCCCAGGTAGCCTAAGTACACAATAAAAGCATACTCGAAAATGTTGTACTCATGTAAGTTCAATGAGCCCACACAAATGAAAGAAAGAAGGTCAGAAACAAAAGTTCGCGAACACTTTTAGAATTGTAAAGCTCCTGAGACAAAGTTATGGTAATTGGAAATAGTAGCTTCAATATCCAGAGTTATAAATAGAAGACTAGCTGAACGAACACCAATATTATAGTAAATGATGATTGAAAAAAATATATTTTTGGCTTATATTTCCGTGATAGTTCATCGACTGCTGACCGTACTACGAATCTAAGAATGCATGCTGACGTTTATGCACAAAAAACTTCAATTTGTAGAACACACAATATTTTACGATAATAGAATAAGAAAAAAATATGTTTGACAAGGTAGCTGTCACAGCGATCACGACTCAACAAGATCTCAGGATATTCTCGGAACTAAGAACAAACGTGATGTGCAAAAAATTGGAAACGGACATAAAACGGAATACAATCAAGATTGCACCGAGTATTAACAAAACTTATTCTGCCGTTCCCAGATTACTTATTTAAACAGGACAACGATTCTCCCCTAAAAAGGATATGTTGTGCTAATTTGAGGACAGCAAAAAGGAATTATGTAAGCTTTGATCCAAAGTGAAACAAAAAATTCTGTCCGACATGATGTACTGTCAAAAGAGAATCGCATTTTGATCGCATCGTATGTGGATGTTAACGAGCTCGAATCCTGAGCTGGATTTTTATGAGTAAACAGTAGTTAAACAGAAATTATTCTTCGTTTGGTTTTGCTCGTAAACTATTTACCAGAAGTCATAAAACTGAACTAGAGAGATTTAAGATTATAAATACATTAAGTGCCGCGATGGATGCTAAAAGATATGGCCTGCCTTCAAATTTAAAGCAATTACTTTTAATATTTTATTTTTGAACTACGATAATAAAACATTCTCTAAAGGTGGTTCTGGTGTAAATTACTCTTTGGTTCACATAATTAATTTCGTTTCGCAGTAAACCGAAGTACCGAGACAGGAAGAAAGACACTGTATGCATATTGAACAAATTAACACACGAACTATGAATCATTGGACCGTAAAGGCATCGCTATTTTGCAACTATTGTGTAGTCGCTAATCATTTGAAGTTACTAATGAGTCTGAAGTAACTGAACCTCACTAAATGAATGCCCCTATTCATATTTAGACGTGACCTCTTGCAGTCGCACTGCAAACATTAGATTCCCAGACAGGGCAGAAAAAGTTCAACAAATGTTTCTTTTTATGAAACAATTTGTCTATTGTCTAGAACAGCGTAATGTATGTGCCATATAAAACGCTGTTTTGTGTATATAATTTGCTGAAAAATTCTGTAGAGCTTGAATAATTTTTAGATGCAAAATCTTTTGGAGAATCTAGGTTTTAAGTTTCATTTATGTTGTAAGTAAATTTAGGATTTTAAGGCTGCTATTGTGACTAGGCCAAGAGTATGTGCGTAGACACGCATGTACTTTACGTACCTACATCAGCTAGAATCTGTTATCAAAGATGATATTTAGTCCTTACTAATCCATTTGCTTTCCAACAGTGTAAAGCTCAATGCCGTTCAAACGAGCAAAAGCCGGGGACTTGCCCGGTATCTGACAATCCGAAGTGGGAAGCAGCGTGTGTGGAAGCCTGCAACGCCGACTCACAGTGTGATGGCACACAGAGATGCTGCCACCACTCCTGCGGGTCCACTTGCAGTGAACCAGTGGACCTGTTAACTGTAGCTGGTAATTGTTAAGCCATCTGAAACGTCTTGGACCTTCTCTATTAACTGCCTTAAGTAAACTATTCCCAGCAGTTTCTCTATCTTTTCAAAATTTCTGATGAACATACTTAACAAATTTCTTTGGCCTACCGGAATTGCTCACAGAAAGTTAAAAAATCTAACACATTGCTATAACAGTAAATACGTACGATATAATACTATACGGTACAAAAAAAGTGAGATGCCTCAAAGCCTGTGCGTTGGGATAGGCCGTAAGTCAATAGGCCGAAACGAAAACCATTAATCACTCTTAATTTAGAACGAAACAAATGAGGTTTTAAAAAAATACGGCGCAACAAAAAATCATAATGAAGACGCATCATAACATTTTGTTTATGAGATCCTTTTTAGTCTTATTAGCCGAGTATGCTATGAGGAAACTAATAAACCTTGATTAGTTTCGCTTTATAAACCTGATCTAATTTACAATAACGATTTATGAGAGTAAAATAATCATATTTCAAATATTTACTGTGCTACAGGTCTCCCAGCTATGCCGACGATTGAAGAACCGAAGGAAAAGAAAAGGGCCATTGTTATCCGATGGTCTGATGGAGTGGGAGACGCAGCCAGAGCAGTTCCGGGACCAGTATTCTATGTGCTAGAGGAACAACATCATCTGGGACCAAAGTATGAAGAAATAAGACTAGGAGAATGGAATTTACTATTGAGGACGAACAAGTAGGTGTATTATGCAGTATTTGTTTTGACCTAAACATAGACACATTTTTGACGGTGTAGGTAACATTTGTTTTTTCCGATTATTTATTGGTTTCCGTTCACAACGTTCTTGACGTTCCATTTTGCCTGACTGCGATGATTAATCATTCTAGTTCTAACGCAGTCAGGCAAGTTCATTAATGAAAGGTTTAAAAGGTTCTGAAAAAGACCTACTTGTTTACTTGAAAACATTTTAATTTGGATTTCCTAAGGCCAATAAGGTTAGTTCACTAAGTTGCCGAAATATCAGAATTATCCTGTGTAATTAGTTTTGCAGATCAAAGATTTTTTGTCTTTGATCCGGAGAACATCCTTAAGTAACACAAATTTCAAAGAAGTCGTGAAATATCGTAGTAAATAATTAAAGTCACTACAACCTAAACCAGCCTAGCAGGTTCCACGTGCATTTATAATCTCCTATAAATAATTATGATCTCCTAATCCACGTCGGACGGTGTCGTGACCTAATTTACTGGCCCGCTTTGTTCGCTAATTTGTAGAGCAGTATTAACGTAAGCTGTTCTCAGAAGGTAGGTTTTAACAAGTTGGAAAAAGGGCGCTTAGGCTTAGAAATATAAGGTATTATATAAATACTGGATTGTATTATATAAATACTGGATTGTATAAGGAACGATATGAATGAAAAAGGAGTAAATGATAGTGTGACGGTCCCTAGCAAATTGAGATAAGGGCAGGAAAATGATGATGTCAAAACTGAAAAAATAATAACTTGACACTAGGACATGTGACTTATACAGGGTGACTTTGAAGTCGTGGGCAATATTTTAAACTAAGACACTATTAATGATACTAATTGCGTTAGGGCTATTTTTACTTAAAAAAAAAAATAATGCAGGTAGTTACCTAGTTCCCCCCGGCGGGGCCGGGCATCCGACGCCCGGCCAGGCGCCGGAGGGGTCGCGGAAGTAATCGTCTTGGTTTCCCGTGACCCCTCCATGGCGGCGCACGCCGAAAACCCGGGGGTTTTAGTGGGTACGTACCATTTTTTTTTTTTTTTTTTTTTGCGTAAAAGTAGCCCTAACGCTATTAGTATCATTAATAGTGTCTTAGTTTAAAATATTGCCCACGACTTCAAAGTCACCCTGTATATCATTCACTCAACACTTAACACTCGAAAATTCTTATCAAAACGTTATATATTATTTAAATGGATAGAAATTTACATGTCTCTCATGGGGTACCCAGTCATGCTCAATTGCCTGAACAAATCGTGATCAAATTTGTATGGCGCTTATTAACATCCTGGTCCAGGATTTGTTAAAATTTGGTGTGGCGATAACACACCCTGGATAGAACAGACTACTTGCTTTCCGCATCAACACCTCAAGGCGTACCGTTACATTGTCGATAATGTTCGTATGTCATGAGAGACATTAATATTGCGTTAAAAAAAACTACCGTCATACTCAGTAATTAATTGTACGTTGCTCTTCGGGGCTGTCCATTAATCATGTGAGGCTTGATAGAAGGGCGAATAAAATCACAAAATATCACAAGAGGGATGGGGGTGTAGTCAGATATCATAAATCTGTAATTATTATTAACATGGTAGTTAATTTCAAAATAATATACCTAAAATTACTCAAATAATTATATGTTTTTAAAGAAAGTGAGCGTCAGATAGGAACGCATGGAAGAAGAAGACATGCTACGCCGACCGGAGTAAAAAAATGGGATAAGGGCAGGGGAATGATGATGACTTAAATTGATAAATTTCAAAACAAATTAAGATTCTTGGCAGGTACTAAACTGACACGTGATGTTGGCTGGAAGAGGGGATAGTCCGAAACCTCACCTAGAGGGGTTAAAACACCAAATTAAGATCACGCGGTTATTGAACTGCCCCTCGCTCGTATTAACAGTTCGTTGTGTAAGATATACGGTTCATTATCTGTTATATCACGTAACGTTAGCACGAAAGAGAAAGCGATCGGACAGACAATGTTGTATACCTATAGAATATCTATAATTGTACTCGATAATACTTTACCGCATTCAAAATAAAATAGGTTAGGTAACGCGTACCTAATGATCACGTAACTAAAAATTACGCGGTTAAAATGATATAAAAAACGCTTTACTTACGTAATGGCGGATGCATTTTGACAGGCCTGTTGGTCTAGTGGTTAGAGACCCTGACTACTATACCGAAAGTCTTGGGTTCGATTCGCACCCAGGACAAATGTTCATTTGACACGATCATTTGTTCTGTTTAAGTGTATATAGCTACGTATGTACTGTTTATCAGTTTTCTAGCACTTATAACACAAGAGACTGGCGTTGTGGGAATGTTGAGAGATACATTTATATACCTACCTATTTTATTTTTGTAAATTTGTAAAAGCAAAAGAAATATAGGCTATCAGGAAGCATTTTGAATCAATTTTACTTATTTACACTTCCCTATTCTTTTAGTGAGTATTTCTTCTTAAGCCATGGGATAATTACGCCTTGAGCAACCTGATAGAATTTTTCGACTGTCAAAGAAAACAAAATGTTACGGGATCATGTACTAAATAACATTCTTTTATTGCTATCGATCTTTAAGAAATTCCTGAACGTATACTGAAAAATGTAGCAACGATTAGCAAGAGGTTTTTACGTTTAAACGCGATAAGTAGAGCAATTTTCCCTTCCTACATAACTTCCACCAACAAATTACAGCAATCAACTACTTCAGAAGCTTGAAGTGAAAACATCCGTAATTTTTCACAACTACGAAACAACAAGCAAATATGTACCTTACGTCCTTGACTTAAAGTTGTTTTTAACGTGTCTCTAGGTAGGAAATTTTTAGTTCACATGAGGTATCTTTAAACATTAGGTTAGCACAGGTCGATGTGATCTTCCTAAGGGAATAAAAACAAAAGAATATTCATAATTACTAAGGAAACTACAAAACAATGCTTTGTGAAGAACTGTGAATAAAATGCAGGAAAATGTTTTCCACGATACCACTTTCTTTAGGGAAACGTTTTTATTATGATAACAATTCACGTCTGTTTAAAATGCTGGCGTTTATTTCCAGTAAACAGTACAATGGTCTTTATGATATGAATTTTGCCAGTTTTATTAACGTGTCAGAATTTCCCCTTTGTTCTGAGTCGCTTTTCTATAAAAGGGGTTGCAAAATAACCTGGATATATTTTAGAGAAGAGAGAAAAAGGGAGAAAAATGTCAACTGCTTTGAATCCAAAAGTAATTGAAACAAAATTTAATAAGAGCAATTTAAACACCTATTACAACATTGGCATCCAAACGACGAACGACCTTTCGAAGTCAGAAAAAGTTAAATGGCACGAACATTCTTCTTTGAAATAACGTAATGGATAGTAATGAGAAAAACGATCGATCGAAAAGGTTAAAGGTTTTATAAAAACAGCTGAACATCGTTCTAAACTTGCTGAAACTCAACGAAATTGGTATTGGGCCTTTTTATAAGAGGAAACTCTTAACAGGCACCTTACTTTATAGGGATTTAAAGACCGGGAAATGTCTAAATATGAAATCGTTGTTTTATCCTATAAGTAGGATATAACTATCAGTCCCTTTTTGTTCCTTTGAGCTGGAGTCGACACTACTTATCTGGCTTACCTAAATAAATATTTCGTAACCAACTCTGGGTACCTATTCTTTATAATCCGGATTACAATCATTGTTGAAATATGAGTAAAATTGTACAATCAATTGCAGAGTATTACCTGCACAGGTTTTTTGATGGAAGACAAGATCTGAGCATGTCTATGCCAGCTAGCGGCACATACACGTCGAATGCTACCCTCATTTGTTTTAGACAGCAAACGGGTCTTACTCGCGATATAATTCGACACTTCTTTTCTCCCGACTTTTCGGCCGACTTGCACCAACGGTGGTAACAGCTTAGGGGACTTCTACTTACCCTCATTTGTTTATTCTACTCCACAGAACGAAAGTATCTCTTCGCAATGCCCTGAAGCCGGGTCGCTGGTATCGGTTCAGGGTTGCCGCCGTCAGTTCATCAGGCACGCGAGGGTTCTCAGCGCCCAGTCCGCCGTTCACACCGAGAAGAGGACCCCGTCCTCCACCATCGCCGAAGAAGCTTAGAGTTCGGCCCTTAGGCCAGAATAGTAATGGTAAAGAACTATGAACGTATACATTAAATATTGCATGAGAAGTTTCAGTCTTATTGCTGAGAAAATAATGTCTATGTTAGATTATCATCGTGTACTGCCGCGCCTTAAAGTTATGTAGTGCACTATACGGCGTAGAGAGCGCAAATCCCTTGCATTAGTATTGTCTACTTTAAAGGTAGACTAGAGTTAGACGAATTTTATCCAGCCTCAGTGCCTAAAAATTTCATGTATGTTCAAGAGTCAGGTATTCACGATACCAATTATATAAATACCACATTTCCACAGGCATATGACATGTTAGTGAAAAGAATACGTATCATTACCTCAGCTCGATAACTAACAGCTATAGGGTATACACTATACGTTACGTAATCAAAGTAGAGCAACTAAAAAAAAACAGCACATTCGACTAATTAATCCATATCTACCTAAATGTCCATATTTGCAATTAATAATTACTATTCGCAAGAGTGGATACTTAATAGACTGGAAGAACGCACATGATGTCACACCTGCTCTATATTTAGTTCTGACATGACGGCGAACTTTTCATAGCTTTTTTTTCATCTATAATACCTACAGTATAATCACATCAGGATATAAAAGTAATAGGACCACTTTATTTGTCTCAAAGACGACTAATTAAATGATATTGTAATAATACTTAGCATAATACTTCATGATTAAAACTGTCTGTTGTTACGTGCTCACTTCTCAGTATTTAATATTCTATACTCATACTGCTAGAGTCTCTATTTCCACAGGGAATATACAAGAATCTATAATTATGTGATTGGAAACTAGAATTGACTGTTTAAGTAGGCTTCTGATCCCAAAAACAAACGAATATCAAGAGATTTTTAGAGTGTAAATGCTTAGTGTGTAATTTATGCTGTCTCGTGCTTCACGTAGATTTTGAAGACAATATCCCGACAATTACATCTCCTTAAATGTGTAGTTCAATATTACTAAAATAATAGATTTGTATTAGATTATTAATAGCTCTACCTATCAAACTTTGATTAACTTTAGTTCAATAGATTTGTATTTGATTGATAAAAGCTGTTCCAATTTTTGATTAACTTCGTTTTGTTAAAACCCGTTACCGACTACCGAGTACTCTCGTCTGTTCGATATGTCAAAATGCCATGTTTTAAATTGGATTTCGCTTTTGTAGGAACGGTTACAGTGAAGCTGGAGTGGAAAGAGCCTCGCTCTGACTTACCTGTGATGCGGTATAAAGTGTTCTGGAGCCGTCGTGTCAAGGGACTAGGTGGTGAACTAGATTCAGTGCTAGTTAACCATCAAACTGTGCCTAAGGTAATTACGATTGTGATGTGTTTGCGGATGAGTGGAAGGTGATCTTGTCTGAATGCTTGGCGTATTGCGAGATGATAGCATGCTAGAGATATGATTTTCTTTTGTTCTTTATACACATATTTATTTTTTGCTTGTATTTAATAAATTAGAAATTAGAGTTATGGAAAAAAACACCTTTAGCATTTTGCGCTGGGTCATCACATTCACCTTCTAAAGACGACTGTAGTTGTGGGAAATATACGATGAATAACACAACGTAGAGCGGTGTCTCTCTCCCACATGTCTTACTGCAAGAGTGGTGGTAGGACCACTGTTCTTGAGAGTATTTTATATCCGAATTAGTCTAATAGGACACAGTTAATGATAAAATATACTCCTTTTATACATATCCCTCCCCCATTTTCGTTTTGTTCTATTACCATGATTAATTGTTTGTTCATTTGTTTTACAGGATCAAAATTACATCGATATTAAAGACCTGCAACCAAACTCGATGTACTTCCTACAAGTACAAACGATTAGTCAATTCGGTCTTGGAAAACTACGCAGTGATAAGGCATCGATATTTTACAACACCACAAGCACACGGAACGGTAACGAAATTAATTTCAGGACTCTTTCCTAGATTATTTCTTTTTTGTTTTGCTAAGAGACCCCCCACACTAGCGTCTTTCGAGCGTCGTCGTCGTGCCAGCGTCTGCGCAACGTCCATCTGACGTCGACGCCGCGGCTACGCGACGCCAGCGCTGGCCGCCTGCCGAACGCCAAACTGGCGTTGCGTCGCCGTTGTTGTTCACAAAAAACGTTGAACTGACGCCGAAAGACGCTAGTGTGGGGGTCTCTAAAGGTTGGGTGACTTTTCTCTTACTAACTCGGATATTGATATTAAACTTCCTTATAGGATCGCATGGTGTCTTACCAACTAAAACTGCTTGGGTTCTTCTAAATTGTGTGGCGTTCCTCCTTTCCAATTAAGAAAATGAATCGTCCTTTTAAGTTCTTGCCTACTTGGCTGGAAAACTTTCTCTCTTTAAACATTCTAAGCTCCGAAAAAGGTTAGTGTATTGAACAGATAAAACGAAGCCTGTTCCAGAAAATGCCTACATCACACTTTACAGTTCAAATAAATAAAGTGGAAAACTCTGCTTGGTTTCGCTGACCCAGTTCTGGCGTTGCAATAAATGTTTCGACGAATTGGTCTACCGCTGTTTAAATTATTTAGATAGTCTCCGACGTCGGTAATATATTGAAGAAGTAAGGGCATTAGTCAAGGTTACTCTCAAACAAGAACTTGCGTACTTATCTAAGTATACGCGTGTAGGTATTAGCGTAGCATATCTGCACGCCTACTTATATTTACTTGGGTAGCCGTAAAGAATTCGAACATTAGCATATAATTGGAGCACGTGCTTATTTAAGTTCCTAAGGGCCTTCGTAAATCAAATTCTAATTAGGTAGCTCAAACTTAATCATTTTTTAATAGCCACCCATACCAAAACACCTAAGTAACTATATCTATTCTTTTTACGAACCTAATTTTTATTAGCTTGCCAAGTAGAATTTGACCTTCCTAAAATGTTTAACAACGCACCCATACTCAAGTACCTATCTAGTTCACTTTACACAGCGTGAATTATTGATCAGTCCTATAAAAATAGCCTGTTTATCTTTTAGATCCCGCCCCAGAGCCGCTACAAAGAAGGGATACGAAAAAGATAAAGGGTTTGAGTCTGCAGAAAATCGTCTGGTATAATAACAAATTAAAAGCAAGGATCTCGTGGCAACCTCTACCCAACGTGTATGAGCAACCAGGAAGGTAAAGCAAATAGTTTAACTAAATAACAGTAACTCGCTCTGTTGATTTAATTCAGGTAGAAGGTAGAGGTTAGGGACTAGTCAGTTCCATCTGTGTGCTTTATTCAAACAGTAAAGCTGGTAAAAAGGTTACGTAGAAGACTTCTAATATAGCTGTGCTACCATATGATAGATATAGGTAGTGTATGCACCTAGATATTTACTTAGTGACTTAGGTATCGCGTAATTAGAGAAAATGCTTGTGTCCAAATAGGTATTATTATTTTTTAATATTGTTTATAGCAAACTTTTGAACTGGATTAAGCAATGTAGCGAGAATTGCGTTATGCATTTGTTTTTTTTTTGTTATGTTAGCACTTGAAAGTTAGTAACCATTAAACCAAACCAAATAACCAATAATAACAAAAATATAAATTTTAGTATTCGTAATTGCGTAAATAATGCAGAAATATTTATCTTTGGTCTAGGTACTACGTGCACTGGAAAGCGAGCAAATGCAACAATCCCAAAAAACAACGCAAAGAAGGTCTTACTGCGACTACCGAGGTAATGAATAAAACATTATGTCTCTTAAATATTTTATTTATTCAATGTTTATTACGTTTCAATGTAAAGCTATTGAACAGCTAAGTGGTACATATCCTATAAATATAAAACTATATTGCCTACAAAGTCGACCGAGAAAATAAAAATTCAAATGACATAGTGAAGTTAGTCGCAAATGAAAAGTGCGGCAAAATTTTAGTGTTGTCACAACCAACAATTTTTTAATCTTACCTCTAAAATATTTTTTTTTATTATTTTTTGCAGTTGACCTCCTTTGAACTCTACGAGCTGGAGTACCAATGCAGCTATAAAGTGAATGTTAATTCAGCACCACGAGTGAAAAAACCCGATTCAGAACTGAATTTGAATGTTCCCAGTTGTGAATACTTCAAACGAAAAGTCTCAAATAATACAATGACATGTGAAACGTAGGATAATAATAGATTTTAATAAAGCAAAATGAATACTAAATTAATTGTGACTGAAAAAACGGTAATTAGTATTTTTTTTTCACTGTGGATAAAATTAACTGTATAGAATAGGCAGATAGAATTATTTGTATTCATGTGGAGTATTCTTGATATGATATTGTTAATTAGACATAGGATACACTTAAACCGACGGGTGCAAAGTAAAAAGAGTCATCTACAAAACAGCTACTTTACAGGAGAGCGTATAATAGGAAAAAATGCTCCCATTTTGTTAATTTTTAACAAAATTTGTTGAAATTTTCATCATTGCTTTATAATTTAATAATATATCCACATGTTTATTTATTTTTTTTCAATTATGTTTAATTTTCGAGATATTGTAGTTGTCTGTATCTACTTTGCTCTAAAAAAAAGACAACAGTGTTATCTACCACTTGGTCGTTTCTACGTGGGAATTAAAAAAAATAGATTTAGTGGAGTATGATTAGTAAATTTCAGTAAAACGAAAAGTGTAACACTTCCTATTATTAAAATTAATTAATGACAGTTTTAGAACATAACTGCGCAGATGTCTTTTTCTACGTCGTCGATTTGGTGCCAGGTACAATTTTAAGCGTATAGCTATAGCGGTTCTTGAGATACCCACAGCCTGGAAACAAACAAATAGACAGACAGACTTACGGAACCCTAAAATCAACACTAATTTACAAAAGTAAATTGAGACATCTACAATTCTACATCACAACCGCAACGTAGAAAAAGTTATATGGCAGATAGCCGTTTATGCGTCGTTTCGTAACAAAAAAATATCAATGATAAACTATTTTCATTATTAAAACGACTAGTATGATTTAAATTCAAAATAACAATAACATTCAAGTTTTATAACAAAAATACGTACCTGAACTAGTTTCACGGTTGTTATCGATAAGTTGTAACAGATCTTCTCGGTTCATAATAGCGCACTGTCGTCTCGTTTTGCCCAAATTCACCAATAAGTTACGTCTTTCCATGTCTATTGTGTTAAACTCAAACTGTTTACTAGTATGATAACACTTTTCCACAAACTTTATCACTTAACAAATCAAAACAAACAAGTATTCGTGCCGGCCGGCGAAGCACATGTCATCTGACTGATGACGTAGTATGACTGACCGCTGGCCCCCCGCGCGTCCCGCGTATAAACGGCCAGCGGTAGTTACCCGCATCTACATCGTGCAATTTCACAAAACAGGCGTAGCTGTCATCTTTTACGTAACAAAAGTACCAAAATTAAGATGATTTTTGTATTTTTGTTTTTGCTTTGTTGTAGAACATGATGTTTTAAGTTAGTTTTTACAAAAAAACCAAAATCTCAAAATTGCAGTTGACTCTTTTTACTTTGCACCCGTCGAAACATTGTAAAAACGTACTTACAGACATTTTAAACTTAGGTATGTCGTATTAATGAGATAAAAATACACGAAATCATTCAACGAATGCGGACCGTTTACGCCTCTTCTTTAAAACATATTTATTAAATAAATTATTATCGTAAGAGACAAGAAATTTTATTTAAACTCCCTATAATTAAAACCGTTACTTTGAAAGGCAACGGGGAAAATTCAAATAATAATATTATAATACTTATTATATTTATTAAAGACATGAGCAAGTGCGCTCAGTACCTTAACTATTTAGCTACTTACTTGTAATAAATAAAAATAATTCTAATTGAATATTCAGTCTAGTACGACATAAAAGTATTGATTACATAATTGAAAAGGATTAAAATGCTAATGAATTATGAAATAATAATAAAGGAAGTTCTCAACGTAATTGACCATTAGTGCTAAATGTTTTCAAACGGACAAAACTTAAGAGCCAACGAAAATAGGCAGAAGCAAATATTTTTATTCATTTTCTGATCGTTATATTCAGATGTAATAATTAGTATGTAGTAATTTTCATAATATTGTACAAAAACAATGAACATGGTTAAATAGGAAGGGGTCGCTCGGGTAAAATATTTTTTTACTCTGGCAACAATCTGCCATCCATCGCTAACAACTCGCGGCTAACTTCATTCTGGACTTTTGCAACCCTCAGAATGTCAAAAGTAAATAAAAAGAATATTTTGTGAAATAAATAAATTATATTATTGTATTCGCACTTTTTGCTAAAATTTACTGACCTGCACTTATTGTGTTCTTGTTAACTACCTTCCACAATGTTAGAATAATTTAATAGTGTCTTTTACGAGTCTTATTGGAAAATATCGCGAATGAGATCATTTTACTGTGTAAAATGAACATTTTATGTTTAGGCAAAGATATTAATATCCTACTGCAGTTTCTAGTACAAGACTTTCTACTGAAATATCATTGCGTGTTCATTTAATATTTAGTGTTCTCATAAAACGTGCGAATAGTCTGTCTCTGGGCGTAACCACTGCTCAGGCGGGTTTGAAGGCTGTGCTAAAATGATATTTTATAATATTTTCTGAAACGTAGCGTACTGTGTTTGTGTAAAAAATGGCTGAGGACGAAGTGCTTTTCGACGATGTGTACGAGTTGTGTGAGATCATTGGCAAGTAAGTAAATATTTTAATTATTTTTTGCGAAAATGATGCGCGAGGAAAACTCGCGGTCAGGGAACCTTCTGATTTATGGATTCTGTCACATGCATATTTTAGCTGTCAGCAGCTAGTTGGCTAGAAAATAAAAATTGTTATGTTCATGACGAGATATTTACAATTTCACTATATTTTTTATTTATGATTTTAATAAATATTTTTACGCCCGGATCAAATTACAACCTAAATTAAATAAATAAGTGTGTGTAATATAAGTGTTTTGCTTTATTTCGAAATTGAGAGATAATTAATTTAATATCAAACAGAACCTAAATATATTTTTACAATTTATTAAAAATTATGTAAAATAAACTGTGATAAAATTACTTGTAATAATGATAATTACAAGTGTTTAATAGTAATTTAGTGTTCAGTAACTTATGTTGTTTAAAGTCAACAAAAATATTCTTGATTATGTATGAATTTAGTTGAGTTCAAAATAAACAGACAGCCTAACAGTGGGACTATTACAAATACAATAATTTTATCATCAATGTCACATCAAATGTCTTTAGTACTTTAAATTAACCGAATGCTAAAATAAATTAATAAAAACTGTTTCAAACTGTTATTATGTCATTCCAAATACAGTTTTCCAAACAAATCTGAAGTGCTTGATTGAATGTTAATTGTTTCTACTTTCTAAAATGAAAACAATTTTCGTGCCGAATTAAGATGTCAATGAGTCTTAGAGCATTAACCTATTTCTAAAAAACTGACTGGAAAAAAATTGATAATCATCTGTATTAATTACATTTCAAGCGCAGCAATTGTTTGACTTTTGGCTAATCATTCACTGTCTCTAATCAGTAGATTTGAAAAGTATTTTATATTCATAAGTGAAACTCACAGTTGCAATTAGAACTAACCAATGAGTTCTAGTTATTTTATTAGTGTTTGTTTGTCAATAAATAACATATCACATGTGTTTTGTTATCTAGTGAATGTAATTTCCAATAAGATTGCTTAATGAAGTGCCTTATGATAGAATATGAGCATCTATGAGCATTTAGGGTGTAAATTGACTGGGTATTTAATAATCTGAGGGACTTCTGAGATGATTTGTTAATTTGTGACTATTTTATAATAACCAAATAATATTACATCCTCAGTATTGAGTTCTTCATTACCAATCTAAAGTCCAATCCAATAGCCTAATATAGAGAATCATTGAAAAATATTGTATCATGTTTTTTTATCAACTCTTTGGAGTTAACCACTTGATTCTTTTCTCACAAGGCTCTTAGGAAGAAGAGTAGGGTAGGTAATATGGGGCTCTGTAAGTTCATCTGTTATCTATATATTCTATTATTAAATAAATTAATTTTAACATTTGTTATCAATTATCTTTCAAGGGGACCCTTCAGTCTTGTCCGTCGCTGTGTGCATCGCCAGACGGGCCAGCAGTTTGCTGTGAAGATTGTTGATGTGGCCCGCTTCACTGCCAGTCCCGGACTTAGTACTGCAGGTAAAATAACTTTCTTGTATGTGTATGTAATATGTGTATAAGCAATTTGACACAAAGTAGACAAGAATGTTCTTGATGTATTAAATGAACAGACAATTTCTAACTCCAAAGATGCAAAATGTGCCCAAAATGTAATTTACTCAATGTGTCATTGCATTACATTAAAATACCTACCGAGACAGGGCAGTTCTAAATAATTGTCTGAGAAGTCCAGAAATATGTTCCTTAATTCATATAGTTTTACAATACCAAATTGTTGAACCATTCCTCATAGTTGATACCATTTTCATCATAGTTCATTACATGTACTTGTTTATTGCTAATTAGTATCAACAATGATTACTCCTCCCAGAATGTGCTACTAAATTAGATTATGACTGATAATTTTTAATAGCCTTGTCAGAAAACAGTCATTAATCTTAAAAACATGCATCCAATACACATGAATAAATCTTTAGATTCTTACAGTACAGTAATTCTGAAATAAATTGTCATGACTTAAGCAATTGATGTTTCAAATTCTGACTCATGACACTAATGAAAGATTCGTGACTCCACTAATAAATGAAACTTGTGTCTACTTAATTTTTGTAGTAAAACCAGTAGCCAGATATTCATAGTTTTTGTTCATCTTGCAAGCGTTTTAAAACTTTCATCGATCATTAGGTAAACTGTTCACTAAATCGAGCTACACAAAAAAGGAAATATGTTTTTTTTATTGAGTCTTTCATTACAGTTATTGGCTATTTAAAATTCTTTATTAATACTCATACTTATAAATTATTTGTTCATTTCAGATCTGAAACGAGAAGCTACAATATGTCATATGCTGAAGCATCCCCACATTGTCGAGTTGTTGGAGACATACAGCTCAGAGGGAATGCTATACATGGTGTTCGAATAGTAAGTTTATTCTTTTAATAATGTACTAGCTGAACTATGGCAACTTTGTTGAGTTGTATTTATCAGTTTTATATGAGGTACACTAACAAATAACATGGCTTATTAGTAGTGAAAGAATTTCTTAAGTCATTAGAGATTACTTACTAAAATGTCACAATCAAAATCAGTTTGATAGAGATAACTCTCTAAAATACAAACTTTACCTTCTTAAAGATGTCATACTTTGCAGGTTATAAAGATAATAGTTGTTGTTATGCTGAATACAGGTGTGAAGTGTTTACTTATGGAGATATGATTGTCTAGCCTTGTTTAAATTTGTAGTCATTTTGGTTCTGCATATTGCAATGATGTTTAATAGTTTGTTGTCCTTGATATTCAAACATAAATTTAGCCTCAAACAAGTTATAAACTTTAGCCATTTCATAATTGGGTTTATATTCTGCATCTGCAATTCTGCGTAATTATGTTTTGTCCACATTCAAAAGGTGCTCCTTAGTTGCCTAGTTTGAATCAATGAATCTTGATATTTGTTTTATTTTCTTTTAAGGGGGCACTTCAGTCTTGTCTGTTGCATAAATATGTATTGCCTACAGTAGTTACAGCTCAATTTAGTGCAATTACTCTTGTATGAGAAGCATGTTTTACGCTAGACAAACATATGACTGATTTAGGAAATGTGCCAGGCCTCTTTTAGACGTTTAGGTGCACAATCACTGGTAAATAATTATAATTAATCAATTCTGCGAATATATTTCCAAGTAAGTTTTGTTTAGCTATTCCATAATCACAGTTTGTTTGTGATAGGAAATGCGATAATTATTGCTTATATGTTGATGGCGTAATCTCTAGAGGCCTATGCATATCCGCATAAGGTATCAGTACAATAAACATCCAATAGAAATATAATACTTATGTAAAGGAAATAGAGTATGTATTAGAATGATTGGACTGTTTAAACTAAATTCAACATGATTTTAATACTTATGTACAGGAAATAGAGTATATATTACCATGTTAAGAATGTTAAGGAATCTATAGTTGGTTAAGTATGCAGTGCTTAATAAACAATTTTCATACTTATGTAGAGTAAATAGAGTATATATTACCATGTTAAGAATATCAGGAAGAAATTTAATGTTGCTTCAGTATGCAGTGCATAAACAATTTTAATACTTATTTACAGGAAATAGAGTATATATTACCATGTTAAGAATAATAGTTGGTTAAGTATGCAGTGCATAATATATTGCTTTCTATTTTCAGCATGGATGGTTCTGATCTCTGCTTCGAAGTTGTTCGTAGAGCGACCGCTGGTTTCGTCTACAGTGAGGCTGTAGCTTGGTGAGTATGAGTAATTTCATAATGTATACTGAGTTTCTTGGTTTGATGTGAGGTTCGGTGTTGGAAAAAAATATAATGCATAGTTTTCAGTCCATACTAATAAAATTTATTGTAATCACTAAAAGTATAAATGATTACAAAAAAAATATTTTTCTAAGGCCTTTAGAGAGCATTAGAGTTCACAATAGTTTTTCTCCCATAATATTTATTATCCCACTAATATAAATACGAAAGGTAAGTATGAATGGTTCGGTGAACGTTTGTTGCTTTTTCACGCTCAAATGGCTCAATTAATTTTGATGACATTTGGTATGGAGGTATTAAACAAGAGGCTGGCAATCAAATAGCATAATATGCCTTCTTCTTACATCATTTAAACTGCATCTTTAGACTCCTTTCAAACTTAACAACTTATTTATACCTCCATTCCAGCCACTACATGCGTCAGATCCTAGAAGCTCTCCGCTACTGCCACGAGAACGACATTGTTCACCGCGACGTGCGTCCGCACTGCGTGCTACTAGCGGGGAGGGACAACTGCGCGCCCGTCAAGCTCGGCGGGTTCGGCGTGGCCGCGCAGCTGCCCACACCCACCGCGCACAGGGCCCCGCCTGGTAAGACTAATGTCTAACGTCACCGCACCGCGACGAAACTGAAATACTTACTCTTTTTTTTGGGTTTTGGGATGAAACTCACAGCGTGAGGGTATGTCGAACCCCCACCGACCAATAACACACACACAACCCGGGCCCCTTTATTGGCAAAACCAGAGTTGCGGATTCTCTCGCACATGTTCTGCGGAGTTCTCGCAAAGAACTAAATAGTGTGCTCTATCAAGAAAACACTGTCATCTGTCAAATGTGAAACATCAAAAATGGTGTGCCTGATGTGTTTTACTCAGTCAAATCACTCAAAGTTGTGATTATAGTTTGACAAAACCGCAATATCGCGCCTTAGGAATGCGCGGTGGGGTGGGGGCCGGGAAGAAAAGTGCATGAGTTTACATGAGATAGATATTATCAGATAGATCTTACGATATAAGATTACAGTTCTTAAGTAAGACTAAATAAAATTGTTTAATTAAAATTAATAACTTAATTTGAGATTATTTAAAAAAGAATACCTACCAAAATTTTTGTACGTAAGTTTATATTTTACTTAGTTAAATAAAAATAAATGATATATAGTCATACTATACTTATTTCAAATCAGGACTTAGATTTTTAAAAATTGTTTAAATGTATTGAATTCCGAAAAAAAAATAAGTAATAAGTTTTAACATCACAAGAAAACTCATGACCCATATTTGAATAATAATCTCATGTGCTTCTGGCATAGACGTCTAGGTCCAAATGACACTAGCGACCGTCATGAGTGTTGACGGCAAACTGACAAATCGCATCAACCGTTGTTCCCCCCGTCTCGGCACGCCTAAAGCACGGTACGGCGATAAGTGGGCATGTTAATAAATACAATTAACCTTAAAGCAAGAAAAGGATGTAATTGTAGGAAGTCTGAAGCAGTTAAAACAATCAAACTGACTGCATGATTCTAGGAACCGACAATCCATAAAACATTTTTTTTTAACATGAAAATTCTTTGCTATTAGTTACAGTTAATGATTTTAATATTAACAAAAAATAAAAATAATCTGAACAAGTACTAACACAAATGTTGTATGCAATTCGTCGTATGCTAGTTTTATTGATATTTTTGTATGCACCAGTAATATTTGGGGATATTAATTTTAATAAGCTTGGTTTGTAAAAAAAATAAAATTTTGGGTAGAGTACGAATAACTATGACGTTGTTATACTTTTTTATATTTTATATTTATAATAAAACCAGCGTTAACTTACGTACTTTCCTGTAGCAATTGCAATGACATCGTCATTTTATTCTCACACTTTTGCTAGTAGTAAGAATCTCTTATTTTAAAATTAATTATATTAAACATCAATTTTAATTGTCTTCAATATTCACTATGTAATCGATTTATTATATTATCTGTCTAAGTAGGAGTTTCTTCACGTGCCTTTTCGTCTTTTTTGTCCGGTATGTTCATCATTTAATACATTTTACAATCGTTTCTAATGTGTTTAGCCTAAACATACAAAATTAATTAATTATGTTTTATTTTTGTTAAAGATGCAGGCTATATTGTGTCTTGTAAAATTCATATCGCCTGTGTAAATGTTTAGGCAAAACAAACTTTAAAATACTTAACATTAGAACTCAATTTAGTACTTACAATTACATGTATCTTATTTTTATAATTTTATTGTATCTAGTTGATGACAGTAGGTTGTATTATACAGAACTGGTGATGGACACTCGCCCGCTAATGGGTCCGATGGGCCAAGCCTATCTGAAATCTGACGAGTACGGTAAGACGGAACGGTTCAAGTGCCCTAAATGCATGGACGAATGTGCGAAAACCATCAGCACTGTGTCTCACACTTACACTTTATATATGGTACTTGGTCCACTCTGTACAATATGAATTTTTACTTGTAGGGCTCTCTCAGGTTCACAGTTTCCTGTCATCTCTTTATCTTTCTAAACTGTTTTAATTGGTGATGGGTGTCTTTTTAGTTTAAATTGATAATGATGATGATGTCGTCCTGTTATCCCTCATCAGGGACACAGGGCTCGCAGAAGATTTTTGTACTCCGTTCGATCTTGAGCAGCAAGCAAAAAGTACTATACCATAAGCCAGTACATAAAATAAATGTGTGTGAGCAACGCTAACAAAGCGTGGATTGATGTTTTGCTTAGTAGTTTAGTTTCTTTTTGCGAGATAGAAATTATAATAAAATAACATTTGGTATAGAAATACCAAGACAGTTTCGTTACTAACCGATTAGAAAGAAAACAACAAAAAGTCAACTAGCTGTCTAAGTAAAAGTGTTTTTATATTATTAAAAAAACAGAAGTTTGTCAAGCTTTTGTTAAGAGTGGAACCAGTACCTTATTGTGATGTCACCATACGTCTTTTACGACAGACAGTCGCTTCCAATCACAGTATCAGTCGATTTTAAGTATTGGCACATTTCATATTAACACATTTGATCGTTCTTACCCCGTTCAATAATTTTGGTGTTGTTTATATTCATCTAAAATACTGTGAATAAATCACTAATAAAACTTTAGTTATAATTAAAATGTGTGCTGTTTTGTAAATATGATTTTAGTAATAGGAATTAGGTTTTTTAATATAGGAGTTTTGTAATTCTATTTGCAGTCGCTTTGCGGCGCGATAGAGCATCAGTAGTAGACTGTTTTCAAGTAGCTTTTAGTAGCGTCATTATTCAAACATTATTTGTGTACGCCTATTTGCTTAACGCACAAGCTTCGTGCAGAAATTTACATCCAAGACTGGTATTTATTTACCATATCTTAGACCTACATATCATTGCAGAGTTTTCCGTCACAAAAAAGGTAGATTAATGCCTCAAGTGCACTAAGTAAACCAATTTGTACACGATTTAGAAAATATAGATAGTATAGGTATAAATGATTAAAATACATTTGTGTGAACAATTAAAATAGAAAATTAAAAAATATTTTAAATAAAATTAAGTATATTATATTAAAAGTAATCTATTAGAGTAATGACACGCTGTTCTACTCTGCACTGAATCCTGTATCAAAGTAATTGATGCACTAATCACGTAATTTATTTACTTGTACATTATATTGTAATACCGGTGTTGGTTGATAGTAGTATTTATATGGAAACTTTGCTATGGTAAGTTTAATATGAAAGGTTTTGAGTATGTGAAGTTTGACAGTGCGTTAAACTATATCCTGAGGAATTTCAGATCTATTGAAATATCAAATAAAACACTGTACAGCACCAGTATTTTTAACCAGAAGTCATTATTTAAAAGAAACAATAATAAAGGCATAAATTGGCTATTTGTTATATGCCAACAAATACTCCACTTAAAATTACGCTACACAATGTAAATACAAAAGGTGATGGTCTAAAGAATTGAAACTAACAGGATATGGGAATTCGCAAGGAAAAGGAAATGGCGCCACTGGCGTTTGAAATGTCACAAAAAATATCTGCTGATAAATGTTACTGTAACTAAACTGTAATCATTCCTTCATAAGTGTTCTGTAAGACGGGGTGAAATGAGAACATTTCAGTATATTAGAATCTAATAGCAACAAAAAAGCTAGAAGATTTTTTTTTACGTATAACATTAACATACTTTTGTCCGTGTGGTGTCCGGATATAAAGAATAGCACCACCCCATATCCTCCACTGGGTGTCGTAAAAGGCGACTAATGGACCTTAAGACCCAGTGCACTGTAGTCAAGCCCCTTGGGTCACCCGAATGGTGGCGGGTAAACCACCAACAATCGCATTCCCAAAGAGGGTTAGTGTCAGGCAGGCGGCCGACTATAAAACCATAGCCAAAACTTTAAGCAACACGTCCAGAAGACGTGTTGCGCCGACCCCAAATAGTAATAATTGGGATACGGGCAGGGGAATGATGATGATTAACATACTTTTACCTCCTCAAGTTTACCCCCGTCTTACAAAGTCACCGCATTTCACAAACCCCATACATTTTTTCTACCGATTCTTAACACTGTAAATTTCCAGGTCGTATCGGAACCCCACATTACATGGCTCCAGAAGTCGTATCGAGCCAATTGTACGGGAAGCCGGTGGATGTATGGGCGGCAGGCATACTGCTGCATGTGCTACTGGTGGGGTATCTACCCTTCACTGGTACTAGGGAGCGACTGTTCGAGGCTATCTGTCGTGGAAGATTGAGGGTAAGTGTGACAAGATTGTTGGTTTATTTGTGGACGGTTCTACCCCACATTACATGGCTCCAGAAGTCGTATCGAGCCAGTTGTACGGGAAGCCGGTGGATGTATGGGCGGCAGGCATACTGCTGCATGTGCTACTGGTGAGGTATCTACCCTTCACTGGTACTAGAGAGCGGCTGTTCGAGGCTATCTGTCGTGGAAGATTGAGGGTGAGTGTGACAAGATTGTTTGGTTTATTTGTGGACGGTTCTACCCCACATTACATGGCTCCAGAAGTCGTGTCCAGCCAGTTGTATGGGAAGCCGGTGGATGTATGGGCGGCAGGCATACTGCTGCATGTGCTACTGGTGGGGTATCTACCCTTCACTGGTACTAGAGAGCGGCTGTTCGAGGCTATCTGTCGTGGAAGATTGAGGGTGAGTGTGACAAGATTGTTTGGTTTATTTGTGGACGGTTCTACCCCACATTACATGGCTCCAGAAGTCGTGTCCAGCCAGTTGTATGGGAAGCCGGTGGATGTATGGGCGGCAGGCATACTGCTGCATGTGCTACTGGTGGGGTATCTACCCTTCACTGGTACTAGAGAGCGGCTGTTCGAGGCTATCTGTCGTGGAAGATTGAGGGTGAGTGTGACAAGATTGTTTGGTTTATTTGTGGACGGTTCTACCCCACATTACATGGCTCCAGAAGTCGTGTCCAGCCAGTTGTATGGGAAGCCGGTGGATGTATGGGCGGCAGGCATACTGCTGCATGTGCTACTGGTGGGGTATCTGCCCTTCACTGGTACTAGGGAGCGACTATTCGAGGCTATCTGTCGTGGGAGATTGAGGGTAAGTGTGATGAGGTTTTTTTATTCATCTTTGTGTGTAATGTTTGCAATGCAAGAAACGATAGATGGATTGTTTGAAAGATGATATGGCTGCAAAGAATGTTACTTGTAAGATGACGTCAGATAGAAACGTGTGGAAGGAAAAGACATACTGCGCCGACCCCAAATAATAATGGAGATAAAGACAGGGAATTGATGATGATGATGTTTGCAATGCACACACAACAAATAAAAACTTTGCACTAAGGATGTATATTGAGGGTTGTCTAGTCGTTTCATTGTCTTAGTCCAACTACAAAGAATTTTATTGATAAAGCTACTTTTTTAAGTTTTTCGGTTCAGATTCCTGGTTTCTACCAGGAAAGCGCAGTTTTAACCAGAACACGACGCTGTATAGGCGATCTGGTTCTATAAATCATCCATCCTATGGATGACTGGTAGTCCGCCATTGTGCATTATTTGTATAAGAAGCATAAATAAATAAATGTGTGTTTTTTATCAGTTCGACGCGCCTCTCTGGGATGACGTCAGTGATGCTGCGAAGGACCTCGTACAGAGAATGCTCACTGTAGACCACACTCAAAGAATCAACATACAGGAAGTGCTCAACCATCGGTGGATAAGGGTACGTATTGTAAACGACGATGGTTGATTTCATTTTACACGATAAGAACAGAATTATTTCAAGTATGAATAAAAAGGTAGGAAAAAATATTTTATTTTGTACTATCAGTAATTTATTTATTTAATAAGGTTTACCAGCAACTTTTGCGTACAATAAATCATGTGTATACGACATAGGCCTACGCAGTCGTCAATTGTAGGTAACCAGCGCTTCCACAAATCAGTGAAAACTAAATTTAACTTTAAAATGCTACAAAAAAAACATTAGAAACCTACATAAAATAGAAAAATAAAACAGTTATCCTATTTTCATATAGTGAATATATTTTATACATAGAAATTCGCTGGTCCGCTATAGCAACTTGTTTGTATGTGAGGCCTGCTCAGCATTCTGAAATTTACAACTCAGTATTATAATATATAATGCTTTACCACAGGACCGTGAGAAACAGAACCGCATTCACCTAGCGGGTACAGTAGAAGAACTGAAGAAGTTCAACAGTCGTCGTCGCTTACGCGCCGCTACTTTGGCCGCGGCGGCCGCGGATGATGAAGAGGATGAGGAACAGCCTGCTAGACGCGCTGTGTTGCTCGAAGAGGCTAATGCTGCTGGTGTGTATAATACGTATTTAGTTTATAACAGTCAAATGTGATAGGTTAGTGTCCTGGCTACCTTACAGGATCTGGTCTAGATTATCAAAACTACATAGTAAAAAATAATCAGTCATTTCCATTTAGAATAATGGATTTAACTGCGCGTTTTTAGCCAAACTTGATTTAATTTGACTAGACTTTTTTTTTCTCCGACGGTAATATTTAATGTTTGCATTATTGAATTGTACGCACTTATATGTTAGGTATCGCCAGTCAATAAGCGTACTTTTTGTCGAAAAAATAACGATCCAACCGAACTTCCGTCTTGTTGAGTCGCAACTCTAAAAGTTGTCTTGAAGCCTTGCGGATTCGCAGTAAAATTCATAGATGGCGCTGTTCCTAACTATTGTTACTTGAAATAGCGCCATCTAGTGACGTTTTCTAAATTAAATGTACGACAAAACTTTCATATTTTATTATTTATGTTTGTTTTAGCTGTGAATCTGATCGTGGAGTCCTTGGATGATGTATCGGTTCTGCAAGATGGGCCGACTGTCATGGATCCTGATCTATTCCATAGCGTGCTTGATGACCTGCAGTTGAGAGCTCTCTTAGAGGTAAATTATTGTTTTGAATATTAATGGAATTCCTGAGACTACAGTCACTTTATTTTATTACATATTGAGAGAATACAGCTATGAATTAAGTTTGCTAGTAAAGCCTACTTAGAGTGCAAAGCTTATTATGACGACTAAGTCTTTACATTAGAACATATATCTAATTTCCGATATCATTTGAATAAGAATTCCAATCACAACATGTTCAGATTGAAAACAAATAGTCAAACACTTTGTTGTTAAATTATATGATATGCTCAAACGTTATTATCGGGAATGTACCATACCATATTGTAAACCTTATTCCCTCATACAGATCTACGACCGCATCGCCTGCACGGTAGTGGTGACAAGCGGGCGGGCCCCAGCAGCAGAGGGCCGGGCCCGCGGGCGCCAGGCGCTAGAAGCCGCGGCCAGGCTGCGCATGGGCCCCCCGCCCCCGCCCGCCGTCCCCGGCGCCCCGCCACACGCAGGACCCACTGCGCCCGCTGCTGTGCACGAGCTGCGACGCCTGCTGGCTTTGCCGCATATTAAGGTATGTGGGTGTAATTGTACATGTACCTACTGTACTTAAAGATTGCAGAATCGAAAATGTAAAATACTAGCCGTAACCCGCGATTTGGTGCGCAAAAAAATTTGGGGTGAAAAATAGATGTTGACCGATTCTCCGACTTACTGAATGCATATACAAAATTTCAAGAGAATCGATCAAGCCGTTTCGAAGGAGTACGGGATTGTGTGACAAGGAATTTTTATGTTAGATATAGTTAAAAATTTAAAAGGTTTTACGTTTAAAATTCAAAGTTCAGTGTGCAATATTGAATTCGGTCCTTCCGTCTGTCTGGTTGTTTGTTTCCGCTAATCACTGAAATGACTGGACCGAATTTGACGGGACTTTTATTACCGATGTACCTAAGTAATAAGGAGTAACTTAAGATATAACACATTTTTTTTTTGTTCAAAGTAGCGGAAACATCTAATCGAATATAAACTATACATTAACTATTGGTAATATAATGCATGATTTAAATTAACGTTTTAGTATATTATTATATCATATTGTTGATACTGAAATAAACAAAATTGTCACTAATGAAAACGCTCTAAACGCCACCCTTTAGAAAACACCATGTAAGCCTGGTAAATCTTTTAAAAATACTGAAAGGCTTCCCTATCGGTTACACTTTAACACCACAGCTAAGAAAATAAACTCTTTGGGTAACAACATGCTACCCTCACGGCGCGGCGGCGTTCAAAGGTTGAATGGAAATGAAAAATGTTGATCACAAAACCGTCAGTAAAAGAGGATCATTACATTAAGATCTACAATTTCGTAATAAAAATAATATTACACAGCACTCAGTAGGCTACTCCTAGAAAACAGATACAAATACTTTAGACCTGAGGTAAAATAGTCTTGTTCTACCAATAAGATTGGTTGGCGACAATTCGTAACATCATGAAAGAATTCCAAATTATTGCCCTAGGCTCTTCGCCGACAGCAATCAATAAAAATAAATACCCTAAATGATAACACAACGCTTAGGATATTGATAGTGATGGGTAAGAAAGGTTATGCAGCAAAGTTTCGATAAGCGATTAAAATGAGCCCACGATTGATTCACTTTCCTATAAGTGCCATTTAAATTAACGAAGCTGTGTATCAACTAAGGAAACATCATCATCAGCCTATCATAGTTCACTGCTGGACATAGGCCTCTCCAACTGCACGTCACTAGGATCTGTTTTTCAGTTTAAAATATGCGCTCAGAAAAAAAACCTTTTAAGAGATCGACATAAGTTGGAACTTGAAAATATTAGTTCGCACACGTTTGTGATATTAAATTTTCTGTTGTCGGTAAATTACAGCGGCTTATGGCTCCACCTCCATCGTATTATAATAGATATAGTAAAAATAAGCAGGAGCTTACATAAGCTTTTGATTCCCTGTGACGTAGCTATCTCGATTTTAAAATCTGGAACAACTTAATAGAACTCATCATATATTTAAGAACTGGTATTAATTTAAATTATCATTTAAACTTCATAGGAGATGTATAATCGTAAAACTTCTTTAATATTTGCCAATAAAACATCTATAAATTTTTAAGTGAGAGTACTTCAAGGTTCTACTATTGGGCCCAACCAATACTATTTTACTTTCGATTCAAATCACAAACCTTATTCAAACTGTAACATAAAGCACACAATACGTCATACATACAGCCATACATCACACGGTTTAGGTACGTTAGTTAGAAAAAAAGTAACCACAATCCTCTATTAAATATTTGCACAAGCGAATCGAATATTGAAATACCTCGAAAGCCGCAAGGTGTCAGGGAGATATAACAGTTGTGATATGGACCACCTGTTGCCGTGTTAAAATAGCTAACAGAAAAACTAGTATGTAATAAAATGTATTTGGCAAGCTTTATGCCTTATGTTAAAAAAGTAACTTTGTATGAATGTATAGTAAGTTTAGCCTCATTGTCTTATTTCCTACAAATAGATTTGTGTGGTATAAGTAACTATATAAAAAAAAAAACTTGAAACCTCAACTCACTGGGGATCCCATTCTTGTGTGCAAATTTCCCATTATTTATCTTGAGTAGGTAAGATAAGAATTGTACAAAAATAAAAATATTTGAATATCCTTATAACGTCGATGTATGTCTCGTTATAATTAAGACATACATAATACGAACAGATTAGAAAAAAGAGCTTATCAAATTACGTCTAAAAGGCCACTATACTTCTTTATCCACTCCACAGAACTCATAGATGATCCGTACCTTCATATAAACAATAACTACCTTCGCACGACTAACTTAGTTCACGCGTCACGTCCACCACAAAATCGTTGTACACAGGGAACCAATTTTATTGATCTTACGTATATTTACAAAATATTTCATCCCCTTACAAAAGTTTTATTAGACCGCACGTGTCGGGAATAGAGAATGAGGGTGGTGGCTGGTCTTATTCAAACAAAATTCAATATCCATATCCTACGTTGTTTATAACTTGCGGGCATAAACAACATAGATTTCTGTAGGAACGGTCTCGAAGGTAACTATCCACATTCCACTATCTTTCTGATAGTCTTTATTTTGTACGTAAAGTTGATAGAGTGTGTTGAAAGTTTTACGAGAGGGAAGTTGCTTTTTCGTCCTGTAAATTTTTGAAGCATAGTTTTTGATTTGTTTGCTGACTCGGTTAATTTCTCATTTGACTATTTGTAGCACACACATAGATGCATTCTATAGTTCTGTCTACTTACTTTGTGTCTTCTAAAATCTAACCATTCCTTAGTTTTCCGCATTTGAATAGATATTCGTACACTACTGAAACATAATTCAAATACAAAAAAAAGTATATACAAACGTTCACTTTATCGTAATGGAAAAGGAAGCCCGAAAAGCACAGCTACACAAAAAAACATTTTGTTCCTTACAATATCAAAGCTACGCACGTGGAAAACGAATTCACATAAGTGTATCAAATCATACCTCGTATGTACAATATTTACTTGCCGGCCTTGTAAAAGTTTCATATTATGTTCCCGTACTTCGTCATTTGCATGTTTTAGTGGGGTCACCACATAGCTCACTGTGATGGACAGGTTCCTTGGGTGTCGTGTGTTATTTATTCACGAATGGACTAGGAAATGCATCGTTCGAGATTGAAGGATCAAACTATACGTTTAGTTTCAGGGTTTTTGTATTTTATGGTATTGCCGTTGAGGGTTTATTGAAGACGACTGCAGTTTTAGTTATGAGGCCATGAATAGTACGGGTTTAGGAATTTTATTGCTTTAGGTTTTCCTAGATATGGTGTATATTTTGGACACGGACACGACAATATTCATCTCATGATTTGTTTACAATTTTTTCTCCAACTTTGAGTCGTTACAATAATAAATGAGTATTAGTAGTTTGGGCACAAGATCGATTTCTTTATTAAATTAGACTACATTTTTAAATAGTGAAAAACAAATGAAATGATCTTGGAGTAAAGTTGTTCATTAAATTTGTCAATATTCCAACTAGACACTATTGCAGCGTGCTTAGTACCCAGCACTCCTTTTGGTCATGAGTTCCCATTGTTGCAGTTCCATGAATGTATAATTATTTTAACCGTGTGTAATATATATTGCATTCCTTTGATGCTTATGTCCATGCCGAAGTCCAGAAACTTCGGAACAGTAAATATATTCTACAGAACGCGGTAGTATTTGAGTTGTAGCATTTCTGCGATTCCTATTATCAATGTAAACCGGTCTTGCAAACAACAAAGCAAACCGACTCTGTTCTTCAAAATTCATGGTAGCACGACCGACAGACTTGAATCTATACTATATAAAGTCTAGGTCGTAGCTGTGAATCTAAATATTGGCCTCGTTTTCTTTGTTGTGATAAAAGTATCATAAAGTTTTACACCCCTATTGACTAGTACAACGGCGACGATACCTGTAAAATATTGGACGATTTTATTGGAAAGTTTAAAAGTGGAGATAAAAGCAGGTGTTTTTCGTCTCTCCGTGAATATGTGAAGTTTTATACTTCTTTAAATTAGGCGTTATATTTTTAGTGATCGTTCTCGATCGTCGTTCTTTTCATGTTCATACTTTTGTTTTATTTATCGTAGTAGTTTGTGGTGCTTTATTTATCTTTGCGAAATATATTTCTCAAAACAGCAAATTTCGGAGTTTTGGCAGGATTTTCCATCATTATTGCATAATTAACACGGCTGCTGTTTCCTTCGTCTGTTAAAGATGTTAGAGGCCACTGATGATGATGAATGCATTATAATTGGTTTAATAGCCAAAATCATTGAAATTGTGAATCGGCAAGACCTGCAAAAAGGGGAGGCTGAAACATTGCATAGAGGAAGAATTGGCTAGAATCCAAGTAAAGACTGTTCTTTCTCTGTAAACTGAGCCACCAAAGTATTTGACTAATTAGGGCCTTAATTAATGGTGTATTGGCAAGATGTAAATAATATCGATCTTGCAAGCCGGCCGTGTCGGTCGCTGCTGCTCCTTAACAAAAACGCTAATTAATGATATCGAAGCAAGACACGGTCTAGAAAAACAAGAAGCTAACTTCTTATATTACTTCAATACCATGTCTAAAGCCACTTCACGACCGTGCTGGTAGAACTAATCCCAGTGGTTTTAAATCTTGGAGATGGCAATTTATGCTTGACTTGACCTATTTTTTCATGTCAGAAATGATAGGCGATGATTAAATTTCTGTATAATATTTTTGTAGGTATTCACTACCAATAATTTGTTCACCAAATTGTGTGAAAATTTTGGGCAAAAATGCTATTTCCTAGAAATAAATTCGTATTCATCATAGAGTCGCACAATCCCAACAAGTTTAATAAAGAGAATGGATTGTACGCAACTGGAGCATGGTCAGCGCGCATTTCTATCCCAGTCTTGTTTCCTTTATTTACATTTCGTAGTCCATTCTATTGACACCTCTATGCACTTAGGAACCCTTTGATTCGTTCTCCCATGCGAATGGGGCCCGTACGACTGTTACGGCTGAGGGCGTCCGCATCAGTCTAGATTTTATTGTGTAAAAGAGTACGTTTCCCCTGCGGGTGGACCTAAAACAGGAAAATCGAGGGTTACTTTTGGGATTTATTGTTCTAAAAGAGGAAAAGTGGAACAGACATCAGGCTATTTGGCTTTATTTTGACTTGATGTCGTTTGCGCGAGAACTCAATTTGGTCGACTAAATTAGTGCCAGAATTTGAAGTGTAGCTAGAAAACTTGAAAAAATAAACAGCGAAAAATACTACTACTGTAATAAGTACTTCAGTAGGTATTAAAGACGAAGTGGATGGACTCCGATGAAGTGGCTGAGAGATAAGTAGGGTACAAGTAAAGAGTTCAGTAAATACATTTTATTGCTCAGTAATATAAAACAAGTTAGCACTATCAATAGTTTGACTATGCTGAAGATCATAAAGCTGTTATGATTTGGAGCATAGTTACGCTATTGAGTGACATTAAACGTCAATGTTATGCAATAAATCCTATACTTATGAACGAGCTAGTTCAAACAATACATCTAAAAATAAATTAAGTAGTATTCTGCTAAAGTGAGACCTACAGTCTGTGCTCTGCAGTATCTATATTTAAGCCAAGACAAAGTGTTCTCCGCTCAACACGGATCTACGGATGTAGCAATTCTATTAACGGTCTTAGTTTAGACAAAGAGATTGGTGTTCGCACCATTGTGATATTAGCGCTCAGCGTGTTGTGTTTACGTGACATAATCCCTTAGTCGCTTGAGACCTACGCCAGAGTGCTCGGCTATACTTCGGTAAAAGCCGGACTCTACGAAACATATTGCTACAATTTGCTCTACAAAATGTTAATCAAATTCTGCCTCAGAAATCCTCGTTCGTGTCGAACAAATGAATATTTATCAAAGAGGAAAATAAACCTTTCCGAGTTACATTGAAATGTCGTAAGTCCGTCCGAATAAAGTCTCGTTGCCTTTCGTTGTCCCCTGTTCTCTGTAATGGATGTAGAAAATACGAGGATTCATTCAATGGGTGTACATGGATTCTATTCTCCTGCAGGTAAAGCTCACTCAATCCTCCTTTGATAAAGTACCCAAATATATTACGGTGATGTAACGTTATGTTCAGTACATTACCTGTATCGCGCTGTAAAGCAGATGTTCGCGCGGAATGGCTCATTGAATTGAATTACAATACGCGGTAGGAACAATACTCAGACACCTATAGGTATTATGTCTAAGTAATACGCTGTTCGTGCTATATTAGGTCACGGAAAATTTATTTGGACTATAACTCTTGCTTATATGGATCACGAATAATGTCTGTTATACTAAAGTAGGTACGTACAATACCTTCACGTATCACATACGATAATTCAATAAGCACGGTTCCTCAAAAAATGGCTTATTGGATTATTACGATGCGAATTTTCGCCTACTTAAACTCAGTCACAATTTCGTGATCATGTTTTCGTTTTTAAGGCGAATTACTCTGCCTTAGAAACAAGTCAAAACATCACCAACCGTCTCGAGTTTCACGACGAAACTTTTGCTGCTAAATCTTTTAATTGGATATAAAGAGCTCCTAAGTCATTAATGCTTCTCTTTTAACAAAACATTCACACAATTAAAATAACCCTTCTTCACATGCCGAAACTTAACACATTATTAATGAATACTGCACTCACTCGTTCCCCGCAAATATAATTTATCCCACAAACTTTCCGAAGTGTCAACCCTATTTCATTTAATGAATGGGATCACGTTTGGAAGCCTTATCGTCTGATGTAATGTTTGTCCCCTTGTGTTTCAACCATTATATCTGTATTTTGATTTAGAGATTTTCTGATACGACCTATATATGACGTAAAAACTAGACAAGTTTTTACTGTAACGACTACAAATACTTAGAAGAGAAATAGCATACTATTCGCAAACATTACAGAAAATACTGCAGTCTAGTGCTCGTATAGCACAGTTCCAGTTTTTCCTTAACCTAGTTTTCCCCGCAAAATTAATGGGGCGTGTTTGTAGGTTTTTCTGGATATTGAAATGCGGCCAACAATCTTACGGAAGGCTGGTCGTGAATAAGGTAATCATCCAATTTAAAGACCAAACGAAAGTAATTAGGTTATTCGGAAGAATGAAATGACAACGTCGGCCTTTTGTTAGCTTTGGAAAGTTCATCGAATCCCGTCGTTAAGAAGGTTTTCTCTTCAAAATAAACTAAGCTTTATAATATAAGACACAATACGTGTTACCTTACACAGCGTTTCATGAACAGTTTGCTGTATCGGACACGACGGAAGAATATAGGGTAAATGTTAAAAAATTCCAAGCAGCGTCTGTTTGTAACACGTCCATGAGAAATATGTCTTGAAGTGCGTCATATACTGGATTCTCATGTCTCAGTTGTATTAGAGAAACGAGTTGAGAAATGTTACGTCTCCTAACTTTTATTTTGTTTACAATTTCAGTTTTGATGTTACGTTCAGTGGGCTGAGTTTTAGCTGGCATTTGTTTAGTTTTGCATGCTTTTTGTTTTAGTATTTGTCTTGCCTCTAGCTATATTTTTCGATTAACAAATTACGTAACGTCCAAACGTATTACTGTCCAAGAAGTGTTGAAGCGAGTTAAAGCATTCTCTCAAAAATTAAAAATGTAAGCCACGTAAGTTTTATTACTGAAATAAAACAAACGTAATTCATCTTTAGAAGTTAATTTCAACTGTTTAATATTCAACCGACACTCCATCCTGTAAATTAAGCATAGAACTCTCAACATTCTCGGGTATTAAATTTTAAAAGTTTCAAATAAAAACGACTTTAATTTTTACTCGAGATAGGGTTTTTTTTCTGCGGAATTAGCGCTTAATCCGAACTCTCGCCGGCTCATTAATCAAACGCTAACGACTTTAGATTGTGGCCTCCACATGCCCTAAATGCTGACCTAAGCTTAGATACTGCGTTTGCTGACGCCTCAAATGCACTCCGAGATTAGTTTGCTTTCTCAGATAGAACTTAAATTGAGCAAGTTTCTTTGTGATGTTCAAAATCGTCACCGTTTCTTCATCTTCGAACGAGCATATACATCATAGATCCAAGTTATTTACAAAGTTATCGCTACTGCAGATATTTTCATCTACACGAGAACAAACATAAATCAGTTTGTTTTCAACCAATTAAAACCTGAAATAACAGCGTTTTAACTAAGCTAATAAGTTTTGTTATTAGTACGAAACTTCTTCAAAGTTAAATAGTACTAAAATATCATAAGCTCATATTGATTTCGTTGTAATTAACTTGATCGAATCTCAAAGCAATTCTTGACACAAGTTTTGACCGTAAATGCTCTTGAACCCCTTTCAATTAATTGATTTTAATTTGACTTATGTAACTAAAGCGGTAGGAAACTGCCATCTCTCATTTAATTGTTTCCTAGCAAACTAAAATCTAATTTTAATTGAATCACAGCCCGGTCATTGTTTCGAAGGAGATGAATGTGAACCGGATGGAATTTATATTCAATTCAGTTAAGGATTGTCTTTGTTGGGTACTCGTTACTGATTCGGAAGTTCAAGGGGTAAAGGTATTATTTTATTTTTCCTCAAACTTCCATTAATCACTCTTTCAAAGAACATTCATCTTCAGATTTAAAATCTTTTCTTCATTATGATCATTGTCTTGACTTTACTATCTACCTACTTGCATAGCGTTGATAACCACTCAGCGCTTTCCATAAAGTCTAAACTATAATGTCTCAGTTCTCGTTAGGCTTCCTAGTTGTATTTTCGTTGTTGCGCTGTTTGCCGGGAAACGGGTTAATGTGGTGCTTCCTAGTCGATGGGCTCGTATCCTCGTATGAATCAGCCTGTAAATGTACACATCTGAACATCAACCTACCCTGCAGACCGCTACTGTAAGCAAATCCAAACGTGTCCATCGGACAAGTACTACATAGATACTATATGCAGAGTAGCCAATCTCTCAAAGTGAGGGAGTGTGATTTAATAGCAAATATATTCCGTCTATTCCTCGTCAATACTACGATATGATGATTTTTATGTTTCTAATAAAACAGAACAAGTAACAATAGTAAATGTGCTGTCATAACTTCCTTTAACAACTACACTAACTTGCCGTTCGGTTTTTATGTAATAAAGGCAAAATAGCACAAAGTAGCGTGGGTTATAGCTAGTCTTCAATAATATAGCGTCGTTAAATAAGAAGCTTTGTTCGCGGGACATGTCGGCAGCTAGATTCGACATGATAAATGTAGAGTACGAGACACAATACAAAGGCAATTTCAATGGTCATATATCAGAATTTAGGAGTACCGTTGACGTAACCACGTTCCGCAGCTTTGGTGGTGATAGGAACTATTAAGAACTCTTGTTATAATTGCAAGGGGAATTCTTCTTGCAAACATCAATTTGCATGAGATTCTCGTTAAACGCAGGCTCGGTGTAATGAAGTGACTAAAGCAGACTGGCGATGTTCATAATGATAATAAATACTTAGTCACAGCAGATGGGGTAAAGTTCACTGCTAGATTTAGGATGATAATCGTAGTTGTGATGGAGTCATATTCATATGAAAAGAAAATGGTTCTGGGGAAGGTCATAAAACCGTCAGAACTTTTATAACATAGCTAATATATACGAAGATAGTATCAGGTAGACAGCTAGACAAATAAATGTCGGAAGTATTAGACTGTAATCATATAAAAGTTTTACTGAATATTACGATTCCCTCTAATGGCTTAGTGCTTGTTATTATGCTCGTTATTACTGTCTATAACGTTATGTGTTTACCGGTACATTACGATAAGAGCTCTATAGATTTTAGTTTAATCAAAGGATTAGATAAATTATGGAAGCATAGTTATTAGACATGTTATATGCTAACCTATTTGTTGCGGAATTTTCTTAAGCTGTGATCCTTTTGTGTATCTAGTAACTGAGTCTTGTTTTCTCAAAGTTCATACAAAACGAAAATCTCGATCTTAAAAGACCAGTACTAGAAATATTATTTTTCCTCTTCTTTAACCCACTCGTAAGATCTTAAACTCGAATGATATAATTTAGGAAAAGATCTTTCCTTATCAACGTTTTATGTATGCAGCTTTACAGCCAAGAAAACCCGGAAGAAGACGCGATGGTATTAATATGTGGGAGCATTGTTCCCCAGACGAGACACTAACTAGATTCGCCATGATAAATGTACTGCACGAGGTACGCGTCGACTCCTAACAAGATTAACGTTGATTAACCGAACAATATGAACTGGGTCGGAGGAAATTCAATTTTTAAACTTTCCACTACGTAGGTATATGGATGCTAATGGTTCAATTAGATAGTGTGACTGTTCTGAAAGTATTGAGTGTTTAGTTACATGTTCGTGTAAAGCAAATGACTTTGGTGGAAGATCTGCTAGTAAAGAAAGATAAAACCGGTTTGAGACTTTAACCAAATAAAGTACACGAAAATACTTAAAAGAAAACTTAGTAGTGATGTCTCTAAATTATGTTCTGATGAATGAAGAGAACTTCCACATCGACATCCTAATAAAATGTATTGTACCAAAATGCTGCCAAAATAATCATTCCGGAGCGACGTTTTTAAGTTTTATTTAGTAAGTGGACAAATTTCTGCAATCGATCTAGTAATAAGTCATTGCACAACACCTACTGCCAAGCATCTCAATACTGCACAAAAGTTCCCAAAAATAAACTGAACTCCATAAAGTAAAAGCGCATGTTTATCTCTAACTATATCCGTTTGAGCGGAACTCCAATAATTCTGGAAAGTTCTTTCATCGATACAGCCACGTGACACAAACAGGAAGCTTGTTTAATCCTGAATGCCCCTGGTCTCTTAAGTATATTGTGCTAAGTGAAAAGGTCTTCTACATTTGACATCATAATGAAGTGTAAATAAAAATGAATAACGACATGATAGTAAAATGTCTTGTACCAAAATAAGCATTCTGGAGCGACGTTTCTAAGTTTTATTCAGTCAGGTGGACAAATTTCTGCATTCGTTATAGTAATAAGTTATTGCCCACAACCACGATCAAACAGCAAAACTGCAAAAAGGTCCCAAAAATAAACTGAACTTCATAAAGTAAAAGCGCATGTTTATCTCTAACTATATCCGCTTGAACGGAACTCCAATAATTCTGGAAAGTTCTTTCATCGATACAGCCACGTGACACAAACAGGAAGCTTGTATAATCCTGGATGCAAAAGTTTCGTCCATTATAATCGGATTCACTTGTTCCGTTTGGATTTTTGCTGATACAGCATTAACTATGGGTTTGTTTAAACTTTTGCTAATAAGTTTGAAGTTTTTTGTTGATGTTTATTTTGTGGTATCCAGTTGATCCCTTTTCAACTGTCTTTGGATTTGGAGGAAGAAGGCCAATAAGTGATGTGAAAATTTTATGGAACACAAACAACTAACCTACCATCGTTTTACGAAGATCATGTATGAAATGTTTAGTGTAACTCAAGCGTATAAAAGCTTAACACGCGAAGAACTAAATCTATTGGAAAGCATTACGAGTCTTCCCTTTTTAGTAGTTTCGCCCTCTTTCACGTGTTTTAAACCGTCAAGAAATATAGTGTTACTTCGCCTAGGTATTGGTTTTTGTTTTAAGACCGTCGTAAAACTCACCTAGACAGGTATCTTAAGGCAATGAATTCTCGTTCTGGGCTCTAAAACCTTGTACTTTAATATTGAAATACCGATTCTCGATAACCGATACAGAATTTCTTCGAGACGTGCTTGAGAAAGGTGGAGAGAAAATCGTTTGTGTAGTTAATTTCGGCAATGTGGTCGTCTGTTAAAACAAATGACTATCGAAACAATAGACTGAAGCTATTACGGAAACCGCAATCATCTGTATCAATGTTTGACGATTTTTTCAAACCGAGCGTTCAGTATGGACCTCTTCGTGGTGATTTGTTGACATTGTGGAAGCGAGACGCCGCTTATCTTACTGTAGAGCACCGTTTCGTTTTCAAAACGCAGCAGTCTATTTTTGTAACCCAGTGGAAATCCTCATGGACTGCCTTCGTCAGGGGGTTGTCGAGGGGTTGTCCCGGACTTTTACCGGCTAAAACCACTGGAGCGTCCTCATCTGTCTATGGCCGGGGGTACGAGTAACGGCAGCAATTCTGCTATAACTGCTCGTAGTACAGGCATTGATTGCAATAGCATATAGCAGTGGCCACTTAACATTAATATCCACACTTGATTTGAGAACAAAACCTGTCATCAAAGTTCTCCTGATCATCGCTGGAGGTGAGGTATTGAGCTTAATTATAATAACGATCAATTAACACGAACAAGCTGTGTGTTAGACCCATTAGGTAGAACAATGCACAACAATAGCGTGCGAGCTTATTCTCAAGAAAACAAATAACTTACCTTCCATACGGTACCTATTTGTTCTATGAAAAAAACAGGAGGGTTGCAAATGAAATAAACAGGTAAATAGGTATAGCAAATAGTTACAAAGTTTCGTAAACATTCTTGTGTGTTGATAAACCTAATTGCGTTCTGTTGTTCGCATAATGATTGTTTGGTAATTAACTGAACAATGTATGTTATTTCATTTGTATTTGATTTACAATGTTTTGTTCAACATTTAACTTCCACACGGTTTAATTTCCTCTAAATTGTGATTTAGAATTGAATTAACCTCGATGTTTACTACTCGTACATTGTTTTACGGAATACTTCATCAGCCAATACCAATATTAAAACAAGGTTTGGTGCGATGTTCTTGCCGGGTTACTTACAAAATATTAGGTATTACCATAAAACAGGCTCGGAGTAACCAATATAACGTTATTAGCTTTATATCAGGGATCCCCGACTCCGCCTTTGACACGGGATTATAGCCGTGTGAAGAGCAAATATAAGCCATCTATATTGATTCTTTAATAATGCCTCATGTTTTATAAAGGAATATCTTCGGTAAATTGGGTAATTGAATACTGTTCCGGACGTAATTTCTGTTCTTTGTAGAAGTATCATTATTACGCGTATTTTCTTTGTAAGGTGAAGTTATGTACGCGAATATGAATGTTTTTAACAATCGAAATATCAATGATACCTACATATATTCGAAATAGAGCTAGCATTAGGGTGATATTTCACATTCTAACCTGAGCATCACGGAGGAATTCGCAATGACATTCATTGCACCCCTGGCATTCCTCATCCGGTCATTTCAAAGCGGACTGTGCGATGTCGACGTTGCACAACCCTTAGGTACTAAAGCTCAGCCTGGAACTCGACACACAATCGTCTTGATACCCATCTAGAGTTAGAGTGTAAATGTAATCAATCAGTATTGTTATAGACTACTCGGTAAAAAGTTATGCGTAGTCATACAACGAAAAATAAATATTTACATCTATTTGGAAAACCTCCTCCGCTATTTAGTCTGTTGAAAAGAGTGGCGTTTCATTTTCTATTGAGACATGAATTATCATGGAAAGTAGTTTAGTACTAAATTTAAATAAGCACCAAAATTTCACTATTTAACCTAGTTTTAAAGCAGTGAGACATTTTCAGATTATTTAGTGTAGTTGTACCAAAAAAGTAATTTTACTAAGTATAATATTAAGTAATTATTCCTCATTCATATAACACAGATTCGATTCACATTTGTTGGTTTTTCTACTCGATTGCGTTAAGACACTTTGGCTTTCTCTAGTATAAAAGAAAAACGTAAGTTCGATTTATTGAAAAGTATTTTTGCAACGGCGAGCTCGCCTCTGCAAGCACTAAGATTTTACCAACCCATTGTACTAGACAATTGTTTGCGGGTGACAAAGGGTTTTTATTTAAGACGATTTCGTAAGAGCTGAATCATAAAGACGGTGTTATTTTAAATTGTATTGTCCTCGGAAACTTTCTTCGCATTTCCTCTTTCCACTTTATTATCTTCAAGTTTACCATAATTTAAATGTAATTATACTCGTGAAAAGGTCCCTTAAGTAGATTGTGATGTTAAATTGTTTTAGGTAAATTAATTTAGCTTTTTTTTCAGTTATTCTGCTTTGATTTTCTGGGTTTTCAGTCTAAGGATTTAGCAATTACGTAATAAATTCGTATACCAATATGCGTTGCCGATAGCCAAACCAAACCAAAGCAAATTGAATAAATACGCTATGTGTAACATGAATTAAGTGTTTTAATACCGTCTGAAGTAATAATGAAACCGCAAATGTAAAATAGTTCTGTAACTTTCTAACTGATATTCAAATAACATATTTAATAGATAGAATCCAAAACATTATTATTAGCTTTGACTAATATATATGAAATAATACAGTTCCGTACTCGTTAAGCTCTTTTTAAAATATGTGCAATATTCATTTACGATCGTGCCTCGCCGGCCTTTCTTTGCCGCGTGAAAAGCAGCTTTGCCACCAAAGCGCTATGTAGTTCAGAATGTTCGGTCTAAAAAATATTGCACCACGAAGTAAAAAAGTGCAAAAACAGCGCAATGAAACATGCTTAGAGGATTTTTTCGCAGTAGCGCTTCATTCAAGTTCTGTTCTCTTACTATGATACTCCGTTAATAGAACTGTGCCCTTTGTGGAAGCAAGATGTCGCTATGCATAATTTATTGTGCCATCTCGTTTCCTCAGCGGTAGCAGTCCTGGTTGAAGGTTTCGTGGTACCGGCACCCTTTGAAAAGTTTTATGCTCGTGTCACTCGACCGTTTTGTAGGTTTCACTTGATTAGCCAGCTTTTTAATAAACGAGAAGATTGCCTTAGTTTGAATGCTCGAAAAATTGTGTTTCACTTGTTTTTTCTTGATTGGCTTTGTTTTTCACAGTGACCTACATAAACTCGTGTCAATGCGTGATTTTTTTGTTTGGATGGTTTTTTTGGTTTACTTTCTTGTCCTCTTTCAACTATTCGACATTTATTCACACATACGAACGCGTATGCTTGTATATTGCTAGTATTTATTGAAAATAAATCCTACCCTCTTTATAAATTAATGATTGTTTTAAATTCAAAGCTGAAAACAAAAAAGGTTCACCTCTTCCTTATAAATGGTTTTTAATAACGTATTCCTTTTGAATTGTAATGGACTACGATTTTATTATTCCTTTAAAAAACCCTTTTTATTTTATTTCAGGTAAGTTTCCCATCGGTCGCCGTCCGGTGAGTACGACAATTTTTTATTCATTAAACCGTCGATCCATAGTGAAACGTTAAAAGCGGACCATTAAAGAAACCTATTACTTTAAATGACGCCCGTTATCAAAATTGATTTCGATGCTTTTATTATATTTTAACGACTTGATCGTTAACATACCGTCACTTTCATTCACTTTGGTTTTTGTGATCGGTAAGTATTTTAGTGGGTACTATCATATATTGTACAACGGTAATAAAGTGATGTTATTTCTATTTTTTGTTATTGAATGAAATTGTTTTCCATTTAAATTATGAGAGATTGTACTCTCATTAAATTGTATACAAAATCCATTTCTAACTTGATCATCTTAAATGTTCTCATTTTCCATGGATAATCGCGAATTATTATTTATGAGGTCATTACAAAAAGGATTAACTCATCTCAGGCAGTGTCATTAATTCTTCCGTTCAACTCACTTGTAGCTACGTTAACCTGTTTAGCCTAAATAGATTGAAATTTCAATTCCGTAATAATTGTTTGCTATGTATATACTGTCGACAAGGGTTCGCACTAAACATGGGTACCTGGAGCCATGACATAGATTGTGTAATCCTAATAGTTTGTTAAATGAGATTGTAAATTATGGTTCTGAAACGGGACCGTGTAAGATCTATGTTACATTAATTAATTGTTATAGAAGATTTAGCGATGTTACTTGTATTGTTTATGATTTGGATTTTAGGTAGCTAGTATTTATGTGTCGTATATTTATGCTACCGTACCGTTCTTTACGAAACCGTAAAATACAAAGAGTATTTTATCCTCAGTCCTTAAATATGCATGTTTCACAAACATTGCTTATTGTTTTCCTCTTTCTCTGTTCCAATTTGTCGGCAAGAAGAAAAAAAATCATCGTCTACACATCTAAAGAGTTCGCGTCCGCGGTTAACATAGGCGACCTAGAGCCCGAGGCGCTCGCAATTCAGTCTCAGCAAACATACGGGCCTCTATTCAGGCCTCCGAACTCAACGACTACAGGAATATATATTTCAGGAATAGATATTGCATGTGCCGGCGCGTCCTAGCGAAATGAGCCTTTTGTTTTACGATCTATTGTTTCTGTGGTCCTCCCCATGCTTCATTATGCTCCAAAGACGATCGGTTTCTTCGTATGTTTTCATTTATTATGATGAAGTCTTTCCACAGGCGTTCGCTACATTTTCTACGTATACTTTATGGTCGGTACACACAAATTTAATAACCACGTCTGGTTAAGCAGGAATGAACAAACAGTTTTGTTGTTATCAGACCTCTAACCTACCGTACATAAAGTTTCCTAATTCATTACGTTATATTTGGATGTCTGCCAGACTTTCTAACCTTGCTTTAGACATATCTAAGGCCTGACTAAAGTAGCATTTGATTTGTGGCTAACGCTATCCCCAACAAATAAAAGCACTCGATATTGGAAGCACGTGTGGCTTTAAAACGCAACAATTTTATGTTCAAGAAAATCTCGATAACTGGTGCTAGTGGATAGCTTTCATCCAACTGTGTGGGAAATGGCAGTAACACTTCGCTGCCCCCATTTCTGCCGTGAGCACGGGAAAGTGAAAGTCACTGTTAGTAAACGGTTTGATTGTGTTCCTGTCAGGGAACTTATTGCTACCCCACATTTTAGATAGACTTTTGCGTTAATAACATGTTGCGGGTCATCTAGTATGTTCAATCTTTCTTTATTATTTAAAATAGTAATTTCAGTTATGTTCTTGGCATGTTGAACGCTCAGCAAATCTACCTCAAGCTTCCTGGCATCTGAACAATGTCCTAGAGCGCTAAGACTCTGAACGCTAATGAAACGCTGTCCTTGTAGGAACCGGGTTCACTAAATTCAACGTATATTATCGACGCGATCCAAGAACAAAGACGGCTGGTTGAAAGCAAACCCTATAAATATACATCGAGTCGAGAATATCGTTGGGTACTCTCTCTAATATGGGAAACTGATAAAATGGAAATGATCAAACCAAATTGTATAATCAGAATAACTATTGAAGCTCATATCCATATATGTATAAGCGTTTGAGTGGATTTTTTTTCGATTACTTGCAAAAAGCTCTTGAATTCTTAAACGTTATAGTCCGAAAATGTTAAATCAAGTTACCTTTTTTTGGGAAAAAAGTTAAATAGTTAATAAACATAGGAAGGGCTTGAATATTTTGAATCATTAGCTATCCCTGCCGTATTTACTGAAGGCAAGTCTCATTTGCATTATTGTTCCATGCCAGTTCTCTCGAACGAAGGTTTACTTAATTTTTGAACAAAGTATTTTCGCGCAATCTTCCTTTTGTGTAATTTTCTCTGTAAGATCAAGTTACCACGTCGTATGGTATAAAGCTCCTACGTGAATGTTCAAGGTGAATATGTGCCTACTAGTAATCAGTACCGTGGTATGCTACATGTTACACAGAGTATGAACGTACAAAATACTTAGATTTGTCCTTAAATTATGTGGGTCTTGCACGGTGATTGATATATGTCTGCTGTATCACTTCGTTCCTACAAACAACAAAATTAGTTTTATTTTCGTAAAATTCATACATTTATTTTGTCATACTTATGAATTTAAAGATGGAACGCTACAATTTATACAATGTCCTGTTCAACAAGGCAAGTTGGAAGCTATACTTCATAGTGCACTTAAAAATGAATCTCTAGATTGCTCCGCGTTTGTATTATGTTAAACTTACACATAAGTACGTGAGTAAGCAATAATTTTGTTTTAAGTTACCATTATTGTATTAAAAACAAAACGAAATTCTTTCGAAATGAGTATGAAACAAAACAGAATGAATAAATACATGAAATCAAATGTTAATATAACAAACTAAGTGTCAGCAATCAAATGGTAGCGGTGATTAGAGGATTTAGGCTTTAGAGGCATTAAATTGCTCTCAAAGGTTCACTTGGTGATTAAAGGGGGCGTTAACATCGTAATTCGATCAACAGATTGATGGAAACGATTTGTTCGGATGCCCTTACTTATTTGTCTCTCTCGTGTGTCGGTAAAGCTGGGCACTTCGTTTTTCAAACGGTGGTGTCTGCTTAAATCGTTTCTTTGCTCTAAAAAAAACAATTTTTTTCACTCAGTTTTGTTCTGCTACCCAGACTATAGGTTTCCCCCGAACACTTTAAAATTTTTCTCTGTCTAATGTCTCTTATTCTAATTCTGTTTTAAATTGACTATTTTATAAAGTTCGCATTACATTATTTCCTCATTTTTAGTTCCGCGTTGTAATGGATACGTAAAAGTTTTTTCTCTATTTTTGCATCCTCATCTCTCTTGCATTAAATGAAAATACTTGTAATACTTTCAGAATTTACTGCTTCTAATGCGTTCGCTCTATCTCCGTCCTTTTCACTCTAGTAATAAGTGAAGTAGTTGCGTCGCAATGTTCGCCTTTTGAACGCTTGTGGTCCTTTGCCTGTAAAATGTAGGTCGCAGCCGTGGATAGTACACTTTTCAAAAACTCATTTGTGTTTCCATTTTAGAGCTCTCGTTGAAATTACGATTTGCATTAATAAATCATTTGACTTGATTCTCAAAGTTTGATTGACTTCAAAGGGTTATCTTGTTTGAATAAATCTGTTGACTACCAACTCAATTTTTGAGATATTTCTCAGAATTAGAGTAAGGTAACGAGAAAAGTCGTTGAGTGATGTTCATAAGTTTTAAAATTATGTGATAATGTATTCTAGTAATTAAATTTTGCATGTTTATATGAAACGTAAACAATTGTAAGACCTTAATGGATATTGTATTTTGGATGAATTAATTGAATTTCCTAAACGTTGCTACGTTTATCGTTCAATTGTGTACCTTCATTCGCATTAAATACCTTTGCATTTATCAATATTGAATTAGGCTTGATTACAAAGTTTAACGTGATCCGTCCACTGGAAAGATAAAAAGTAATTTATAAAAAAACCTGATCCGAGTATCGACAGGTTGCATTAGGCAGCTGTCGCTTGACCCTCTTTCAATTCGCGATTCCATTTTACGAAGGTGGCTTAATTCGACTGACATTAAACATTTTTCAATACTTTGATTTATGACGTCAAATATCTGTTTTTAGATAGCAATCTTAACGAATTATTCATTCGGATTTATACCCAGGTGTAGTAAAGTATCCGGCTTGGTTATCCGCTGGTATTTTCGCTGAGTTACTACCCCCAGCTCTGACCAGGATTAGATGAATACCAACGGGAAGCGGGAACACTATTTCATTTTAAACCACCTGGCAGAGATGAACTATAGCGTAATAATTCCTGTTGATATACACTCGAACAAATTCGAATTGACAGCTAAAAATATTTGCTGTATTTTTTATTTATCCTAATAGTCTGTAAAACTTTTTCTAAAAATCCGAGTGCGATTTAGATAAAATGTTTTAGTAAAATAAAATAAAACCATAACATGGTTGTGATTTATCTAGCAGTAGAAACGTCCGTCTCGTTTATATGAATCATTTCCGTGACATTTAGAAGCAACCTTCTGCATAATTAATCACGGACCTATTTCCCCCTCATTTCATTATTTTATCAGGGTATCTACGGGAAACCCATGTCACAAGAAGGATTTCAGTCATCAAGCCTGAGGGCGGAATATTGATTTTTAACACATCGAGATGAGTTTGCGCTTTCTAATAAGACCAAGATCCAATATCTGAAATAGCGTTCGATTACTGGAAGTGCTCGTTAAACATATAGTCAGGGGCTAAGGTGAAGCTCTCCCCTGGGTTTTATGATCATCACTTTTCCTTTTTAATGCCGGTTCTTACAAACGGAAGGCCCCTTTTGTTAGGGATATCTTTTAATGTTAGCAATTAGAATAAGTAAGGAATTTTATTGTAGCACCCTAAGTCTTTGATTGTGTCGGAAAATGCCATTAAGATTATGTTAGGAAGCTCGCGGGGCTGTTAAAAGTTTTTCACATTATGCATATGTATTGCTTTCTTTGTCAGAGGTTATGTAAAAATTATATTTTTAACGAACTGTACGAAAAAGCTTCGGCTTTAGTTGCGAAAATTTGGAATGAAACAATTTTCTGGAAAAGTCTCAACTCGTATTTGGTTTTTTACAAAATTGTTCTTTTGGGTTTATTTTATTTATGCTTACGTATGATGTTACGGATTTTTAATTAATTGAAAATGTGTTACTTAAATATGCGAGTGTATATTTCCATGTCTCGTGGATACTCAAATATAAGTAGGTTAAACACCGACATAAAATTCGCAGAAACATACAATACGTCTACGAATATCCGTTAATACGATATCTGATATTCTATAAACAAGTTATTTCCCTCATTAGTACGTCTGTCAGACGTGTTATACGATTTAATGAACTGCCATTGAAATGAAGTTAGAGCCAACACCAACGCTGTTTAGTAATCGTGAACATTAAATTGTGCTTCTCGAAGTTTGTGCAGCGCTACGAATAATTGATTAATGAATGACGTTATGTATGCAACACCGGTGCCACCTATTAGTTTAGGGTCAGATTATCCAACGCCGAAGTTGAGGCTTGAATAAATTAGTTGCTAGTTTGTTGTTCACTGTCATAATCGAATTATGAGAACAGATTTTGCGTTTATCTTTAACCGTAGGCCCGTAGCTCCGTAGCTCCGTAGCTAAACATAACGTGCTACAAAATCATGGGTTTTATGTTTATAACAAATTGCCCTAAAATCCGTAGTCAGCTTGATGTCGGATTTAGAGCTCGATTGACTAATTGCTGCGTTTAATGCGCCATGTCGTTAACAAAGTCGTACGCTCGGTATGCCAAACGTTTTGGCGCTGAATATATTTTTCTCTTTATACATTTATCGGTAAACCGTCCGTGTTGTTTACTATATTTTCCTACTTTCGTCGTTGTGTTCCTTTCAGTAAATCTTCTTTGTGAAGATACGCGGTCTGTCGTAAGCTTACGTTGGGACATGGGTCGAAAGCGCGGACCCTTTAAAACATAATCTAAATGGAACGGGACTATGTCTGGGAGTCCGTTTATACCGATTATTATTATGACAGCGGTCTAAATTGGACACATCATATTTGTAATTTCCAACAGTATTAAATTATCTTTAGAGCTGTAACGCCAGATCTACTTGATTAGAATCAATAAAACTGAGAGGAATCGGAAAATTTCAACTCGGAAAAGACTATTTGATTTATCAGTTCGCCTGTTGAAGTTATAAAACCAGTGATGTGATAAATGACAGTATATTTATATAAAACTTTACGACCCATGCTTAGTCTACACCAGTGCATTTATTTTTACGGTGTCGTTCTGAAAGCTATTTAAAGTTATTTTTGATGTGAACCTTTTTAAAAGCCTGATTATTGCTAGTAAACAGTCGATAAAAACCTATAGTCCAGTCATTTGGTAGAAAATAAAGGGGTTACCTGGAAAGTTTTCCGGGAGTTTTTAAAATTGGGTATTTTATAGATTTCGATATGCTCTTTTCGAATTTTAACTTTGCCACCTCGTACGACCGCCGCTCGCGCCGCCATTTTGAAAAAATGGCGCCCAAAAACGGTTTTTTGGTAATATCTCCTTTCTGAGGCATTTTACGAAAAAAATATATTCTACAAAATTAAACTAGAAAAGATTTACTACACTTTATGTCTTATTCACTTTTTCATAAAATCAATAGTTTTGGATGTACGAGCACCGCAAAGTATTACTTATTCATCTGCACCACCACGTGTTTTTTGTATATTTTTCTAAAATGTTCCATTACTGCCGCCGGTTTTCAAGTGAATTGTCACAAATAAAACAATTTTCCGTATAAGAAGCCATAGATCTAAGAACATAATCAACACTGTATGTCAATAATAAACCTACATTGATGATTCAGTCTAAACTAAATATTTCTCTTATATAGCTTTTACCAACAAATTTTTCGTTGAAGTTTCGTTTATAGTCGAGAGAAAGGGCCCGATTCAAAAGTGACATATTACCCTGACACCTACTTCTTAAAAACCGGCGGCAGTAATAGAACAGTTAAGAAAAATATACGAAACACTCGTAGTGGTGCAAATGAACAATACTTTGCGGCGCTCGTACGTCCAAAACTATTGATTTTATGAAAAAGTGAATAAGACATAAAGTGTAGGAAATTTTTTCTTAAAATGCGTCGGAAAGGAGATATACCCAAAAAACCGTTTTTGGGCGCCATTTTTTCAAAATGGCGGCGCGAGCGGCGGTGGTACGAGGTGGCAAAGTTAAAATTCGAAAAGAGCATATCGAAATCTATAAAATACCCAATTTTCAAAACTCCCGGAAAACTTTCCAGGTAAAACTACCAAATGACTGGACTACTAAGTCCGGCTATAATATTGTTTAGGACCCTTTGTCTTTCTGCCTGACATCAAATTTTTTTGTTAAATATATTAGTCTGTTGTTTATTATGTTAGTATCTAATATAATGTTTTCTTAATAAGTGAATATAGTTTTTTTTTACTCCGTTCTACTTCTAATCATCCATATTGCTTGAAGCAATAGTTATACATGAAATAGCAAGACTATTTTGTTCCATACCTACCTATATAATAAGCTTTCTTTCAAAACGAGGTTCGTATACAACACTACAGACTTAGCTACTGATTTTAGCACATCATAAAATTTTAGCTTATTCACGATATAAATTTCATTTCCATTAAAACAACGAAAACCTTATAAAACCCTTACTTTTACTTATGTTATATTGATGAAGTTATAACTGTCACATTCGCCCAACAAAAACGCTTGCGTAGACGTAAGAGTTGCGTTTTTCATATAATACTACTTCAATGTAGGTATAGTCAGCAAGAAAATACTTAATCAAACAATCAAAAGATAGAAGATAGAACTCTACCGTCACGTGTAGTATTTTGTAGGTGGCTAAATGTTCGTGCGGACTAAAATGTCAAATAAACATTTTTGGCAGTTCATAAATTTTTGTAAGTCGAATATTGCTAGCTGTACGTACAGTCACGAGCAAAAACATGTATGCACGACCAAACAGTTGCAGTAGATTTCTTAAGCTGTTATGAAATGTTCTTGAAAGAAATAATATTCGTTTAATTAATTGAAAGAAAATTTCACAATTTCATAAATCACTTGACTAGGATTTAAACTTCAATTGTTTCGTCGTGTGTACATGTATTTGCTCGTGCCTGTACAGAGTAGAGCTCGCGTTACATTCGCCGGCCTGACATCAACCCCTGAAACTGATGAGGGTCACGGATGTCGGAGACACGCCGCAAGCCCACAAAGCAAGGCCGTGAAATATATGCTATAGCTCGACTTCTTGTACAAGACGGTAATCGTTGCTTTTATATATTGATACGAGATTTTCTGTTAATGTCCTTGTTGTGTGTAAAAATCTCCGTAAATTCGTCTCAATTACGTCGGATCATACTCGACATGATTTTACTTTTGATTTTAGACGAGGTCAAAAAATAAGTTCGATTTTTCGTACTAAGATGGTCATTGATTAGGTGTGTGGTATGATTTATTTTATGAATAGAAATAATGACAAAAGAAAATGATAAATATATTTCAGAAAGATTTTACGAGATTATTTTTTAATAAAGCAGAATGTTTTTCACGACAATCAAGGTGTTTACCTTCAAATTAATGGTACATTGTTGATACTAACAAAAATATGTCCCTATACCTATTTACGTTTGATTGTAAACAGAATTTCGAATCGGAACGATCCCGTAGTAACATAATATTGGATTGTTTCGGTTTTCATTGCCGTTGGGAATCCAATCAACCTTTACCGGATCGACCTTTTAAGTCCCATGGTTCCAACATGGGATTTTAAAAGAATCGTTTTCTTTCAAGTAATTTTTCCATGAAAAATTGCAGAGTTGGGAAGATCAAAGACAATTTATTGAAATGAAAAATGGCTTGCAATCAGATAAAAATAAAAGAAAGAGAGAAGTAAGATGAATTACGCTATTAAGTATGTGAATGTATGTCTAAATTATAATCACTATTTGTGTCTTCATTGCGTACCTATACATTAAAGAAAATATCCGTAAAGGAATATTTGGTCTCACATTTCTGTTATACTTAAATCCATTTGTAACAAATAGAATAGTGTTGTATTAAAACACCAACATTTTACATAGTTAATCAAAGACCTGTAGGCCTAATTTTCAAGATACTTAATACGTCACGAAACAAATAGAGCGAATATTTTCATTAATCAGATGTTTACTACCCTAAAGGAAGAATGTAATTATTTTGTCCTAAAAAGCTTAATTACACTCGGTACCATGAGCACAAGTATTTATATCGATATTTAAACCTTAAACTGTTTTAATTAAACTTACGCATCGGGACATTTATCTTAAATGAAATGTAACATTCGAAATATATGTAGAGCCTCGAATGAATTGTCTGTTGAGGAAATCTGACTCCAAGTACGTATTGTGAAACTATAACAGATGGACTCGTGATTTTATTTGTAAAATTTGATAATAGAATAGTTTGTACTTGTTGCCACCATGCGTTGCATACGACTGTGTGTAGTAATGGGCTTTGGTACATAAGTATTTGGTAGGCATAGGTACATTGAGGCACTACAGAATTCTAATATTAACACGGTTTCCTACATACATTCCGTTTGACAACTGGTAGGAAAGTCAAGAAATATCCTATGTATGAATTTACGACCAACAATAAATATGATAATTCACCTGTTCACGCCGCCCGCCGCCATTGAGTTTCCACGTGAGAAAACAATGTGAATATGAATTTCCCTTATGGGGATGTTATTTTTGATGAATGTCTGATTTTGATGTAGTTCACTCGCGAAGTCGGCTTGCTTATTACGTTAAAGAGTTTTTCTTGACATTATTTATAGCTTTCCCTTTCTAATATGTGACCTATATGCGTTATATAGGTCAGATATTAGAGTATTATGGCTTAGTTACTAGCATATACAATATTTGTTTAAAATGTATTCAGTTTCTAGAAGCCGTATCATTGAATTCGAACGTATCCGATAGCATTTGTGCGTTATGGTATATGGGGAAATAAATATAATTTGCGCCTTTTAATTGTTTTCGTGCTTTTATGAACCACGCAGGAGTATAAATATAATTAATAAAATACGTATGAATTTTGTTAACAGTTCTTAATTATACACGTGTCCATTAAAATTGCTTTCACATAATCTTCTTTAAATCAGTACACAATTGTTCCATATTTTATGTAGTTCAATCCGTTCATTATAAATCCCGAATACAAAATAATACTCGGAAATAAAAGCAACAATAAAGTTATCTCGCTCGCATTGGAACTGTCTAAAATCGAGCATTTAATTGGCGTAATCAGCCTCATTCATCACATTCCGCGTAATGTTTTATGAATGTTGATTAATGATCACTTTAATACGCTCGCTTCGAAAATTCAAATATATCCTAACTTTGTTGTATACAGGGTTGAGTTGAGTTAGCAGTTTGTTCGTCGTCTGAAATACGAATCAGTTGAGCATTGGCACGTTTGGTTCCCACGGGATCCTCATTGTTTTAGTTATTCTAGCGCCGAGGTTGTTCTTACATAAATATTTTGTAACTACGACGTTCTTTTGTTTTGAACCCGTCTGGAAGAAAATGCGTTTTGATCTAGACAGCTTTAAAAACTTTGCCCTATGATGCTTAAATATAAAATCTTACTACTTAGTAGTTTTTATTCGCTTATTAAATTCTTCGCAACTAGGATATTGAGAGCGAAATTAGTACAACTTTTTACCAGCTAAGCAGAAAAGTTTTAAAAAAAAGTTAGGTATCAGCCATTATGAAGGCACTCCATTATCAAAACAAAAAATATTGTGAACTACGGTCGTAGTCGTTTGTAGCAGGGAGTTGACCGCAGTAAACCGTGCAAACGGAAAGAAATATTCATTTGGTATTTCCATTTTTATGGAGCAACTTGGTTGTTGTACGGTAAGCATCGTTCCGAGCCACGTCGTGTGTGCCAGCGTATGCTGACGTGACACACTCGTTACGAGATCGCGTTTCATTGTCATTTATAAAAAAAGTATCGTTAGACAAAAAAACAATTGGCTATTATTTCACAACAGACAAAAATATATCCACAATTTTGTCCTCATATTTCATTTTCCATGTTAGATAAATTATACGAGTGCTTATACAGCATGTTACAAAAACCGAGCACTAATACAATTTGGTAAAGTAACTAATGGCGAATGTTTGAATACCGACATGTTGGTGAAAATAACATTGAATAAACGCATTGTTGATAATTAGTTAGAAACCACAATATGATTTAATACTGTAAATAAATAAAACGTACATCGGTAATGCGGTTTATGAAACCGCAATGTGATTGATTACCATGTGTTTACATATAGACTAATAAATTAGCTTACACGCATTGTTTTGTAAAATATCATTCTTGGTCTAGTTCCAAGGCTAGAAAACTTACACTACGGAAAACGAGACGTCATGTCGTCATCATGTAACCAACAGTTCTGTATTAAAACCTACAGTTGCAGACAAATATTTAAAGAGCGTTTCAATGGTAAAGTATTCTATTACAAAGGAAGCTGTAGGTACAACATCTATATTAGTGTGGTTGTTTGTTCCAAGTATAAGAGTAATCTTGACTTTAAAATATCGTATCTAGGGGCATTAAAGATACGAGGGAGAACTAGCATCTTCTTGCTGTAAAAATAAACGGCGGCAGCGTTTTTCAACATTGTAATAAGTCCTGAGCTTTACATGCTCGTATATATTTTAAAATTCAACATTTTATAAAATAAAATGTTGCGCATCGCTAGCAAACATACACCGCCTTACGGTATATAGTAATGTTAAAAGATTTCGCTAATGTCGTCATATTTTGTACTTGCCTTACGCAATGACACTGTACGCAGTGTTTAATGTTAGGTGCCTTTCATCTGACGAATTAAAAAAAGTAAGGTCCCTTGTTTACTAAAAAGCCTTGACAGCATGTAGAAGTGTGTGAAGGTCGCTAGGATAATATTTCTGCACGTTGCTAGAAGATAAGTTTCGTAAAAGCATTTGTAAGGTATCCTACATTACGCTATACAGGTGCAGATTGCACTTTTGTTACTAGGGATGCTTAGCTAAGCATCCCTAGTAACAAAAGTGCAAGTATTTACATTTTGTATCAGTTAATAGAAAGATGGAAACTGTTTTGGTTAAGTAATTTATACTACCTAATTCCAGAACTAAACTAAAAGGTGTGACTTATAAAAGTAGACAGACACGAAATGAATCATCCTCATGCAGTTCCTAGTTCGCAGCGCAAAATTGTTATTTCCTCTCGAAAATGGCAACAAAAGAGCGACCAATTAAAACAAAATGGTGTTTAAGCTAAACTGTCGCTCTGGACTTGTGAATATTCCTAACATTACCATGGATATGAGACCGCACTTTCGCCGCTCCCACAAAAGTTAGCCACATCCGCAGTAGAGAAGTCAAGTTATTTTTACGAGGTAACTTCGTGTGTGGCTTCCACAATAGCGCGCCAGTTGCCTCTAATTCATATATCCTTTATACCTATTATTTTTAATAGTTTAACACTCCACTGTAGTTCACTGTAGATTTGCGAGACGAGATGGAATTTTTTACCTCGCGAGACTACACGGAAGCGGAGAAGTGTGTGGTTTGCTGTATGCTGTGCGAGAAGAGATGTTTTTCATCTCGGGTGCGAGGCAATGAGTGATAGCAAGATATGTCAATAACCCATACTATAGGTTATTTAAAAAACATCTCCGCGCTCGTCTCGTCTCCGTTTTGGCGGAGTCTCGGCTTTATTGTGGCTTTGTACAACAACAAACTGACCTCAAAGAACACTTTTCTTTCTTTACATTATATTTGCGGAGAACGTGGGTAGTAGAATTCGTCTACATTATGTTCACAATTAATAATAAGTAAGACCTCTATTCTTCAGAAGGACGGGCTTACCTCAAATTATAATTAATTCACTTTGCGTAAACTGCTCTCCATAATACCTGTCTTATCAGTCAAAAGTTTTTAAATATCTTCCATAATCTCATCCGCCTACGCTCAACGAATTTCTTCTCAAACGCTTGTTTTAGAGAACGTGGGATATTAATTATAATGTGAGGGAATTTCGAGGTTAGCGGGAAACAATGAAAAATAATAATAATGGTAAGAAATTAGTGGTGCTGTATAAATAATGGGAATAGTGCAGTGGTTTCCACAATAGAACGGTACACTTATGCCTGCGCGTGAATGTTGGGTGTGGCATTAGAGGCATGAACGTTGAATTAATGCCATGGAAATGATTTCTTTGCGAAGTGTACGCGGTGTAAATTTTCATGGATGCTTGAGAAATAGCTGGAACAGTATCAACGTACTTTGTTTTTCTCACTTTGTATACATAAATATGGTACGGGTTTAAATCGTGTTTCCATTAATTTTAATTCTTTATTTATTATGCATTGTATTACCTATTATTTACGACCTTATAAATTGAAAATCAACTTGTAATTATGATAGGAGCTACTTAATCAGGTAAATTATGTCACTATTTATGACCAGTCAAAACATACAACAAATTCCTTATTTTTATTATCCTCTAAGAGTGACAAATATCAATTTTATAGTATAAAACCCGATCAAATTAGGTTTAGAGGTTTTCGTTTATGATGTTTAGTATCAATAATTTTACGGTCTTCACTTCTGACCCCATTACTTTCATACGTCTACGAGATCTCACATAAAACCATAATGTTGACGACTTTGATTTGATACTATTTGATTTTCTTTCTTTTAAGGATAATATTGTGCAGCCAAGTTGGTCGTGGCAATAATTCTAACTAGGCGAGAAATCTTAAATTATTCCAATAGGAATTGGGCATGGGTGCTCTGTATAAAACCACATTTATTGCTGTTTCTTGTAGCCTGTTTGGTCTTGATTACAACGTCTCGAAAAAAAAGTTCAATTCGTATTTTGACTGACACAAAAAGATGATTTATGATACATCAGATACATATTAAACTACTGTAATCGGCTTTACAGTGAGAATTAAAACACGAACTTTAGGGTGGTTTGAATAAAGATTATGACACGCCACACAGGAAGGTCTCAAGGTCACTATGAATATTTAATATAACAGTTTCCACCTCGGAGAATATTTTGCATTAAAATGTATTTTCCCTTTACTGTTCTCCCTTATTTTTCTCATGGATTTTACTTTCGCTTTGTCGCCTCATATTTATAACCTTAATATGACCTTTCCTGAATGCTAAAAAAGTGTTTCAGTACATTCTGTGAGAATGCAAATAAAAATCTGACAACCAGGTTTAGTTTGGAATACTGTGTTACCCAGTATAATGAGTTGATAATGGTCGCATTGGCAGATAAGATTGCAAATCGATTCCTTCATGGCTTGAGAAACGGTAAAGGCAAGGGATAATAAAGACATAATACTTATGTAAGTAAAGTCGGCAATGATAGAATGGTTTTCCATGAAAGTGAAGTAATAATTTTCCATTTTAATTTGTAAACGTACAAATAAATGAAATTACGATTTTGCTGAAAATTTTCCGAAATCTTTTGCCACTCATTGGAAAGTCCTCTGCCAACTAATTTAAAATTACGTATGAGAAATAAGTTTATTAACCACTAGATGTCATTGTGGCATGAGACGTATCTTGGTTGTTTAGTATTGCAGCCACGAAGAATGAGGTAATCGATGCTTAATTATGTCACCGTTACACCGTTGTTTTACAGTGCTAAACTGTTTATTACCGTGAAAATTCTATACTGACCTTGACTGGAATCAATAGTACTGAAGTTAGTCTGTGTTTCCGTGATTATTTTCCCATTTTTTTTTTTGCCTGTTTGTATCCCTTGGATCTGATGGCTAAAGACGTATTCTTGATTCTTCCATAATCCTCACACACCATCTGGAATATTTTATAGTGACCCATAAATTATTTCTGAAATTATTTGTCATGGTCACGAAACACTCAAAAGCGAACTCCGGTCTAGCAAATCGTTCCCTTCAATTGTAACGAGTGCATCACGGGTCAACCGCTAGTCTCCGGGCTATATAGGTCAAGGTAACTGTGCCCCTTATAATCCTATTCAGCGTTCGTGCTCTGCTTGGTCTCGGAATCAAACAAAAAGAGTACCATTTCGAATGCAATCGCTACCAGGAAATTCAATTGCATATCTAATTTACCTAAGTATGTTTCAAGAAATAGTTTAATGAGTTCTTCCTCTTATCTCCATTTGAAAATTGCAAAGCAAAAGCTAAGTACATTTTATGTTTTCTTCTATTGTAAGATAAAACTTGAAAATTCGCAAAATGAGAAATTTTGAAGACTAAATTAAAAGCTTATTCAGTACCGCCCTTCATAATCCGATTAATGTCTTTAAAACGTTCTCATAATTTTAATTCATAAAGTATTTTATATGCTGACTATGTAAACTGAAGCTGATGTATTCTATCCTATCTTGTCGTAGGAAGTTGACAGGTTATCCGGGAAATTGATTTTCTTCACTGCTTTATCGCTCTGCGATCTTGTAAAAAGGTCCAAAACAAAATCATAAAACAGATGCTATATTTCTCTTTCTTGTTAAAGTGATTTATAACAGCAAATCAAAAACAGATGAATGATAACGTTGAATAAAAGCAGTGTAATGTTGATGCAAAACAGGTGAAAAGTGCCAAGAAACCTTCAGCTTGCTTGTTGTCTAAATGTATCGCTAATTAATTCCGTAGGCATAAATAAACCTGTCTTGTAAGTGCTTTAAAGTACCCATTTTCGCGCACGTTTGAAATCTTAATGCTTGATCCTGGGAAACATCTTTTGAGGTTTAAGACTTATAGCATATAGCCTGAATTTTAAAGAGCTCACAGTTATAAGACGATTAGTATGATCAGTGAAAAATATTCACATATCTATATATCCGGGAAGAATTAGGTATACGCGGTAAATATTCTGCAGCCAAACATAATAATATGTAAAAGATCAACCCCATCAAATTTGTTGGAAACGGTTTTTTACAACACATAAATTACACTAGCGCAATGGTGCCCTGCAATATTCAGACCTCACAAAAACAACGGAATGCTTTACTGCGGGCTCGGGCTTTAGAATAAATTATAGGATATTTCTACTAAAATGGAATTTATATCTCATTGGCTAGGATTGAGCGTCACAACGGGCTCCTGATCGAATCACACTAAAACCTCCATTTTAGACGTAACGCTCGATGTACTGGGGCGGCGGCTTTGTTGTTTTATTTATGAATAAATCGGGGGTTGGTTAGAGAGTGCCCGCTCGTATGATCGGCCCTAAAATTGAATTATTTCCAACCCGACTCCCCCCTGCGGCTGATCCATGAACGTGAATCGTAGTATACGCAATTTGCATAGTTGCCCTGTTACGGTGTAATAACGAACATTTGATTTATATAGAACTACCGCCCCTGCCGGTCGGTTTTTGTGGGCTTGCTTCAGTTCTTGCAGTAATCGGGGCAGCTGCTTGTATTTTTATTTTTATCGAACCTAACAACCAGATGTTGTCGAACTTTTTTATGCACGAACCCCGGGCATGTATCGGGTTATAAAATATGGAGAAATTTACGGAACATTGTTTAAAAGAAAGTTGCGGTTGAGGAACTGAAGAAACGTTCTCTCAAAAGCACGAAAATTCCATTAGCTGCATGGAAATTTTAAATTGAATAATAAGCATTTTCCAATGCGATATTTTTTGTCTAATCCTATCAGTGCATACTACACAAGGAAAAATAAAATACCTTTGTTACAAACCCTTGTGGTTGAATACTGTTGTAGAATTTATAGCAAGGTTATCAATTACAGAGAGTATTCTTAGCGTTTTTGTTTAGTACTAAGTATTCTATCTAAAAAGTATTCTTGAATTCATCTAAGCAGTAAAACTGATAAGTATCCATATGCCTGAGCTCCTTAACTTCTGAAATTAGGTTAAGGTCGAATAATTAACTTGGCACATATAAATTCACCTGCATAATTAAATTTCTAAGCCAACACGTTCATTTACCTGGTTTTGTTAAATTAATAGAATAAGTTCGATCTGTTTGTGACATATAACACAATTAAAAAGTAAAAAAAATGCGCTTTCACTATTGAAATTTACGTATATCATAAATAATATTTAGCTGATCTTGAATGTCTAATGCTGACACGAGTTGGACCTCTGTTTTGTGTGAAAAGAGCACATGCCGCATTAAAAGTCCGGCTGTTTTGAGCTGGGCCTCGACAGTGGAGTGAATGAAGGCGGGGGCGGCAGGTCCGCGCAGCCTCCGAAGCGCCCGCTCTCCTGCCAGTCGACGTCGCGCCAAGCGGGCACCACCACGCGCTACCCGCTCATAATACGCTCCTCAACTAACCAATAGTGGCATTTATATGTGCTAAACTTCAATATTGTAAGTAACGTTGCAAACAAATAAAATTTGGATACAAAAAGTGCCTCATCGAATCGACCTTTTCAAAAACATTAATTTTAACGTTAACGCTACCGGCTAAGCCTTCTTGTTGCCCTTTTTGTTCGTTAAATGGCAATTACAGTTGTTGCCGTGGCGAAATGTGATGTATTTTCTATATACAATTTGTCTGTAGTCACCTGAGATGTCTAGAGGTCGTCGAGAAGGCGATGTCAGTGAGCTACAATTGTGTGCGCGCCAATCACGTGGATTGTTAGAACAGTCTTCACTTTCTTCGAATTCGGTGTATTCAAACCCTTTACCGAGTTAACGATAGATATTTTCCAAGACTCACTGAACTATTTCGAAATTGCGTAGGCGGATCTAATGATAAATGTACCGTGTAAAATTGGCATTCAAAATACGTCCGTTTTGTCGTCTTTATCTCACAAAAGGGGAGCTTTGTCAATTGTTATAAGCTGTTCTTGCGAGTCAGTACTCTTATTGAAAAAGAAGTTATATTTTTTTGCAAATATATATTTCCTACTTCAATATGTAGGTACTGTATGCTCATAACTCTTCGTAGACGCGATAAATCTCCGCTGTACGGTAATTGTATCAGTTGGCAAGCACTGACATTTGGTACTCTCTTTGTAGATCGCCTATATATCGGGTGGGATCGCCTGTAAGTCCTTGTTAACTACCGTAATCCCGTCGTGTAAGCTCATATCTAGTTTATATTATATGCCTTTTGGGAATTTGTGGAATTTCAGTTTGCTTTGCTTTGCTCTGGAGAGTAAATCGATTGAAAAATTATTACAATATGGTTAGCAATTCTGCTAGGTTTGATTATCCTCGTAATTTACTGATTAATGTTGCTCTTTTTATTTTATAGGTCAATACTGGGTATCATAATTAACCTTCACATAGGTATTATGGTAGTTTTTTCCTATAACGTAAACTGTAAATCCACTGACAGCAACATTTTCATTTATTCTGATTGTATGAAGCATTTTACATTTCCAAATTAAAATTCCTCAGCAAACTTAATTCGGCTCGCAAATGTATAACCTCATTACGTTACCCTCTTCATGAGAGTTTTCGTTGATACGTTTCCAAGGTATAATCTAATGCTGACCCATCTAAGTCCTCTCATTTTCTAAATTTCAACTATAAGTGAGACCGTGGCTGCCGCTAAGCCTCGAATTAAATCCTTTTTTGCCAGAATTACAAAACTTATCAGATCTCCATTAGGGGACATTACTCCAGGTGACTATATTACCTACATGAATTTCGATTTCTTTCTGTATAAAACTTGCATTTATGACATGATATTATAATATTTGTTATATTTTTTTATGGAATTGACATAGATAATATAAAAATGAACCGCGTTGAAATTAACCTTGTTGACGAGATTTCGCTAAAAAGAAGATCCTTGTTACCGCGAAACGTTTGCTTAAGATTTGATAAAATTACTTCGACATAGATTATTCTACAAATTTTCCTAAAATGTAATTCGTACGAAATTTTTTTATCGGGCAACGATTTCGCTCGACTCGCTTTCCTGCCTCACCCAAGTGCTACAGTGGAGCGATAAGCGTTCGAGAAATTGAAAAGGATTTAGTTAGCGCGAGTGAGCCCGTTTGTCGGATTAAATTGGCTTAGTTTGCAAACCAAGGATTCCTCGATAGATATAACAAAAGAAAATAATTCATTTTACGTTCCTTTCCAAAAAACGTCCCGCAAATCCATTTAATTAGATTATAATCTTGAGGACCAATCTCGGTTATTACTTTCGTAACGATTGATCCGTTTTACGTCAGATGGATAACGTGATCTACCTCCATAGGAACATTGTATAAGCTCATCATTATTTAATCCAAAAAACATATAACTATAGAATAGCTACTACTTATCTGTTGTAAATACTGATTTGCTCTACTGTATGTAATGTAGAACAGTGTAGGCGGGATACCTAAATCAAAAGACTATTATTTCGTCCTTAAATTGTTAGCAAAAGGTCAATGAATACAGAAGAATTTGTAAATGCCATTATTGTAATTAAATCGTTCGATTTCATTTCAGCATGATAACGCCATCCCAGTTGGTAAACATTTTCGCATATTTATGCCTTTTCTATACAACAATGGTTAGAAAAAAGGCAAAATTGTAAATATCAGTGTTTTTTTTTATAACAATCATTATACAAGACCTCCCAAACCCTATTATATTGAATTTAATTGTAAAGCACTTAGTCTAACGCTTTGATTGATTTTTGACACCGGTGTGTCTTATTTTTCAGCTGATGGTACATTTACCTAACTGTTCCATGGACCATGACCTATTTTCTCTACCGCCTGAGGTGACACCCCCGTTTCAATACGCGCCCGACATAAAGTGTCTTTTATGCATTGCTGTAAAAATAAAAGTTTTACCGTACCCTTCGTACCTGTAGGGCCATTTTTTTATGTGTCACAACTGGGAATGAGCGTTTTAATTCGTACTCTGATATTTACCTTTATTGCTTTTATGTGAAATCATGGTCATTGCCAGAAATACCTATAACACGTAGGTATGTACTGACAATTTTACCCCGATTTTTTGCGCGGCTTTATTTACAACGATTTTCAATTCAAGTTAATGTGAAGTAATGGATCGAATTACATAATAACAGAAAAATAACTCTATTTTGATTAGAATATGAAAAGTGATTCTGGCAGTGGGCTGCTTATGTATTACAACGAAATGCTGAACCCGCACTTCAATAGGAACAAATAAAAGAAACAACCCGCATCATTTTTTGTGTCGCGACCCAGAAATAGAGGTACCTCATACCTCATGGGTGTATTATGTTTCCATTAGAGCTTGTTGACTTAACCCTCGAACAGCGAACAGTGACTGCGGTTTTTCCGCGTCTCGCCGAAGTGGTCCGAGCACGTATCGAGGTTTTACGATGCACGGCCACGCGGCGTTACGTTGATTTATTTTCATTATCGTGTTCAGTTGTGCCGCGGGCGATATTTTCGCCAAACCAGATTAGAAAGGAAGTCGTGACTGAAATTAACAAACCGATATTGTCACCGACGTTTAAGAAATTTTCAATTTCCACCGCACCAGCCACCGTCTGTCGCAAGTTTGATTTTGCTACTACCCTGAGAGCCAGGGGAATTCGGCAACGGACAGCTGATGCAAAACCCGGTCGGCTCTGCAGAGATATCTCATTGTATGACAGCAACTGCGAACTGATGACCCACTGACCCAATTCTGGACTGCAGCAGTCAGCGATCTGTATACCTTGCTATTTGTTTCGAGTTCTGGCAGTGATTCCCACCCAACTAATACATATTCATGACGTTGTGCAATTCTTCAGGGGATTTTCCGGTGTTTTAGTAGGAAGTAAATTTTAATTGGGAGTATTTAATATTCATCATTTGTTTTCTAATCTTTTGCATTAGCCTTTGTTTGTTTTTCATGGTCGTTTGAAATACAGGAGTGTTTTCATATATTAGAGAAACCAACAGGGATATCAATAATAACACGAAGGTATTCTGAATTTCATTTCCTTTCTAGCTCTTATGTTCAATTACTAGCTGGAAAGCAAACATGTTTGTTTCCGTGCATTTATTATAACTGTTTATGGTTGCAAATGCAAGACTATTTCATTTATCTCTTAATAATTTTTATGTACTCGTATTTGTATGAGTTTATCCATATAATGAATTAAGTAGTTTCTCAATTTTATATCTCAATACGCGATTATTCATACTATGACCTCAGTGAATGCTTTTATCTAACAAATCTAATCAAGATGACACTCCGACAACATAGTTCGAGAATGTCGCTATCCATCCGTTTACACTAATACACATTAATAATGAATTGTGTCATTAATTCACCGAGTTGATTAGAACTAGTGAATATTAAACAGCAAGCGTAATGCTCGTAATATTTGTAGTTGTTTAATTGCTGTCAGTGATATTAATATGGGTATGAAAATTGTTTGAAATAGCCGTCGACGTAGTGAATTTATTTTAGTAAAAGGTTTGTCTTGTTTTTGTAATAGAATGGAAGTTTTACATATTTATTAAGTCAAACGATCATCTTTATGATATTGGTGTAGGCAGTAGGTCGAGTCATTTACTTCTTATTAGCAATATATCGTTGGTGTTACACATAAGGCCTTTAGCGTCCACTAAACACATTGATTCTATTATAGACACGTTTGTGTGAGCGTATTAGAGGGTCGAGTTCATTTGTTATTCATTGAATGTGAAATTAATATTATTAACATTAAAGTCAGTTAACGTTGATGTTTTACCGTCATCAAAATATGTATTTGAAGACCTCATAAAAATGTGTATGAGGGTAATAAAAAAAGACTGCTTCCATTTTGCCATTACTTCCAAGGTTCCCTTTAATTGTCATTCAGCAATTGGCATAAGCGAGGCAGTGAAATTTAATGAACCACATTCGGGTCAAGGCTTTCGTTTACACAGGCACCGACGACACTTCAGTTTGAATTTTGCATCAAGAATTTTGGAATATGGATAATTGCTTTAATTGGACCAGTACAATAGACTATTGTTTTAAACATTCATGAGTTCTCCTAGTAAAGTGTCCTACAGAAAACAATTAAGTACGAGTCGGGTTGGCCAAACGTAGTCGAGACATTTATGCGAGCGAGCGGAAGCCGCGTAGTGATGTTTTCGCTCAAACGGAATGTTTGTTTCAATAGATCAAATTTCCTTTTTGTTATCTCTAGTGTTTACACTTCACCGACAATCCCAAATTAAGTAATTTAATTTCCTAATATTAATCGTTAAGTTATCCTACAACGTTTGAAATGGTTGTTATAATGTTTTCCTTTTCCCAATTAAAAACGTGCACCGTTAGCGAATTCTTTGGCCTGTGCACGACTTGAATATTTTATGCCTGCAGTCTCGCGGGAAATTAATGCTAGGTGCACTAAACCATTGTGGCTAAGATTTTTCTTTCGTGTGGTTCGCTTGAATTTTAAAGATGCAATTTTGAGGCTTACTCCTGATTAATAGACCTAAAATTTTAACTCCTCCTCAGAAAACCTCAACAACTGCAAATATATATTTCTCAGCACTTTATAACGATGATTACGTAAACAACAATTGTAACATTCAGAACGAAACATGATTGTGTGGTAAACTTTTGTAAAGTATTCGTGTTTCTAGCAACGAACAAGAACCGAATCTGTAAAGCTCGTAACACTCTTGGGAGTTATATCAAAAAGGGAATTGGATTCCTCAGGTAGGCCTACTACTTAGTCCTAAACAGCGGCTTACCGCACGCTAGTCGAGTGCCTGAGGGACTCTCGTGGCTCCGCACCCTAGTATTCTACTATCTCACTTGCTGCGTACGTGAGTCCCTTATTTATTGACCGAGCCTGATGTAACAACAATTTGTGCGTAAACTACGTGCTGCGCAATCTACTCTTCTCACCTTTCGATACATTTTTAAACGCCTGCTGTGATAGAACTTTTTTCCGAACACGTAAACGTTGAATCATACATACGACTCCCCTTTGTTCAAATCGCTGCTTTAGGTCATTTATGATCTTGAATAGATAGTCTTTTACCGTATCTAAAAGATCAATTTTCTGTTGCTATTTATTTCTAACTTATAATACGATTTGCTTCTTAGAAACGGAGATTTGGAATGAAATTCAAATTATTCCTTAATAGGTCTTCTTCATGGTCGAACTTTAATTTCATTTTCCATAATTCGTGATTTCAGATTCGTGGAAAATATCTCGTAATAAGCCCAACAAGCTGTCAATTGTATTTATTTCACCCAAGGACTCAATTTTCCACTTAAGTTAACAGTGATCACTCGTAACTGATATTTCTTTATTTCATTTTGTGATTTGATATCGCTGATTCATTTTTTCGACGTAATAAATCCATCTACATTATGATGAAGCGTCAATTTTTATTATCTTTAAAACCACAGTCGCTCTCAATCAAAATATTTGTATTTAATATAAAATAACGACCCATGAAGGCTTGGTAGGAAAACGGAACTGAAATCTGTAAAGCTTTGGGACTTCGGGTGAAAATCCTGAGCCAAATCGCAGCCTAAATTCTCATTTGTACAGCTCTGGCTTCGAAATAAATGCTTTATATTCCGCACACCTGTACATTCCACATAAATAATTGCGTATTGCTCTTAGAACTAACGGAATTATTTCCATTTACGTGATCCAGTTCAAGTGCGTTTATATAGTTAGTTCGAGTCAGATTTGGTCATGTAATTCTGATCTAAAGTACTTGTCTCAAAATTACGATCTTGAGATTTTAGTTTAAACCTCTAAGTTTCTTGTTAAACTAACTTAATTTAGACGTTTTGATATCGAATCTAAATTGTGGCTTTCATGCTCTCGAATATAAACTTTGAAGCATAGTGGCGAATTTTGTTTGCCCCAAACTGAAACAGGTCTCCGTGGTTACTTCCTCGAGTGGAAAGATAAACTTAAGTCATTGTGAACAGAACATGAAATGCAGTTCTTAGGTTCTCTAAGTAATTTGTAACTACCTGAGAACTTAGTCTTTGTTTGTACTGTTTAAGAAATTTGGCTAACATTGTTATAAACGTTACCAAAATTTAATTAAAGTAAAACTATTTGCTGCTTTTGAAAAGGTCGAGACGATTCCGAAATGGGATTAAGTGATGGAGTCTTGTGATTATTATTGCGAAAATTGTGCTGTATTGAAATGCAGGGCCGGTAAAAGAACTAATCGCAATTAACCTACTTAGTGAAGTGATTTAACAAAAAGTGGAAACTTTTATTGTGTATCAAGGAAAAGGAGTTCCAAGTGTTCTGGCCTATTTGTGCGAATGAGAGGATGCGCGACTGGCGGTTGTCCGCTCAGCGGAGACGCTAGCGGGAGAGGTTACGGCGATCGGAAAGGGTGTCGGGCCGCGAGCGCGACGACTGGTGCCCGCACGAGGCGCGCCGGCATGCGCTGACGTGTGCACGGCGCTGCGCGTGCTGCGGCGCGGCGCGATGCCCCCCTGGGCCTGACATGGAGGAGGGTGGCTACTGGCGGCCATCTTGCTCGACGCTGTCGCTCGCGGAGCATCATGGCAGCGCTACGCACCTGTGTGCGAGGCACGCGCCGCAGCCGGCCCGCCTCGCGCACCGTCATCCCCCCCATGCGCACGCGCACGCGCACGCGCACCAGCACGCGCACGCCCACCACATGCAGCACGCGCCGCACGCGCAGCACGCCACCTCATGCCCCGTGCACAGCCCCTTCAGGCAACCAACGCCAGAGTATTGTGCCGCACATTCTCAGGTATCTATTTTTGCTACGAAAGGTATTTGATTCCTATAAGTATTTTACCGTCTTGAATGCAAAGTGGTATATCAATGAAAGGTTTAGTACTTGAAATATTAAAGTATTCACACGTGACATTTTTGCTTGAAGTGATTGATGAATTCTTTGTCTAAGGGATGTATGCTGACTTAGTAATCGATGCTATCAGACGAACGAGTCGATCGCGCGAACAATTTGCGAAACCAAGTCACGAGGTGGCGGCACCTGCACCTAATTTATTACAAGTGGGTGCCTTTTCAGTGACAGATTTGCATCTCGCGATTGCTCTTCGCTCGACGTAAAGATGATGATAAAATATCCTATAACCCGCGTAATACTCTCGCGGGAAGTTTTTCCCCTATTTCTGATAACACGACAAATGGTTCGATTTACATGATGACTCCTGTTACTGGAGATAAGCATTTATATGTTTTATGCGACCAGCCACACACCAAAAAGTTTGCTCGCTGTTTTGAATCGTCATCTTTTATGTGAGAGTATTAGTTGCTTTAAATATTCCCACTGCTGAAAGTATTTGGAATTCGTACGTACATGAAATCAGACCATATTTTTCAATAACCGTACCTCCTAGCGTGCTTTTTTCACCAAAGTTTTTCAACTCGTCGTTCAAGTTTATCATGTTATGTAATTCTAATATGATACCAGAGTTGTACAGCAGCTGCTCTTGATTGATGGGGACTTAGTTCATAATATAGCATAATGTAGGGAGATTGATGTATTAAGGAAGCCATTCGGATCGCGTGAGGATGGATTGCGTCAAGATGGACTATAAATGAAACTATTTATAGCTTCCGGCAGTACAAAGCATTGCAAAATTAAAACTTAATTGATCTTTATTATTCGTTAAATATTACATTATAGGAAACGTTCAGAATGAGTTTTAATATTCAAATTGTGTAATAAAGTTTGACTTTCTTGACATTGAATTAATAATCACTCGTCTAAATCAAATTTTTCCAATTACACTTTTACAAATTTTCTCGACAGTTCAAATAAACGTCCCTTAACGACGAATTTCAAATACAAAATGAGAAATTCATTGAAATCAAATGCGAATAAAAGTGCGTGGCGCTAAAAATAATCCTTTTTTAACGTTTTCATGAATACGGGAGGGCGTGTGGCAATAGCTACTGTGAAACCTAAATTGCTTTTTAAAGAGAACGAAAAAGGAAAGCTTATCGCTAAAGACGATTCGTATCCAATAGAAACGATCCGAGAGAAAATATTATTATAAAGTATCAATAGCCCCGGCACTACCGTCACAATATTTTCAATTGCAAAAGTAGTGAAAACTTAACAGACATCAAAACTAAAATTAATTACTATAAAGTAAATTTATTTGATGATTATAATCCCAAAATGATATGTATAAATTACTGGTTAAATAAATGTTAAATCAAATTTACATTACCTAGAAACAACGTTATCAAAATAAATTAGCAATCATAATACAAATGTTATTTATACCTGGATTTTCGATGACAAATGTAAACGATACTATACTACTGTTCACAAATTAATTGCAAAAGTGTAAGAGTACAAGTGAGGGTATGTAACCTATTTTATTATTTTAACTCATACGTATATAAAGACTAACGAACGTATATAGATGCAATGCTGCTGTAGGTATTATACAGATAAACCTTCCTCTTAAAACATGAAATCTATAAAAAAAAATCAATTAAAATCCATTGCGTAGTGTTAAAAATATGAATGGATAGATTGTGTGAAAGATAATATGGCTGCAAAGAGTGTCACTTGCGAGATGACGTCAGATAAGAACGTGTGGAAGAAGAAGACATGCTGCGCCGACCCCAAATAATGATTGGTATAAGGGCAGGGGAATGAAGATGATGAGTGTTAAATATACTATAAGCATTCGTAAGGACAGAAAGTGAAGAGCGACTTTGTTTTATAATGTTAATTTTAGTTATTATGGAAGTTATTCCTCATAGTTTCTCTAATACAATTAGCCAAACAAAGAAACCTTTTAGTATCGCAATATTGGACTAAATTATAAACAGTAAACTCGAGAGGGAAGCTCTATAGAATTTGTCTGCAGTGAATTCAACGTAAAACTTTTACGAAGATTCAATTTGATGAAACGAAAGTCTGAAAGTCTCTGAAGTATTCTATCGGTCAATAACACCTTTTAAAAACTTGAATTATTCAATAACTTTGGTTATGCACTTCTCGGTATTAAATCCATATTGAATGCAAAAGAAAGAATTTGAATAAAATGACTTCTTTTACGTAAGTAAAGTTTTGCGCAAATACAGTTTCTTACAGTGCCCACTTTTCTTATTGAAACAAAGGACGATCGAGTATATCGACGATTTTCTATCAACGTCTATTTAAAGTAAAATAAAAACTAAGACAATGGCTCTGTCAAGCCCTTTAAAACTTACAGGTTAAAAACATTAAAAGCCCGTAAAGTGAAGAAACCTGCATGAAATATGCTGACGTTCTTCCATGCGTATGCAGGCATTGTTAATATTACAAATTTTGTACCACCAAAGAATGTAGTTAATTTAATGTATTCTACTGTCCTCAATTTATCATTTACATTATACCTTTAGGAGCACTTCTTGCAATGATATAGTAACTCTTATTCTTAAACACAATAATAAGTTATTCTACTTGAAGTACTATGAGCTACATACATGCTCTAAATGAACGTCTCTATTGATCGTACCTATCTATACCTAGTATAATAAGAACCTTTCGGGTCGCTTACTATAATGAAATCTGCTAGTGCTCTTAGCCACTGAACTCAATGAAGTTATGTTAGAAAATCTTATACTGCCATATCGACAGTTCAGAAACTTAGGGTTTAACGTAGGGTTGTAAAAAGTGTATTATTATATTCAATTTTAATTTTTTTGTCTATAGAACCTTCCAGAAGGAAAAGCTTTTCGACTAGGTACCTAAATATATTTCTTTGGCACGCTGTGTCGCTTAAACGACTTGACGGATTTTAGGTATGAGTGCCCTGAAAGGGAATGTATTTTATTATATTACCTTCTTTTAAATTTCCATTTTTCGAGTTCCACATATAGTGAATAATACTCATTTATATTATAAATGTTATAAAATTCAACACCAAGAAAGATGTAGATTTACTGAAAAATAAAACATTATTTTTGAAATCTGCATTAATGTATTTCGCTATAGTGCAGTCCATTTACAAAGCTAAAATAACTTTAGTGAAAATTCATAGCTTTGCGTGTAAAGCTCTTTAGCGTCCACCAAGTCCATTTCCAATCTACGGTCAAGTAATAAAACCAGTATTCGTATCCTACGTGAAATTTTAATGAACCTGTATGAAGCCACAGGGGAAATTTGAAAGCTACATCGTCACTCAGACGTACATTTCCTTTTAGTGCTTATTAATCTAATAGTTGTTATATGTGTACTCTGCATATGTAGCTATATGTTAATATGTATTTTGAGACAGTTCCAAGTCTGTTTGCAAGAGTTGGAGATGTGTACGTAGGTAATGAGATTGGTGACTGGATATTGGTGTATTAGGTAGTACTTTAGTCCGTATTTGAAACATTTTTCTAAGTGTGGAATGCGATGAAATATTTGTATGATATTGTGCAAGTATTAAATATGCACGATCTAGAAGAAATCAAAACTTTGCTTAGCGCAGCATTAATACATTTATACATGTATCTGTTAAAAAAAGAGTGAAATATGTCAATATTTTTAGTTTATTATCTATAAATGGAATATTTGCGTATAGGTTTTGTCAAGTATTCACATCGCTCGTTTTGTTATAATTTATAATGAATCTGCATGACAGATTTTCGATTTCATGAAATCAAATTCAGCAAAAATCAACGTTTTCGCTTTTCCTAAAGCCGGCCTAATTCTAGCAAACTATTGATGCATATCACAGATTACCACAGCATAGAATTTATTAGTCTGATTTCACGCTTATGTGGGTATTAATTTAATTGTTCACAAAACAAATGACGCACTTCAAATGAATTGCCAGCTTTCATTTTTGATATAAAACCTCCAACTAACAATATTTCGTGGAAATAAAAGGAAAAAAGTAACCTTACATTGTCCTTATAACAGTTAGTTGTAAGATATAAGATAGTTACTTGGCAAGCTTCTATCACTATCTCAAGCTTTAAAATGACAATGGGAGAGCGAAAACGGCCACACACAATAAAAACTTTCCACGAATGTGAGCCAAAACTTCACTTCGTATGATATATGACATCATTATTTTTCTAAATAGCATGACATCTAAGATAGACTTCGTGAAACATATTTTCTAGAGGGTTAAAGAAAAGAAAAATATTTGAACACCTAAATTTAAAATGGATTTGTTTTAAATGTCCTAAATTGCCGACTTGCTAGTGTGTAACTGAGGTATCCTAATGCTTCTATGCTGTTTTTACGAACGGGTACGAACACTAAGTTTGTCAGTTAAAACTTATGGCATAGACACGGTATGGTGAAATTATTTATTAATTAGGAGATGACATAACAGCTCAAGATATGACATAATCTCTTTGAAAGTCTTGGTTGATATGTTGAACGGGTGACAGATTATGTTGAACGAGGCTGTGACTCGTGATGTTTCTGTAGGTTTGCGGTAAAGTCAGGACAGCTTCTAACCTTTCCAAAGGTCATCGGAAAGGTCACTTAAGCGTCGTGAGAGTTATTAACATACTTCACGCTGAATCTCATTTATTAATGAGTTCAAGTTTAAAATCGTGTGTTAATTTTCTGTTTATCATATTTCTTAAGATAGGCTCATTCACATATCAGCAAAAACGATTGAACTGATCGATGTCCTAATTCAGTATTTCAAGGCTCACAGCAAAAAGTGCTCTATTCACAACCATTTATATACCTATATATATGACATTATATACGTACGTATGTTACGTGTTACCTAATTTATCGTTTGCGTTCTCGATTTTGGTCACGACTTCGATCCTATTATGTAAGTTATTTGCTTCGGGGCTCATCAAGATGTATATCTTCGGTAATTTGTACAATATTGTGTGAACTGTTCCACTGATGTTTAACAAATAGCTTGATTCTCGCCACAGTAATTAGTGTCGTGTCTTTAATGATATCGTCAATTTTTCTGCTTCGTTTCTATTGAAATGTTTCTTATTCTTTTCTCTTCTCTCTTCGCTTTGTTGGACATTTGAAAGGTTTCTAGAACGTTTTCGATTCTCTTTGACTCTCTTCAACTGTTTTAGTCATCTCAATTTGTTATTTATTCTACTGTTTCTCGTGTTTTTGTTATCAAAATGTCTCATAGTTTAATGTAATGTGGAGTAGTAACTAAAACTGTAATCAAATTAACAAGGATTTAGGGTTTCTAACTGTCTAGTACCTTTGTAGCAATATACATTGTCATTAGCTACCTCTATGCGAGTACCGCCAAAAATAACTAAGTGCTAAGTGACGTTACGGCCTGTTAGTAATAGTTTCATACCTTGTTGCTTTTACGACTATGGCCGTTGGCCGGTTCTCGTTATTAAATTATCTGACAACTTGCCAGGTTTATGTACGTTGTTATAGTATTAAAGGCCAGCTTTTTGTAGCCTAAAAATGTGTGTCGTCAATTTCCGTTTGTTGTTACCGTTAAATAAATCTAGGACGAATTAGTAATTTTAATTTAGCCATGATTTTTTTTCCTTTTTATGAAATTACAAACCATAATTTTATTTATTCAAAGCTTTGGTGACGAGCCTGACAAGGCATTTGATAAAATTTTATAAACGAATTTTAAGAGTTAAACGTAAAATAATTTCACGCAAAAATCTAATAAGAAAGCCCTTATCAAACTTGATTGACGTGCCAACCATTCACAAAGTTTCTTACCCTAACGATTACAATTATGCTTTGTCTTTGAAATTTGAGAGGATCTTGTTTCGTTACAGCTAAAATTGTTTTAGTGATGACGTATTTTGTACTAAATTTTGGTACCTCTAATGTGAATTTATTATATATAAAGGATACATCATATACCTACATATGATGTATCCTTTGACAGTCCTTCTATGTTATTTAAGGACCTTTTTTCCAAGAATCCGAATAAAGTCTAGAATTATTTATAAGTTAGTTTAAGAAAGTAGTCCCTTTTCGTGTTATTTATCGTCTAGTGCTCTCTCAAGTGTACCTGATTATCTTTAACGAGATACAGGTCTGTCTTCACAATTATTTGCACAATGTTTGCTTATCAGTTTTCCAGTTGATTGATTTCCAACAGATAAAGACCTACATGTTGTCTGGGTGAACAAACGTGTCTCATTTGAAATTTGATTTATTTTAGTCACGTATATAATTGTGTCTCCCGAATTATTCTGAGAGTAAGGCAGTGGTGCGGATAACCTCCGACTACGACTACCAATCCGAGATTGCAGCGAATTACGAAAATTTAATTGAGAGATTTGAGATTCAGATGTCGTCAATATTAATGTGTCTACTAAAGTGCTGTCGATTTAAAGTACATCCTACATTAAGAGTACATACTCCATATAGGTAATGAATAAGAATAATTTCAATTTACCGTCATGAAATTCAGAAATATATAGTAAATAACAGTACCTGCTTACCACGATATTGTCAATTGTACCTACACACAAACTATGCGTACAAACTCGTACAACTACTAATAACCTGAGTTTCAAGTGGCATATCACAAACTCGGAGCAGCAAAGATATGTAGAACTAATAACTTTACGTCCAACATACGTATCCACACGTACACTAGTATTATACTAGTTTAGTTCATGAAGTATTCCAATTATCTCGACGTTCTGTTTGAACTGAAGAGCGCATGATTACGAAAAAGTTCAAAGATTAAAGGTTTTGTGGTGATAGAACGAATATTCTATGCTGTGGATTAACTCTGGATTACGTAAGTGTATTTATAACTTTGCTATAGTTTGTTAGGTGACCTTACCCAGATTTACTGACCAACGACCCTTGAACTAAACCTCAATTTTAATCCACACACAACCTTAAACTGAATTAAATAAAGATCTGTTTTGTGTATTATTCTATACAAAAATATGGTCTACTTACCTGCGAATGTTTAACTATAGTCCAGAGTAAGGGTAAGCCAAAACTTTCCAAATTATAACACTCTTGTACAAATATAAAATTGATGGATTTCAGGCTTATTTGAGTGATTTATTATCAAAACTTTTTAAACTGACCAAAACTCTAATCCAGTTTTGTTTATTAAATTAAATCTCCCTACCACGAGACCCTTCGTCCTCACCACTAAATCGTGTTCATGTCCATCAAATTACATTAATGTATTAAATGAAAAGTGTAATGAATAAGATCTGTATCCGACATTTGATGAATAAGCTTCAGCGAAACACTCTTTTGACCTCAAAAGGGCCTGGCCGTAGCGTGGGCGGAGGGCGAGAGTTGCCAACTTATAACTACATTTATTCATAAACTGCGAACATTCAGCTTTCAGCTCCAGGTAACGGGACTAAAGAGGTATAAAATGTTCGAGTGGAAAACTTTTAATCACTACATTAGTTCGACTTACAATCTATGGCCCCACAATTTCATTTGTTCATTTTATTTTTGGATAGAATGGTCGTTGTCATGACAACCGTAGAGCCCAGATTCTGTCTTATTGATTAATTGCTGAAAATGTTACCCTTGATAAACGGCTTTGTGGATTTCTTGTTTGTTGGTGTTTTTGCTCTAGCTATTTTAATGTTGTAATCAAGATAATGCGTTGTTAGATCTGATATTAGTTTTGTCATAGGTATACGTAATTGGCATGTGAAGTAGAGATACGTTATTTTTGGTAATTTATTGATCGTCAGTTTAAATTATTTTTTTATTTCGTGTGAAATGGTTTTACTTTTTAACTCGATTTCTTTATCTAAAACTGTTACGAAAACATATGTTAGTGCTTATAATGTAGGTGAAGTTCAAAATATGTTTCTATTTTTTGTAGGCACTTCACCCAGGTGCCCATTGTTTGCTTATGTACTTACATCGATCGGATTTGTGTTATTTTACGACAAGCCTTTGTTGTAACAAGCAAATTGGGAAATAAAGCTTTTTAAAGCGTTCGCATGTAATTCGCTCAAACTTATTTCCAGTAGGTAGGTAATGAATTCTGTTTAATCAACTCTGCTTGTGAATCGTTCGCGTTTATGTAACATTCGACCTGATATTCAGTCCGTTTTACATTTAAAACATTTAATTTTTGTTGAATAATGAATTATGATATACGTTTTGTTACTGGAAATTACAATTTAGTTATCTCAATGTTGCAAAGTACAAAAACAATTTATTGTAGCGTTTTTAAACATTGGTCAAGTTTGTTAAGAGATCGGCTTCAAACTGTAGCTATGACAAGAGAAAAAAAATCAAAACGCAAAGCATGAAAAACTGCACTCTTGTTAAGTACGCAATAGCTATAAGCAACTGTAAAATAAACATACATTTTACGTAAAGAAGTACAAAAAGAAAACTAAAACTTCTTACATACACGATGAAAACTTTTAACTTACGTCCCGAAGATTCGAACTGAAAAAGATTGATCGTTTCTGAATTGAAAACTGAGTGGTTTTGTATGCAAGTTGTGTAAATACAGAACGCAATAAAAGAGCAATCTTCCCTTTATCTAAAATTCATACAGACTGCGGTAATAAAACTGGCAACATCAATATAACGGCTGATTGTTTCTGATTGCGTACAGGGCTGCCTTCGCTTGAATTGAAAATAAATATTAAGAAACGTGATGTAACTGGCTTTATAAAGTACCTACTTGTAGAAGAACTCGCTAAAACGCATTGATACAAGAGAAGATGGATACACATTAAAACAAAGTTTAGCCATAAAATACAGCTCTTTTTTCTAGCAAAATATTTTGCAAAAAGTACTCCCACGATACCGTTTCACTTGTGAAGTACGAGTGGAATGTCGTGTTCAGTGCTAAATTGTCTCTTAGTATAATATTCTTTAAATGGCCTATCCCATGTGACTAAAGAACAACTTGTTGAAACTATTGAACAATTTTATTCCTTGATTGAAATTCACGTGTGATGACCCTAATTGTCGTCGTGTTTGATTGCTGTGCCGCCATATTGGGACCACGTGATCGGCGAAGACGTAATTGGATCAGACAATGCGGACGGCTCTTGTATTACTTTGCTTAGCGACGATCATCGAGATCACGACAGCTCTATTTCGAGGCTATATTCATGATTACGTTAAGGATGGACGTAAGTAATTTTTTTTTCTGGAAATACATTTTGAAAAGTCTCAAAACCGATAGTTTGAGGTCTTACTCAATTTTAGTACATGTAAACCTTCATGTTGGGTAAGGTTAGTGTGATTCAAAAGTGTTCTGTTCTTTACAGGCTCTATTGATGGTCCTTTCCCCTCGAATCTTAGGAACATGCCATACAATTGTTATCAAGTGCCGAGCAAGGGACCCTGTACGCACATGCAACTTGTATGGTTCTACGATGTAGTGAGGCGACAATGCATGAGAATGTTTTACTCAGGCTGCGGCGGCAACGAAAACAGATTTGAGTCGGAGAATGCGTGCAGGTTACAGTGTGATAAGAGTAAAAGAATATAGTTTACCTAACGAACTACTATGTAAGTGAAAAACTGAAAAAATTAATAATGATCCAGGTGTTTTTATTACCCAACTGTCTTTAGACCTTAAGCACAAAAATGTGATGATTCGCATTAATTGTAACTGACGTGATACGTATTCTGAATCCGAGTTTCTGTAAAATATTCAGAAAGGAAAAAAAGGCGACACGTTTTCTCGCTACGACTTTTATACAGTAACGCGGAAAGCATTAACTTTTCAAAAATATATTTTATGTGCAAATATTTATGGTAATGTACCTAATATAAGCATACTTTATGATTTTCCGACTTGAAGTCGTGTTGCGTTTAACGACGCCATAACAAATGTGCGCCTTTAAGATAACTTGGCGTAATAATACTTCACGCTGTATTCTGGGGCATGAAAAAGTAGGGTATTCAATGAAATCATTACTTTAGTCCGCGTTCAAATCAATCGTATTTGTCAACCGACGACTGTGAGCGATCGTTAAGTAGTTACTGAATTCTCATACATTTTCAATGTATCGTTTTCACCTAACCGACGATACGGTACGCGTGGTCATATTAACGTTACGTGTAGTCACTGATGGAAAATACCAAATAGTTTCACGTTCGCACTATGAGCCTAACATTTGGTTTGAACGCAGCCTTATTTAGCATATTATGAGGACTAAACTTATTAATTAAAAGATTTTCTCCTTAAGAAAATTTGTCTTCAAAGTAATGGTGTTGGAGTTTATAATACTGAAAATAATAAACGTAATAACCTACGTGGTACCTCTAAGGAAAGTAAAAGCTATTGTTTTACATGAGTCACCTAAAACAATTACTTAGTACGATACTGTAGATAACAATGACTTGACGAAAATCTCGTAAGGAAACGCGCCTGAAGAACCTTGGACGTACCTACATAAATATAGAGTGGGGTAATCGAAAACCGACTTTAATATTTGAGAACTAGATACATTCTTGCATAAGACCAACTTACATATTTTATTGCTCTTAATTTTTATGATTTTCTTACGTAAAATCTGTTTGTGGCACCTGTAACAAGGCATTTTATGACCCGATTCAGGACATTGAAACAGTGCTTTAATTATTAAAACGATATCACAACTTATTCCAAAAACAACTTTGATATTTTGCTTATTTCTCATACAAATATAAATTTAAAATAGCTAACGTTGGTTATAACCGTAAAAACATTACACCCTGATTGTCACGTAGTCGGTCCAAAAGCAGCCTATATGTGATTATCCAGGGTATCATCAAAATCCATACAAAATGAATTGATCCAGCCGTTTGAGCATCAAAGAGTAACAAACATTTATCCACCACACCATCCACACTTTAATTTCACATTTATAACATTAGTAGGATTTAAAAGCAGTGACGCATGTAATTATTCTATTTCACCGTGTTATATAACAAGGCTCTTATGCTTTGTTACATAAAACTTAATAATTCAACTGAGTTTTCTGAGAAAATGACAATAGTTTGAGCAGGTACAGTCAACAGTTACTAACATCGCGTTTAACTTAAGTTAGAGTAACATTGTTATTCCTAAGTTATGAACCAGAGATGACCTTTAACTTTTCTTTTGAAGCAATTAGAAGTTAGAAGGTTCCGCTGCTTGTGTAAATACTAAGTTGATAAGTTCAGACCGTTAGCCAATGCTTATTTTATTATGAGGCTTATTTTATATTAACAGTATAAAATGGCCGACATTCAGTTTAAACAAAAATCTGCAGTTCATTTGACATTTTCGTCTTTTTTCGTTTTTTAATACTTGTTCTGGGTTTGACAGACATTCAATTGACATGCACAAAGGCGCACGTGAATTGAATGCCTGTCAAACTCCCCGCGACACAAAGACTAAATATCTTAATGCGGAATTGTTTTTAAAAAAAGAAAAAAAAATGACCCTAATTTTACTAATACTGATACTTATCAAAAAGATATCTAGTTTTAGAGTTTGTTTTAAGTGGATTAAATTAGGTTTCGAAAATCTCAAGTATAGGTTCACCGCGCTATAAACGTCAATGTTCGCTTGTTTTAAAAGCTAAAACACTCACGAAATTATCAAATTTATTAATGTTAGCAACAACTTGGCATAATTGTATAACATTTTACTTGAAAATTACGAAAACAAATTCATCAAACATAATTAATGTTAATGAAATATAAATAGACCGTACGTACTGAATACTTTTGCAAAACCAATCAAACCAGAAACCTTTAGAAAGTTTTCTTAAATACACGACGAAGTATTAAACTCGAAACTTCATATTTAAGTAAACGTATGAACTAAATCGTACGCAGCTCTCTCGATCCGACTTTACAACTTTCCACTCAAGATTATCCTTGTTGCCGTAAGTAATGCTAAAGGTCCGTTCACACACTTTCCTCGAAAGCATCAGCCCGCAGTTTTGCTCTTAACACAGTCCGGATCGTTGATGCTTGGAATCGGGTGACGCGGTGAACTAATTCACATAGACAGGATGTGCTTATTATGTCACACAAAGCGCGTTTGAGCGTTCTCAATGACAAAAGAAGAGCACATGCAAAAATTAACCTTACTATAGTCAATAGAAACACTGTTTTCAACATGATAAAATCTGCTCTCCGGTCGCCAGGGTGTGTGAACGGGCCCTAAATCTCACGCACTAAGTAAGTACTTTCTTGTGAATAACTTCGTGTAACGATTATTTAAAGTCCTTAAGTCTTAATTCAATACACATTTAAACTTGAAGGCTTTGACTGAAACTTTATTTGAATATTGAATGATGATGAGTTTTTGATTATCTGTAATTATTTTTTGATCCTTTTTATAGATATTGTGTTTGATTAAGTTTGGCATGTAAGATGCTGTTGGTTGCTTATTGTCAAAAAATCTATTTAACAATTTACAACAATTGTTGTAAAGATTATGTGACCGGATTTAAAAACACTCATTTGGGTTGAGATGCTGAAAATTTATCACCTCCTCAAGTGATGAACTCGTTTCTCAAGTAAGCATTTTTTTACTCAACCTAAAATTAACGTTACACATTGCTCGTACGTACTTACATCACTAATTTACTTAGTACCTACCCTGTCTTGTGAAGTAAATAACCCCACTCCGGCGTTACATAGCAAGTTGCGAGCAATGTCAACATGAAAGTAATTTGATTCGGTTCTGCGCCGTGCCCGCGAGAGGAACATGCAACATCATAAACATTATCTCAGATACGTTCATAACGAATTTCGTGTTTAGATTTTCAGCGTATGTTTGTGCCAAGTGGAATTTTCTTGATACGAAATTTGTTGTACGTATTATGTAAGATGAGAAATGTTAGAAAACTGCGCAGTGTTTACATCTGCATACCTATTCGTAAGTATAATATCGACGGCTGAGCGGACAAGCTTCAACATTTATGGTGAATGAATAATGTAAATACTCTCATACTTATGCAGTATACCTTTATTATGCACTTAAAAAAACGGCAAGCTTCTTTGATAAGTTCTAAGCAGTGAAATTAATATTCCGTTAGTACTATGCGATTATTTGTATGTATTTGAAAAATACGACATTCAGTTGCCTAGTACTACGAGTTACATTCATTAAATTAGCATAGAGGATAATTTCTAGTTATAAGACGTTATTAGGTTTGAAACTATTTATGTCACAATGAAATTGTGACATTTTGAGAATAAATTAACATTAGGTATGTTAATTTAGAGCTCGATCGTAAGACATCTTCCATACTTTCTATTCGATACTTTACTCGTGAAATTTGTTACCAAAAGCAATTGACTCTTTAAGTCCACAAACGATTCGTCATTCAAATAGCTAAAATCTTAAGGTTCTATCAAAAGAAAACTGAAACGGTTACTATAGATTCGTTTATAGATGTCGAACCTCTTTTGAAAGCTGACTCAGCACAATATTCCTGGAATCGATATTCGAATTTCGAGGGATTGTGACTGCTATTTGCTTGAGTTACTCATAAATGGTACCTATTTTACTGTATATCATTTCTGTCTTATGCGCTGAAAATAAAACAGTTGAAAATATTTTACCTAAGAATGTTTGATCTGTCTCTATCTTAAATAAACGTTGTCGATTTATTTTATGATAGAATGAATTTTACAGTATATTTGCTTTGAGTATTATTTTAATATGAATAGTTATTCATGTGCTCACACTTGCCACACTGTACCACAGGATCTACTACAGTGATACTCGTATAAGAGGTTAAGGATTACTATTAGTCCTTTAGGATTTCTTAACTTGAATAACATCGTTACGCACCCTTTAAAACGTGTCACGACAGTCTACATTTCTTTATACGTATAACAATTTATAAATCTAACCCGCATACAACCGAACCAACAGCTCGGCATACCATACACATGCTACATTTATATCCCTCCCTGCTTGATTAATATCATTCTGGGTACAAAATTAACGTAGGCAACGTGATGTAATTTCGTGCTCATGTCAAAAATAAAACGATAAAATTTAAGGATTTTTACACGTGAACTCCGTTGCATAAATTTGCGTACTAAATACTGAAAATTGTTTGGAACTTTCAGTTGAGAAACTCCAGCCTTTGTGAGTGAAAAGTCCTTAAAATTGCGTTTTTATTCAAAAAATTAATCTCTATTATTATATTAATGTAAAATCTTAAAGCCCTCATATTCAAATTAACGTTTCACATGAAACAATCTGTAGAAAAACTAAGTGCAAATAAAATGACAGCTTTAGAGAATGGTTGTAATTCGACGAAAGTTAAACACAGCTCAGTTCTGAGTTTATTTGAGATGTTCAACATTCGTATCTATAGGGAGCTAATGAACGAGTGGTTTTTCTGCCTTCGGTGCGAGCAATCGAAGCTATTTGTGTTTGTAGACACTGCGGTACTTTAGCTTTCTGGGCGTAAAGGTTCCAAGTTATATAAACACAAACTGAATTGGAACCGCTGGAAGCCATGTTTGCGCTGTGGTCCCGGGATAGTCCACTCCGCACTACATACGTATAGGAAGCTGTATACTGTGTATAAACATCACTTATTACTTCCTACTACAACAAAGCGATTGGAAATGAGCGCTTATATTGTTTTTATTTCGGGAAAATGTCTTATATAAAATATTTGCAATGGTTTCGTTGAGAACTGAAAGATTGTAGTAGATGGTTTAATGTTATCGATAGGCACGACAGTTACAAAACGTTTCAAGTATTAACATTTGGTTTAGTAAATGACACCCATGACTCCATAATGTAGGTAAGTTAGTATGGAGTCAGCCCGAAAGCCAATGACATCGGTGAGGTGAGCGTAAAACGATAGGCAGTGACATCACATCGAACGAAAGGGTAGGATTAAGGTCAATTTCATGTTACCGAAGCAGGAATAAATTTATTTCCGATCAAACAGCGTTCAAAAATCGATTACCGATCGGCAATGCACCATTTCAGTGACATGTAAAAGATTACACGAATGCTTGTGTGGGTGTGTATTTAGGGTTTTCATTTAAATACTGTGTAGTGAACCGTTATCGGACGCACAGCGGTTTGCCGCTAGCGGGTGAGGACAAATGGGACCAGTAGTAATTCATTTATTAACAAATTAAATAGCTGCAGTCAAAATTCTGCGAAAACTCGTATACTGAAATATTTTACGAAATTCTGTTTATTTAAGCAAACTGACAGGTTATACTCGTTTTAATTAATAAATAATAATGATTTTGCATTTCATTAAGCTTGAGTGATGTTTTTAATCTGTTCCGTTACATGTATTTTATTTTATACTGTACACGTATGAAAATTAATGAAACATGAATCTTTAAAATTATTGCAACCTACTCTGGTCTGGTCGGTGTATAGGCACTGTTGTACTATTACTTTATATTCGTCGGTAAGAACTTATGACCTTTTTTTGTATAGAGATGTTCTTTAAAATAGTCAGTAAATCGCCTTACCTTTTCATTCAAATCTAAAAGGGTCTATCTGAAAAAATATTCCGAACATTGACTGCAAAAGTGGCTTTTCCCCCTTTATTCTCACATTGAACACTTATGTTTTTTTCATGAACCCATCTAACACTATAACATTCGACACGGAAGTTGCCTGTCTATAAATAACCAGTAATCGGTTGTTAAGCTTTGCAGATAACCCTTCGAATACAGCATTCAGTTCCGAACCGATTTATTTTCGAGGCAAATTCTCTAGAATCTCTGCTTCCGCACTAGCGTTTAGGAGGCACCTTTAGTACAGAATGTCACACTTGCGCTCAAAGATTTATTACTACACAATTTCCTGCCCACACTTCGGAAGTGCACGAGGATGTTCAAATATTGGAGTCTAATGGATTCGGTTCTATCTATAACATGGTAAAACGGATTCGGTCTATTGTATCGCTGGATTTCAGTTTAACCTAACTGCTTCAAGATTTATCGTCAAGTCTGGCACTTTAAAGCAATTTGTGGAGGGATCTGACTAGTATGCTAAGAGACGTTACTAATTGCATCAAAATGAGTAGGTAGGTACTTGATGCGATTGAAATTTGACTTTGTATATCTTCTATACTTTCTTAGGACCTTGAAATGTCATTCGTCGTGAAATTTTATCTCTCCACGTAAGCAAACCCTATAAGCAGTTTTGAATATTTTTCTAATACGGTTTGTCTGCTTGGCTTCACCCAAACATTATGTAGATATATGAGCAAGATATTCGTGTGCAAAATTCTTGAAAATAAGCAAAGAGCACTGAACTAGAGCCAAGACCCAGCAAGACCTAGCTATATCTTTTACACAAATCTTCGACATGTTTGCCAGTAACGACTAGTACCTAGTTTGTATGTACGATCAGTGATGTAGATAATCTTAACTAATCTATTTAACTTTATATCAAAAGGTAACGTTAGTCTGCTGTTTTGAACCCACCTACGTCAGTTCTATTTTTACTTTAAAATGATTCACGAACTCCGTAGTTTAGCTAATATAATTAGTTCGCGAGGCTTTATTTAAGCCAGTCCACTCCTACTTACGAAGCTTCTAATCAACGCCTACTTTTATTTTCGTTGCTCGCTAAAGCTATGTCAAAAACAACAACGTAGCGTATTAAAATTTATTACTCGGAACTTTGTAAATTAATCCATAAAATTCTAAAATATAGGAGAGTTTCCGTGCAGCGATTTAGCTGGTACTTTAATGAATCCGCGAGAGGGCGCTGACTCCGCCGTGACTCTGTGACCCAATTCCGTGCTCATTAACGTGTGACCACGTTGCACCGGACACCACAATGCAATGGTTTACTTATTCAGTGCACGGAGGTTTTTTCGATGCAAAGCGAAACAGTCCGCGGAAGTGACTGCAGTCAAACACGAATTATTCATATCGGATTTCAAGAGACAGACTTTTGACAGGATGATGAATAAATTGTTTGATTGCTTGTTTTGTATATATTTTTTAAATGTGTCTTAAGTTATGGATGCTGCAGTATTCATTTTCAGATCTTAATTAGATCTAATAGCTACCTACTTACCTAAGTACTCAATTAAAGGCTTCGATCTTTGTATAGTAGCTATTTCCACTGCCTAAAAGTGCTGTGGTAGTTACACGGACTATAGTGCTGTTGTTTACATATTTATATAATAAATATTTCGACACTCCAGATTCAGAATATCATTAATTAAAATTGATAGAGTGGAACTATAACGACATACACCCATACCATAATTACAAAACGAAACTTCGTTGATAATAATAAAAAAAAAAACTGGGTAGAAATCCCACATCGTTTTGTTTAGAAATATACCCAGCAGTATATACGCTGAGCGTCTGCCCTGCTATACGGTTTTATAAATATTTAGCGCTGGTGGTTGCTCGTAAACCGTTTGCCATCTGTCGTCATGTCCAATTTAGTACTTTAGTCATAACATTTTTTTAATTACAACTCGTTTGTGTAACTCTTTTGTATTTCGTTCAGTAAAGACGTTATTTTCATAATTTGTAACTAAAAAAAAGGTTTCTTCTTCTACTCTTAATCTAATCATACGGTATCTTACCTATTTACCTAAAAAAAAAAAAAAAAAAAAAAAAAAAAAAAAAAAAGTTGTTAATAAAAAAATGTTACTATAGTGTCGACGAATATTTAAGTGATAAATCTCTAAAACTAGAAAAATAAAGTCAAAAATTTAAATTCAAATGTTAGTATTATGTCAATGCTTTTAGAATAAGTTGATTAGTTATAAGTTATTTAAATTTGTAAAGTCCTCTCCACATATATAATATCTTTTGCTGTGCCCGACAGGGTCCACGATTGTTACCTACCAAATAAATGTTTACCACCTAAGTTTACATTGTGGAATGCAATAAAGTATTGAGTATTGAGTATTGAGTATTGAGTATTTGAAAGTTGTATCTGTAATCTATTTTATTATTAGTACCCAGTCTTGTATTACTACTCGATTCTTTCATTCATTTATCCCAGTTTCGCGACTCACGAGAAAGGTACCCGAGTCATCCCGCGTATTCTTTTTTCCCCACACAAACATATCTTTCTCTATACATAGAGCTTACCTAACAACGGTAATTAATCAAACGTGGGGGGAAAATAACACTAATCGACAACATAATAACTACATTGTCTACGATGTAATATCCTCAGGAGTTAGTTACGTCGGTAATCCTCGAATAAATTGCTTGGTTGTAACTACTGATGTCTGGCCTGTTGATCTAGTGGTTAGTGGCCCTGACTGCTATACCAGAGGTCGTGGGTTTGATTCCCACCCAGGACAAATGTTTGTGTGGTGAGCATCGTGCTCACCACACAAACATTTGTCATTTGGGTGTAATTTATGTATTGTATGTATTTAGAAGTATGTAAGTATGTTTATCAGTTGTCTAGTACTCATAATACAAGCTCTGCTTAGTTTGAGACTAGATGACGTGTGAAAGTCGTGGAAAACAAAAAAAAAAAAACTATTACTACTTATCGTTTAGAATGTCTGTTTGCGGAAATATTTTCAATGAAATGCTGTGATATATGATACAGAAAAGCTTTCTAACTTGTCTTTTGTTTTAGCTATTGTTCACGGTAAATGTGTTTGTAAATATAAAGCACTTTCATTTCAATGTCATGGCCGTGAAAAATGTGTTTGCTTTCGTTTTGTTATATTATATTCTACATAATATACTCGTATCAATCGTCATTAATATGACATGTGAAACTGAATATAAATGAGTTTAATATTGATACTCCTTTCTTACGTATACCGAAAATATTTCTGAGTAATGAATAAATTTACTTTCCAATATTTTCACATTATTAAAAAATAAATTAAACTTATAATTTTAACAAAGGTTTGAGTAGATAACTAGATACGGTTCTAGGTACGCCTACCTTGACCTTTTTTCCTCCATTTCTGTCTAGCCAAAGTTTAAATCTAAACTGATAAAACCTTCGCAAAGTTCCGATCGTAGATCGAATTAACCTTTTTAAACGAAGCGAACTATTTTGTATGATATCTCGGTCTAGATTAAATCTCGGAATCTTGTTTGATACCGTAGCCTATCCTATACCCTGTACGATATATAGCCTATACGATAGTGAAACTATTTGCTATAAAAAGAGAAAAAAGTATCATAATTGTTATTATTTGTTTCAGGTAATGGCGCGTAAAGTCTCACTTGCTGTTATTTGTGTATGTATTAGTTGCTTTATTTCATCCTAGAAAAAAAAAACCATACAAATAAGTCTTTGTTTTTTCTAGTATACTACGTTATATGAAATAAATGGTTAAAATGTTTTTTCGCAAATTCCATTCTAATATTTAAGAGATATATAACGGTTTACTGACGCGTATTTATCGGATAGCCCGACTAGTTTCATAATTTCTTCATAATTTCCATTCTAATAATGTAAAAATAACTAGCCTTGTTTAAAAAATAATCTTTGTATCTTTCATACATAATATGACTATTATAAATTAAACAAGAGTCTAGACCACCCCGCATCTGCTTTCAGTCCTTATTTCAGTCTTTATTTTGTACAAAACAAATACTTCTAATATTAACTTTTACGACACCTTCATAATCGTTCTATTGTTTCACCAAATTGCACATAAACACACCCAGTTTTATATACGAAAGCAAGAAACTCTAGAACAACGTTTCTTATTTACGATTGCGTTGTCATAACACGCTACCCCTACTTAGTGAAACTTTGCTCTTATGTTTCACCGGCTTATTTTGTTACTTCCCTCGTATTAACGTTCTTATGACACACCTTGATACATCAACTTGTTCATATAAAGATGTCTGTAATATGACAGTTGTAACTATACTGTCCTTTCTCCGTTTACTCGCGGAATATAAAACCGATATATTTTTTCGTACTTATGAATTGTAACAGCCTCCATAGACTATATATTTTTTTATAGTAGATTAAACACACACATTATATAGCAGTATATGCAGGGGTCATTTTTATGTTCGGTTTCTTTAGACAAATAAGGGGGTCAGACGACTTTAGAAGGGTCGCCGGAAAACTCTGGATTCAAGCTGCATCCAAACGGTCTTACTGGAAATGTTTGGGGAGGTCTATGTCCAGCAATGGACGTAATACTGCTGACATGATGATGATAATTAGACAAAGAAGTGTAGGTAATCAATCTACCGAACGATAAAAAGTTTTTTTATATGTTACGACTAGATCAAACACAATCTTATGTAATACACCAACATTGATTGTGTGGGTTGAATCACATACGTATTTTATTGCGGTAATGCCTCAGCTTTTATTCGATTACGATTTAATTTAATTAACTTATACGTATCCCCTTCAATCTGCGGCCTTAATTCAATTATTGCCTGACCGAATAATACTGGGTAAGAGAGAATCGAAAATTTTATTTTATACTGAAATTGCCTATTCCAACATAAAGTAATATATACTGTATACTTGGTTATGTTAGCCTCTGCTAGGCTTCGAAAAATGAACGCAAGTTTTAAGGTTTCTTGACTCTTCAACCCTTTGACATTTTCGTTTAGCATAACCTAATGCCCATATTATTTCCCTACAAATAAGCAGAACACGATTACGAAATAACTTCAAAGTCACTTTTGTACTCTAAACGCAATAACCAAGCTTCGTATAGAAGAGGTTAAGGCTTTTAGTTCCAGCATTAACCTAATGTAGGTACGTTCTCAGCTTTTATGATCGGAATAATATAGTTGACGTTCTCTCGAATGTCCTCAAGTATTGCTGCAAGCCTGACATGGCTTGATAAGTAGAGTTCAGGATTGCAATTACTTGGATGTAGGCTTTCTGTTGTGTTACTTGGGTCCAAATTTAAATTACACGAGACACCCTTTTAGCTAGCTAAGAACGTTAAGGAAAGAATTATCTGTCTTGTATTTAATTGTACTGCTATGGTACTGTTATAGAGCAATTAGGTCGCTTTTAAATCGTTTCAAAATATTTTCTGTAAATGTTATATGTATTTAAAAGTTAAAGCACACACTAAGAAAATTTGCTTTGTACGTTTTCTTTCCTTAGAAATTAAAGTCGGTCGGCCGTGAGGTTTTCGATTACTAATTAACCTGTATTCAAATACAAAATTGTAAGAAACTGCGAGAAAGTATCTGTATGTGACAGCTCTTTGTGTGTGTAAGACAATACAGACTAAATTCGGGTAAAATATTTACTTAGTACGTTTTAAGACATAAATGCTCGTTCTATAAGTACTTAAGTATTAACAGGCAGGTACTAACTTCTAAAAGCCTTTTAAAGGTACAAACTCTGTTTGTGACACGCTCGCTCTTCTACGCAGCTTTAGTAGAACAATTGATACAAAATCGTTTATTTAAGGAAAAGTGTAAAAACATGTTCGAAGTGACTTTTTTGTTTGTACCGAAATGATTAGTAGATTTAGTCATTCTGTTTGTTTCTGAATAACGATTATATTATTAATTTTTGACTTGGGGTTCGGACACTCAAACAAACCATTATTATTTTTAAAATTAACATCCATGTGATGGCCAGTCGCTGTGATATGTATCTATTATTGACAAACAAGCTAATTGAAGGATTAATTGAATACTGAATGAGATAATTAATTCAATAAAGTAACAAGATTGTAAGCACTTGGTTCACGGTACGCGGAACTTATTGTTTGTCAAGAGTAAGAACGGAATGTACTTATCAGGACTAACAAACGTAAACATTTCAAAGTTTGAGCATTCTGCATTCAAACGACAATGTCTGAATAACAACTTAACTTAATAGAAACTCGAGTGAAATCCAGACCATTGATTGGGTAATGCTATTTGTTAAACTTGTCCCACTTAATCAGGCTTCCTGAAGGTTTCAGAAGTTCTAACAGTGGGAAAAACAAATTAACATAAACTGTACAAGTTTTTGGGTCCTACGTGAGCAATAGCTGTAAATAAAAGTGTTTGGTTCTAAAGAACACAGATTTATAGATCGAAAGTTCAGGAAAATTGATTTTATCGTCTAGTTTTCTACCGTACAAGCATAAAATACACTACTTATAAGGTTATGTACAACTGTAAGATAGGGCTTAGTTCGATGACGCAAAATCAATATATTAAATGGTCTCTTAAAAATATTATTATTAAAAAAGTTTGAACTGTTCTGGCGGACTTTCTTCGCGTCACCTGAATTATCTCGCACCTCGCACTAGAGGCGCCTTTTAGGTCATGATAAAATATGTAAGTTGTGTGACGCACTGACTTCATTATACATAAAAAGAGAACCAAAGTAGGTGGCACTAGGATTTTCTAAAAGGTCATTCTAGATTCAAGATTTTTAGAACTAGCCGTGGGGTTGAAATATATGCTTTGACACTCACAAATATCGTGTCTCTCTATTGGCAAAATAATTTCTAAAATCAGGTCAGTAAAGCACCATTTACACGATGCAAGTTTCTTGCCTGTTGCATACAATAAAATTGAAGCAATAAATTACTTGGTTGATCTAAACAGTACGTAACATTTTGATCTTTTGCGCAAGTATTGCTTGCCAAAATTTTCTTAGTGTAAACAGCACATACAAAAATTTCTAAAGCAATTCTTGCATTCAATAATTGTTAGTTTTTTCTTCATTTCATTTCATTTATGGTGTCTCTCAAACGAAGTTGACACTGTTTGTTTATGGTCACAACAGTTTTTTAATAAACAGACTCTTTACAAAACCTTCCGACACTTGAATGAAAAATTTGACAACGCAAATACATGCAATACTTGAAGCAACACGCCAATGAATGGTACAAGCACATACAACTCTCTGTTTAGACAAGGCAAAACTTGAAAGCAATAATCTCCTAAACATTGTTGTATTGGTCTAAACAAAAGACATTGGCAACTATTTCTTGTCAAGACTTGCATTCAATAATTGCGTTCAATTTTTTCACTTGTATCCATGTGTAAACAGTTGCGTACAATTATTGAAGGGCAATTATCGCACGTCATTTATGACATTCAATAATTGCACTTGAACGTACAAGAAAATTGTATCGTCTAAATCACGCTTAGCTCCCAAGAGAACCCCTACAAATTCAAAAACATCGAATATCTGTCCTTAATTGTAGCCACAGCAAATGATCCATGGGAAACATTTTGTTCCGGACAGAAAATTAAACGTTTTGGCTTCTTATTCACATTTCTGCTGAGCTTTGAATTTACCAAACAATTCGCGTCAGTGCGTAATTACTTGTGGAAATATCATTAATTTCCTTAATTCCTCTTTGTTGGTTAATACATATTTGGTCTTATAATAATGCTGTGAGTAAATGTTATACGAAGTAACATATGGTGTTATTTGTTTGTGAATCGGGTGCTTGTGATTTCCTGAGTGTGCGTCAAACAATGATTTTATTAATAATGAATACTGCTTCAACTACAACAGTTGTACTGTGAAATATGCCTACTTTTCATGCCAAACCGTCGTTCAATATCAATTGAATGCGACGAAATTTGTCGAGCTTTAAGCCGACACTGTAAAATGCAAAGAGCGTATGCAAAATTTAATTTCCGCTCACATGCTATACCCTAACAAACTATTGTTTCTCGGTGCAGAGTTTAATAAGCAGCTCTTGTGCACACAGGCGTCGCTCATTAATAATTCGGAACCCGTGCCCGCTATACCGGGACGTTCCGTTTCTTAGTAACTGTAAACGTCATTACAAATTGCCTTTAATAGTTCAGAAATTAATTAATACGTGAATTAATTCTTGTTGAAGTCGAACGACCTGATTTTATATCATTTTTAGTGTTTTGGAAAAGTTTCAAGGTGTGAATTTACCTTGTGTACCTGAATGTACCTTTTATATCGACCTAATACTAATAAGCTTTGTTGCGCATAAGATTTTTTCGTATGAAAATGAAAAGATTTATATAAAACTTTTTTGGCCATGGAAATTGTTCCTGCGCAAATACACTGTAACTCCTGTTGTAACCGCTTCGTAAATATATTTGGAAACAGCCCCGTTTGTCTCTTGAAATGAGAAACAAATCTATGTTTAGAACGTTAGGATACAACTTCATTAATTTACCAAGAGTACTCAGCTTAACTTTTTAATAAATGTTTTCACCTAGAAATTTGTTTGCTTGTGGTACATTTTAAAAGCGACGAATCTCTGGATTTAGATACATTAAGTATTAATTTGTATGTGAATGTCAAAATAGCGAATTCGGTTTTTCTGTTACATTTTTTCCAGCTTTCTTAGACAGAATAGTTTGGTTAACGTTTTGTCTAACCGCAATTTAATCTTCTTTTTTTCTAAGACACGTACGACGTTCTGCCTACGCCCCTTATTTCATTTTGTGGCGGCACGTGTAACGATCTTTATTGATTACCTTTGAAACTGAACACGTATTAATCAATTACAATTATAAATTGGTCATGTGAGAAATTCTCAGAGCACCAAGCTTGAATAAAATTTACTCGGTCATGAAAACGTGTAAAATATCCAGTAAATAATATTTTAAATCAGCCGAAGCAATGAATCGCGCCCATTGTTATCGCGATCCGTTTCTTTTTCCAAATAAAACTGTTGCGTCCAAGCGACTGGGAGAACCTACAAGTATTTTCTTAGTAGGAACACTACTGAATTTTATTGTCCTTAGTATCTCGTTTGCAATGTTTATGATATCGTGAGCTGGGATTGGAATCGCTTTGAATTCGTTTTGCACTTAGCTGCTGCAGGGCTTTTCATTAAAGTTATTGCGCTTTAGATTGAAGTAATTCTTCGCTTTATTTGTATTTTCCACTTGCATTCTGAGATTGGTTTCTGTGTTTGTCATTTTATCGCCTTTCGGATGCGTCGCTTTGCATACTAGTTTTATGATGGTCGTAAAACTTCTAAACTAAAAATGAACTCAGGTAATGATTTATAGATCACATTCATTAATTTGATTGGACATTGAACAATAATGCCACGAGATCATTCGAAGCTGAAACTTACCTATAGAACAAAAACCCATTGTTCTCTGTATGTTTAAGATCATACGCTTTTTGTTTCTGTACGTATTTTCGTTTCTACAGCACAACTTAAACATTGTCCTTTACTTGAGTATCAGTGTAACTTTTACAACTTAACTAGCGCACTGGCGACCGCTACGGTCGGTAAGGAGAATGGACAAAAGTAATATAGATAAAGTACGTAGTTCTCAGGGTTGTTTCGACTTGGAGTACAGTATGCTTTACAAAATTGCTTGGTACCAACTATTATGTACCTTCTTTTGTTTATAGACTAAAAGTAACGATTTATTTATATAGTGTGGCTGTACGTCTTAGAATAAGTTATGAACAACGTTAATGGCACATTAATAAAGAAATATTATCAACTTTCGTCTTGGTATAATCATTCCCCCATATAAAAAAATAGGTTTTTAAGTAGGTATACAAACTCGTTACTTTTTTTTCAATAATGATTACTTTTTTGGACTAAGTAGGTTATTTCTCTATTCTATTTATAATATTAATAACTATTAACTAATTATTCCCATCACAGTTACTAATTTAAGTCTCACATACGCAGGAACAAAAACTATTCCCCAAATACAGGTTGAATTAAATTACAAACACTAGTACCGCCTCAAATATGTACGGATCGTTTCATTAGTTCCCAAGCTATTGACTAGAGCTAAACTACAAACGGGTTGGACTCGAACTTTACTCACAATGGTGCATAAGTCGGGGCAACTTGCTTGTAATCCTACGACTATTATGCGTTTTCGATTGTTCACTGATATTTTGAAAGTAATTCAACTTGATTAAGTAGCTGCTGACTATATTTGAGGTATGGTATACGTTGATGCTTTTGAACTAAATTGTATAGAGTCAGATAGCGTAACTAGAGTCAGTAATGTTTTGAATGTGCCTGAAAAGGCCTACTGGAAATGAAAACCTTTTGATTTTGTTTTATATGAAACAAAAATGAGTAGTTAAGTATAAAATATTTTAATGCTCTGAAAGAGAGTTGTTAGAATAAAATGTTGTCCTTAATCTACTCAGTATCTGTAGATATTATATGGGGAACTAAAATTATATTTATTTAATTCGTTTCCCATACAAAACCTTTATATAACTTGGTTTAATTATACCAGTCTTTTACGAACACAATTATATTTAAATTAATATCGCCTGCCTCAGGCAATATCTGAAAGTCACTGTAATTTCTATTTTAAACGGCAGTAGGTGCACCCTCACCTTTTATATCCGTAATTAACCTCTTAATTTTCGAATACACAGCCGTAATTCGCTTAACTACTTCCAACTCTTATTAGTCATAAAATTAAAGCGCTTTCAAAATACATTTTCGGGCTGTGGAATATAGCCACAGGTTAAGATATTTACACGGTTTTGTATATGCTAGAATATAGGAATGATAATATAATTTAAAAAAAATGAAGATTACTTTTTCCAATAATGTGTGCGAAAGAGGTTATATTTAAAGATATCTTTCATGTTACGACAGATGTTCGAAATTGAACAATTGTGTAACATGAAATTCAATTAATATCGCTTTAGTGTTACTTGTACAATTCGTATTCCAAACAAATCTGCGTTGAATAACGTGCCGCAGGCATCGAATTGCGATCAGTTTCTAAAATTATTCACAATCGTCGCATTTGCATGAATATGTTCTGCGACTGTAAATCATTCGACATCGGTGCGACATCGAAATTCAAATTCAGTATATCTGTACGAGCTTAAACTTGCACAGGCGAAATTCAGTCGCACAATTCGCTCTACCTGACAACTATTAACAATAATCCCTTCTCTAAACGGTTGCGGAAGGTAACATCCACATTGCAGCCGTTTGTGAACTCTAAATTAAACCAGGGTTAACGATCTTAGTTTATGTTGATACCGACGGATTTATATTGGAAATTGTTAGGCTGACGCGTATGGTTATAAAGTACGTGATTCACTGCGAGGATGAGTGCTTTGCCGATACTGTCCGGGATCGATTGCCCTGAAAAGTTAAGCCGATCTGAATTATCTGCCAGACTGGTCTGGATTTTAGACAAAAAATCTTCTCACTTTTTTGTCCTAGTTACCACGTGCAACTTTATAGATCTTTTTTGAAAGCTGCTGAAGTTTTTTTGTCACTGTACCTGCTAAGTAGAGCAAATAAAATTATTCGAAGCTCTGAATAAAAAAGCATGATAATATTGTTCTCTTTTATACATTTTTTCGTTACAAATTACGTATTATCAATTTATCACACTTTTAGATGCATGTTACGGGAAAAAATGAAAAACACAGTCCTTGCGAATTACCTTGACTTCCCTTATATCCTCTTACGTGGATTATAAGAGGAATATCCACAAAAACAACAATTCTGCGCCAAACATCATTAATTCTACGAAATTGCTCATATTTTATACGTTATAACTTCCGATATGGTGGTCGAAAGTTCTGCGCCAGATGGGTAGCAGCGTCCACAAATACTGACAAATATTGAGTGCATATTAAAACAGAATGACGCTTCAGTATTTTTTATAAAGGGTACAAGCTTGCATTTATTATCTACTTAAATAGGTATAGTATGACTCTCACATCCTTCAGGCTTCAAGCCATCCCTATTGCATTTATCAAACAATATAACTTGTGTGGTTTAGACGTCAAAATTTAACAGTAGTATTTATAATATCTAATATTGTATCCGGATAAATCAAGGAAATATAGTAAAGAAGTATCAAGTACATGATATTTAAAATAGTTTTCCAAAACCTTTATGTTTCAGATTAATGCTTTCAATTGTGGATTTTACGATCATTTATACCAAGCGTTATTTGCTTTCGCTACTACCTACGTATCTTGACCCTTTTATACTTGTATAGACCATCTAGAAGTAGCATTAGTGACATTAAGTCCGCCACGTGTACCGACCACCATTACACATTAACTATAAATAAAAGAAAAAAGAAATTCTACCCAGCGCTGCTAAGTGCCTTCCTACGTATCCTTTCATAATTTTCTCTGGCCCTTCAAAACAATGTGTGTGGAAGATATTAAACGAATTATAACAAAGGAAAACCGTCACACCGCTTTGTAAATGAACAGTAATTAATAACTTAACCGCCCTTTTTCTGTTTGCACGGTATTTTCTTTGTTTTCAAGAGCTCTTATACTACGTTCTCTGTTTTTTAACATTGTTTCACACTCTCCTTTAGCTGTTTCAAATGTTTTATGTAACTGAATTTCAGAGCGTTCGAATAGGTTTTATTTTAACAAATAGCATTGCTCGATTTTCAATTGCCTCGGTATCAAGTTGTTTTACGTTACGAATAAATGAAATAAAATTTAATTCATGTCGACGTCATAATCATACAGATTTTCGCTGACAATTTTATTAAGGTCACAAAAACAAAATCAACCGCAAATCGTGTAGATTTACTTCGAAGTGTAAACCTAAAACAAAAAGAAAATATCGAATTGCTAAAATACATCCGAAGTAGTATTTCTTTAGAAATGCTTACGTATAGAATCATTTGTCATGGAACTATAACACGAAATACAACAGTTTAATAACTGTGTGTGTTGTGCTACGGCCGTCGAATCCCAAATTACGGTAACCATACCCCGACAGGCGTGGTATTGGAAAGGTACCTACTAATAAAAATAACGCCATATGGACCGGGGCCAGAGCCCGTGTGTGACTTGACTCTTTTGATAATAATAATTTGGAATGTATGGCCAAGATGCTCTCTGCTCCTTAGAATAGGTAACGAAAGCTTGATTTAATTTACATCAACACACAATGAATTTTATTACTTAACTTCCTTCCGTCAATTGAATCTTAACTAAAAATTTTGCTTTAAATAACATCATCATCATCTTCCTGCCCTTAATCCCATTTTAATAAATAAATAAATAAATCATTCCTTATACAATCCATCCATCTTTTTGTTGCTTTAAATAACATACAGCTCCCAAATCCCTTGTATCAACTATTTTTAGTAGTACAATATATCTCGTGAAGTTTAATTCATTTGTCGTAAGCAATAAATAGTATCCTCTTTACCGCAGAACCTTAGTATCTTAGCTATTGATTAGCAATATCTAGAACAGAAAACTAAACCACACGCTACCACAAAGGCAATAGATACGATCCTTAATTCCTATCTGCTACTGGCTGAATGTAACACTTTTTATTGAGACCACACATCGAGGAATCGTAGATTGCAAGCGCGAAGCCGATTGCTTCCCGTATACTCAGAAAATACCGAGATTGAGAAATAAGTCCGACGTAAGTCTTAGATTCAGTTTATTATAGAGTACTATTGCAATAAAGTGTTCAGATTTTATCAGTCTCTTTATTACAGGTAAAAGATTCTGAGTCTTATGCCTATAAGTTAAATTTTAAGTTTGCCTTGATCACGAATTTGGATACAAACAAAAAAGTTCTCTGAAGAAAATGTCGTCCTGTTTAGCGGTAAAGTTCAAAAAAAGGAAACCTATACAAGTGTGCCGAGAATGTATTTCAATACTTATCTACTTAAATTAACGAAGGCGTGGGACGTGATAACGAAATGAGGTCTTATTTACATTTTTATCAGGCCCATTTGAATTTCGTAATACTGTCGCAAATTACTACCAATGGTGTCGTTAAATCTTTACCGGCCGCAAAGGCTTATAAGTCGTAAGTAGCTATTTAATGAATTATTTTGTCAGCGTTGGTTGCGTTCGCACAAAACGGACCCCGTCTCGTCTTGATAACGGTAATTAGACGAACCCAGTCGCAAACAAACCCACTCAAAAGACTTTAATAGAATTTATAAAATGTCACGTTTTTATTTCGTGATTTCAACAAACAGTAATGAACAAACACCAGATGGACGTACTCTTTGTTTAACCTTGATATTTTCAGCACAAACGTAATTATGTTGCTTTTGTTTCGGATTTTTTGTGATTGTTTCAACGTAAAGTTATTGTTCCTCTAGAGATTATTCGTTAAAAGTTGATTGTAGAAAAATCACTGTAATTTTATATTCTCTCGCGTAATGTTCAAAGTTCTACATCATTATAAGTTATATTTAACTTTTGATTACATTTGTACCTATAGTCATTCTTACAGTATCCTACTTTTAGTTTGAGAAAGAGGATCAATTCCTCGTTTTTTCTACATATAGTATTTTTACATAGTTTTGTGAACAAATCGTTAGCGTCAGAGGGAAATTAATCACAACGATATATTGCGGTAGAAGCGATGCACAACACAAGCATTACATAGGTACGTGAGTGAACCTCTTCGAATCTTTCTAGGGTGCTTTTGTTGCAGCGTTCTTCAATTAGTAAAATTGTTTGTAGTCATGACATTTTTATTATTATAAAGTTATGTAGGACGTATAACTATAGACAAAAAAATATACTTAGAAAACACGAAAACTGTATCAGGCATCTCTAGTAGATTCATAGCTTTGATGATTCTAGAAATTTAAGTCAAACTGATGATCATTTGCTCGATGATTTTATCAGTTAATAATTTTAAAAATTATTTTCCGACTGACGTCAGAAAAAGAAATTGCTGTCGTGTAAATATCAAGACAAACTTTACGTAAGCCTCACTTCAGTAAAATATCTCGGTCAAAGCTTAGTGAAATAATTTGTTATAAGTAGAAAATACAAGCTCAAAAGACTCTCGTCTTAGTGGTCCAGTCCATGCAGCAAATAATTCTAACTTTGCTTGAACTAAATAATGATGAAGCAGAAATATTGCATTTCCTCTTAGAAACACATTTATTATAATTATTAAGCATATCGGTAACGGCAGAGGTCAAAGGAAACTTTATCGTAAAACTTCTTAATGATGAAACATTTTCAAATGTATGTAACTTAATTCTATATTAATAACAACTGTTCTGGAATATTCACAATAAAGCCACAATGCTACGGAAATTGGGTTTGCCACAAAGCGTTCCCACATTACCCGAAAGATCGGAGCTCATGACCTTTCTATCGGCAATCAGCGCCTTAGCCGGGGTTATGGTCGCTTATAATTGGAGACTGCGGCCTTGAGTATCAGGAGCAGCATTGCGCCAAATGACACCATTGTATATAGAATTTATAGGGCCATTTAGACCCTTGCCAACCTCGTAGCAATACGTTAGAATTAATAATTCCAGTGAATTGTCAACATAACATGTTTATGGGTAATGACGTGAAAAGCATTGTATCAGCTCTCCTTTGTAACGATTTCAACAATGACAACAATTCGTATACACGCACGAGATTCAAGCGCAAAACTTTGTGAAAGCAGAATTTAAACCGTCTAGCCAGACTGTCAATAGAATAACGTTAAATAAAGCAAAACCACCTTGTTCTCAGGAAAGCATTAAACATTCAGAGTCTACTTTCGAAACAGGTAATATTAAAAGAGACATGGTTCCAATCTTTCAAAGCTACTAAAACTCCACCTGTTTTATTGAAGAAGGATATTTCATATCCGAATATTGAAATTTCGTGCCCTAGTCGGGGTGGAATCGGGGATGTATTTGAAGAATCCCCCCGTGAGTAATAACTGAGTGAGCCTTGATTAATGACCGGCGCTCTGGGATTGTCAAAATGTCCCCGTGTCCCTTTACAGCAGCAACACTCATTCCTTTGTGTTATAACGTTTATGGTCACTAGGTCTCTGCTTTTGTTGGCGTTGTGTTTTGTATAAATGTTGGTATGTATTTAGATTGTTATAAACTAAAAGTCCAGACAAAAACTACATTAATTAATAACGTGCACATTTAATTAAACTGTCAAAATAAGCAGAGAACATACTAGTTACTAAAATTCTGATTACATTACCCTAATTAAGTTTTTGTCCGAGTTTCAAAAACATAACCCAAAAAATACTACTAGTTACATCAGGATTAGCAACTATTTCTCAGTTCTGGCTAAACTCCAACATTTTGGCTCCGAAAAACCTTGTAACTAACCTGCAATGCTGCGTAATATATTGCAGACATCGGGCTCAAGGAGCCTTGAAAGCATTTCTATTTCAGACGTTAGATCTCAAAGGTAACTTTGCTATGTTCACTTTGAGTGCTACCACAGCGCCAGTAAATATTTGCACTTTTAGCTGACGTATTTATTTGGCCTATATTAAAATCTTAAATGTTTACCAAACGCTAATTGGGTTGCCATATCAAAAGCAAAATTTATAAAGGAATATTGCTTCTCTCAAACGTGTAGGTTAAGAACCAGAACATTATCAAGAAAGTTCTTTGTGCAAAGATCTAAACTAAGTTATAATTAAATTAAAATCTAGCAGTATCTTATTATTTTATTCTATAAGATCTTGTAATGAAAATAATTTAACTCTCTACACAATAGCTACACTAAACATAGCTAAGTTCGTATTGTACGGAGTGAGCTCAGCTGCATAATTACGAACCGTTTATTAAATAATGCGGACCGATATTCAAACTCTACTAAACTAGTTGGGCGTAATCGGTTAATCTGCAGTTTACCCGAACTGCACATGGTGCATGATCCGCAACTTCAAACTACTAAGTAATTCAGGTCTTAAAATTGAAATCTATCCTGAACTAGCGCCAACTTAAGCTGTTTAAGCAGATTTAAAAAGTTTTGCGCTACGACATCCGAAGTTTTCGTTCATTCGTTCATTCCTGTTACACATTGTGAAGTATGAAGTTGGGATGAGGTTTTTGGCAAAGGTACCCGGACTACCTGGGCGTATTCCGGTGAGATCAAGTTGCCAAACCCGTGCCTTACTTACCTATGTTTCTGTTGACGTTGACAGCGGACAAAACGCTGAGTCGGTGACATTTTTGGTTAGACCATTCATCAAAACAAAACTGTTGTTTACGGTTGTAAAACAAATATAGATACGTTTGTTTTCTGGACGGTATGTTAAATGAAAGTGTGACGTAGGAATCGTTCGTGTATATTTAGTACCTACTCATATTTACAGGTATCTACCTATTCATTTTAGTTAAGTTATTAGTCATGTTACAATTGTTTGTTTACGTTGTATTCTGTTTCCTGATCTGTCCCTATAAGGTACATAAGAATGATTGCAGTCTTTGTTTGTGCTACTTAAAAATTAAAGAGCCTACTCACTAGCCGCAAAGATAAATAACCCTGGCATCGAACAGTCAACACGTTTTTAATGGAAACCTGTTGGTTTATTCAGAGTGATGTAATATTCAGCTTTAGTAAATGGGTTTGCTATGTAAATGATGAACGAACAAATTGAATACATTTGATCTTTAAAAATAAATCATTCTGTTAGTCTGTTTCCGCAGCCAAGAATCTTGGGACAGATTCGAATTGGGGTTTAGGATTGTTTTAATCAATTCTCAGCTTTGACCCTGAGAATTTGTCTGGTTACTGAACATGGCATATTGAGAGTTCAAATTAAAAAATTCAGTATTAAAGTACAATAAAATTAAAACTGTTTCGAAACACTTACTCTTTTGTCTGCATTCCTCAAAATATTTTATTCACACTTTTAAACTGAAATTTCTCTTACCTGCATTTTGTACATTTTTGTTAACTCTAAGCGACTAAACATGCAAGTTCTCGACACTGTATGCCAAGTTCTCTTGCTCGAACTGATTTTGTACGAGCCATTTTAGCGGAATGCATTGTAGTTTTCTATACAGCCTTTAAAGATTTTACAATTCATGCTTAAAAGGTTTGTTGATCGTGACACTTACATTTTATACTTAAGGAAAACTTTATTTATTGGCTGCCCTATTTCATACTTTAATTAGTACTATAGTTCGACAGTTTCTTCGGAAAAATCTTTATTGGGCCGTCATTCGTGCGTAAAAGAATTTTTACACATCCTTACTCAGTCTTCTATTCTCTGTAGGATGGCCTGAACTGCGTAGCGAGCTCACAAAAATGTTTTACTGCCAATAAACTTGTTGTTTGTCCCTTACGCCTCTTTAGGCCCGATATCTGACGGATATATCTTTACTTAGTTGAATCGGGTTGTCAGAATATTGAAACTCTCTAAATATTTAAGTTCGTGTTTATGTGATTGTTTTCGGTCGATATTTCGACGAAAAAACTGTTTTTTTAAATAATTGTAATGAATGAACCGAATATTAAATAATTATAATGAATGCGCCAGAATTACGTGCCACACTGAACACGGTAAAACCAGTCTCCATATTTCATGCACCAATCTTTTATGCAATCATCATTTGTCAAAGATTTATTCCATTCAATATCTTCTGCTAAAGTTATTCCATCAACGTTACTGCAAAAGAACCCACCTAGAGCTGATGAAATCGTCTCGAGAAAGATAATTTTATTTGATAATGAATTCAAGTTTCTAGAATGAACGCATAACGACTACCTTCATTCAATTCAATTCGCTTAATTCTAAAATCTCAACGCAAACAGGTGAAGGGGATCCAATGAATTATTCCTCTTTTTTTTATACTCTGACCGAGGGAAACTGGGTCAAGGTGCATGACAAATTATATCACGACACAGCTCCCGGGCTGTGCAAATAAGTAAAGCCTTTTTCCAAATGTAACGCTTTTTGCTGATGTTCTGAGATTGTATATTTCTGTGTCGGTTTTGCTGACTTAGGTACATGAATATGAGTCTACGAGGATTTAGGCTTACGTCTGTTTTGTTACTTTTCTCGCTATTGTGTAGCTTATAATGCCGGGAGCTTATTTGTTTTTAGACTTGGGTACAACAGTTTAATTACTCTCACGTTATTTATATTCACACAGCTTTGCTCCTTAGTCGAAGTGATTAAGTATTTCACACGGTTGTGTCTTATCACGTCATTGGCCTATTGGCTCAGTAAAACAATAACGTCTAGCTAGTAACAGGCGATCGACAGACCAAATTACCAATACTCTCCAATCTACAAGGCTATAAAGGGAACAGAACAGTTCAATTTGGGGTGACTGATATTGTGCGACGAAATAGTAGGTACTATAAATTATTCGCTGGAAAACTAGTATTCGGAATTGTTTAGCAAGTTTTAGTAATTAAACTGATGATTATATTTCGTCTTTATTTATTTGTTACCAGGATTACGTCATCAAAATTGTTGCGGTTTTGTATACGTCTTGATAAACATGTTCTTATTGCATTTAATTACGCCTTAGATTATATTATCAGTTAAATCAATTAATCCTGCCTAGTCATAATTTATAGAGACATTAAACCCTTGCACGTATGTGAGTCTACTGAACAATTACGGCAAGCTGCAGAGTAACGATAATTGCTGGTAATACGTAATGTACGTTATCATTATATAGGAGACAGCGGGTCTTGTTAAATTAGAAATTTAATCTTAGATATAATTGATAATATATTTAAGCTTGATATTGAAAATTAATTTCGAGTAATTTAATAAAAAGTTGTACTTGTTATGTGCTATAAACTGTTCACCTTGATTTAACTAAAGCTTGTTGGTATATAGTTGTATAACTCGCAAAATTATCTATTTCAAACATGGTTAAACAATCTCATACGAAAACGATCCTTATCTAAAGTTACATTGACCATGTAGAGCTTAACTACATAACTTATCAAAGTAGTCGAACCTTGATCAGTAAATACCAATACATGTACCGCTAGTATGTAGGTACATATAATATGTATCTCTATTTGATCGAAGAAAATCGTGACGAGGCGAGGGACGGTCAGCATCCTAACGTTAATAAAAAGTGATCGAAGCCCGATAACGGTGACACCTGTCAAGTCGACCTTCAAACTTGACAATAGACGCTTTTCCCGAACGTTTTTTGGTGAAATACGGTAACGTAAATAGTTTTTCTTCTTTGTTAACGCCGAAAACGAAATCGAAAGAGATCTTTCAATTCTATTTCATTAAATGTAGGTAGATTGTGTTATGTAATACAGTAAAGGCTTCTATCGATTTTATAAAAAAAAAACAGTTTTAGTTAAAATAATATTATTTATTATTTCAACTCCTTTCGAATAGACAGCTTCCAGCCATTCGAAACATTAACTAGTTCATTGTATCATTACGTCAATTCAGAGAGCTAAGCACATTTAAATAATATTCCCTTTGTTCCCCATTTCCAATACATTTTATTCCGTTTCAATATAACATGTTCTCCCTCACCCTTGATATATTAACATGAACTAACGTGCATCCGATATTGAAATTTCCTCCAAAGTAATGTGACGTGCGGCAAGTTTATACGATCTTTATGAAGTCTTTTCAAAGAGTTTGTGTGATTGACAGATGTATTGAAAAAATTACCAACCGAAAGATATGAAGCGCCTTTAAATCATACGCTAAACTCTCTAAAAATGAAGTTTCGTTTGCCAAAAGAATTCGTTAAGTAGGTTTATTTGAAGCTATTACATATTATGTTCTTTCATGCCGTATTTTTCTTTAAAAAAATATGTTTCACAAGGGAATCGTTACAACAAAAATTTCCTTTCTTATACAGTTTAAATGTTGTCGACAATTTCACATATCAGCTCCCACGAGATCGAATCTTTCCGCTTGATGTAATGTATTTTGATTATATCAAGGTTCGTGACGGGGAACGGGCTATAATGCTCCCAAAGCCAAGCAAACAGGTAAATATCTAAATATATAACAGAACAAATAATATGTAGACAGATCTCGAAATGCAATAATAGGGGAACCCTTCTCAAGTCGGTGCGCCTTTGGTATTAGTGTTTCTCGTTTTGCAGTACGCTATAAGGCGCTTCCGGGCCTCTCAGATAGTGTTGATTTGTATTCATTGTTTGTTCTGTTGAAGTAGCGTACGGATTCTTCTTTCGCGGTTTTATTTCGCCTCGTTTTATTTTCGCAAAACTTAATGCTACAGACAAATGCCTCTTCAATTGTATTTTTATAGCGAACTTTATGTGCTCTATTTGAATTTTGAAGTCTTTGCAGTCTCTGCTTGCTTGTTTGATTCAAAATCGATTTTGCTGCATCAGAAATAGATTTTGTTAGATTTATTCTGTAATATCAATGAAATTTATTTAATTTAAAGTAAAAAATCCCTATTTATTGAAGTATTTTTCTTATGAAAAGTAGCTTATTTTTATTGTTGCTTGCCAAACATAAAATTTGAAATTATTATTGTTCATTAAAACCCTTTTCTTTGATGAGTTAGTAATCAAACTTCGCTATCTGGTTTATAACTCAATTCATATTAAATTAAGTAACCTTGCGTATATCTGTACAATCTCTGAGTAAACGTGACTCTAATGAAAATGTAATGAACTTTTCAATTAAAGGTTATATGGAGCGATAAACATTTTATGGAAGTAATTTGAAACATAATGTCTCGCCAAACAACGTCAATAAAGACTTAATAAAACAAAATTTATGCATCGGAATATTTTATCAACTCTCACAGACTTGTAATTATGATATATTTAAATACAGAAAAATGGCAACAAAACCCTTTTTACTGACAGTTTGCAATAATTTAAATTCATAAGTTCAAACTAATAGGTTCCATGCGATCTAGCTAGTCATGTAAGTTTTTTTACATCATAATTCTACAATGTGGCCTCTTGCTACGAGTGCTACGATTTCGTAGCATCATTAAGCCTTGCCTAGGCGAATAAAGAAGTTTGAGACATACCTAACTTTTGACTACTTTTTGCATCAATCATGTTTAATCTTACTTAACCAGTAGCATCCCAGACTTTCTTTTAAAAGCAAAGCAACGTAACAATATCTCACTCTATAATGACTTCCCTTAGACGAGGGTAACTTAATACATTGCCAAACTAGGTTCATGGAAGAAACGTACATCTTTAGAACTTTAGATTTTGTTGGCTGACAGTAGATTATGTGTAACCCCAAAACTTGGGAGTTACTGTTTTAGTTTAAAACTAATGAGATTTTCTCATGAATCCCCCGAGGATAACCCTAAAGGAGTTCCTTACTTATAGCCCAGTCAAATTAGGTAAAATAAGGGGTCAACCTCGGAATGAAAGATAATAAGCTGAAAATTGGTGAGAACCTTTGTTTGGTCGCCCTAAATATTGTCTCAAAAGTCACAAGTTCTATCGTGTCCGCGTCTTAAGATATTCAAGGTCAAAGGTCACGAAAAACAATTTTTCGCGAATATCTCGGTTCCTATTGCTTAAATGATATTTTCACCAATATCAAAGTTGTAGAGTATAAAATCCTCTACAACTTTTGTTCAAACTTTTTTTTTATACGATCAACCGTTTTTGAGATAGAGCGCGACGAGTGCGCAGCGTACAGTCATATAATATATGAGGTAACGCAGGGTCAAGCGTGAGTTTCGGTTGTCAGTACGTTGTATAAAATCAATTATTAATAAAAAAATATATAATTATTAAGCAATGCCTATTATTTCTGTACATAATAGGTCGGGGAAAAAGTATTTTCGCATTATAGCGTGTATGAACTTGTAATAAAAGCTTTCTCTTTCTAATAAAATTAGAATTTGGAATTATGTTCTTTAAAATTTTAACTTTTAATTGAACCAAAACCAGCCAGATACAAATACTATAGCCAAAAAAAAAAAATTACAAGTTCATACCTACTATAATGCGAAAAGACTTTTTCCCCGACCTATTATGTACAGAAATAATGGGCTTTGCTTAATAATTATATTTTTTTTGTCAATAACTGACTTTATACAACGTACTGATAACCGAAACTCACGCTTGACCCTGTATTACCACATATATTATATGACTGTACGCTGCGCACTCGTCGCGCTCTACCTCAAAAACGGTTGATCATATAAAAAAAAAAGATTTGACAAAAGTTGTAGAGAATGTTATACTCTACAATTTTGATATTGGTGCAAATATCATTTAAGCAATAGGAACCGAGATATTCGCGAAAAAATGTTTTTCGTGACCTTTGACCTTGAATATCTTAAGACGCGGACACGATAGAACTTGTGACTTTTGAGACAATATTTAGGGCGACCAAACAAAGGTTCTCACCAATTTTCAGCTTATTATCTTTCATTCCGAGGTGAAACCCCTAATTTGACTGGGCTATTAAAGTTGTATCTATAAACATGTGGGAGACCCACTTTACTTGTATTTAATTTTGTGGTTGTCCTAAAAGCGTTCGATATTACTAGACTAAGATCTATCCTTTGTACATGAAACAGTTATGTCTTAGGTCCCTACATCTTCTTGTCTTTGTGTTGGAGGTCCATATACCCATTGGACAACGTATTTGATTGCTATTCATTATGTCACAGTTTTTAAGCACAATTTGTATCTTAACGTACTTTAAAGAAAAAAAGATGTATTATTAATTATAATTTATTATTCATAGTTTTCTTTTACGCGTTTTTTTACCAAACCGCAGAAATTCATCCTTACATTTCCTGCGGCAAAATAACAATAAACGAATCCCTACATCTAATAACAAGAAGAAAACGTTAACCTAACACTGTTATATATACTTATAATGTAATATGAGACCCCTAGCACAGCTGTGAACGTTCCTGATGATTCAATATAAACAACAGACGAGCGATAGTTGCCAATTGGGAAGGGAAGCTTTGCGAGTCCGTCCGGCGTAACGAACAGAACTGCCACGCCTCTAATCCCTATAAACGTACAACTGCAAAAGAGCCTTGAAGGATATAAATACTAACATGAAAAAGAAGAGTTTGAAGTTTGAAGAGTTCTGCAAAATGGGCTCAATGCTGTCTTTGGGTGCTTCATTTGACAATACATGTAATTTGACAATACATTTTAAAGATTGGGCTAATTGTTAATGATGTGGATATGTACTAGGCAAATAGTTGAGATGATTTTACATCACCTCAGATTTACTTTAGGTTCTAAACTAGGGTACGCTCAAATATGAAAAGCCTAAAGCAATTGAACGAAGTCACGAGGGACAGCTAGTTTCTTATTTGTGAAAGGGTTAAACATTATTACTTAAAGTGTGGTAGATATTTACGTAGGTACAATTTCGTAACACTCAGTAACTTATCACCAAGTAATTTAAATATTTGCCTGGATATTCTCCAAGGAAATTAACGTTCGCACTATTTTATCATGACTTATGGATATATTTATGTAAATGCGTTGTTTATACACATGTTACGTAAATTATTTGTTTATGTAGAGCTAAACTGGAGGTTAGTTATATATGATGTTGTTGATACGTTTTAAAACTATAATATACTTTTCTAAACAAACGAATGGTCTTACTACAACATAAATAATTCAAGAATATTGATTTGCCTCCTTTTATAATGCAGAATCAAGTGCTTTTCAATTACCGGTACAGTTGCGTTCTATTTTGGTATTGCCTTGATATTTCTATGTTCCAGCACTCATATTTACCTTTTAAGCAGCACTAAAAATAGTGACTACTGGATCAATCTTCCAGTCGCTATACCAAGTAAGCGGCGATCACTAACTGACAGGCTTGTTACACGTCTTATTACGACCACATTTATTTTCATCCTTTTTGAGGGTCTCTCTATTTCCTACAGGTTATTACCTAACATCCTTTGCCCGGTATTTCTCGTTGAGCGATGTCCTAGTTTATTTCTCATAGCCTATTGTCCCCTCTGCAGCCTTGTTAGTCTTTGCTCGCACCGAACGTCGAACTTCCATTTCCTGCGAAAGATTGCCATTTGCTAGTCAACAATCATATTAAATGTTCCACTTTTATAGCAGACTTGTTTAGCTTATCATTCGATGCACTTAATGTGGATCGAACGACGAACGATATTTCCTTTTATGATGAAGATGATTGAGGGGAGGAGGCGATGGAGATATACTTATACAAACAGTATATTACACAAAATGTAGAGATTGCCTCGACGTGTAAAGAGGTACAAGTGTTAGCATAAGAAAGAGTAAGATGTAGGCAGCTGCACCGACAAGAGCTAAGCGAGTAAATTAGTGATGATGATATTGAAAATATTTTTTTCTTTCGGGTCATGTTTAATACAGAAATGTTTGTTTTAGCTTCAAAGTTAGTTTAAAAGTGATAAGTAAGAGTACAGTAGGAAAGAAATCAATTATTTGGAAACTGAACTCAAAAATAGTAAAGGTTAAGCAAATTTAAATAGAAAATCATTTTTAATAGTCGAATGACATTTAAATATCAATCAAGTATCGGGAAAAAGTATCGATAAACGTAAAATCAAAACAGTATTGTTGTTAATTTGCAAAGCAAGAAGTTGCTTTTATTTTCTTCTGTTAAAAAAAATCCATGTTTTAGTAGAGGAACATCGACGGAACTAGAATAAATTGATAGTCAATAAACTCATATCATCCCCTAATCCATCTGTCGTGCATACCAATGCTATTGAAATCGGATTATATCTAGTGATGTTGTTGTTCTCTATTGCATTCCACTATTCGCATGTATTAAAGATGAACAGTGTATATTTGTACAATCGCATTTTGTAAATTCACTATAAATATTACTCGAACAATAGACCAAATTAATATGACCCCAATTCTGACGGATTTTTGATTGCGTGTTTCTCTCATTGGTTTGATTGATTTGCGGTTATTGCGGCTTTTTTTGTTAAAGTTTTTCCTTTCTGTATTTTTCTGTGTTTATACTAATTGCCTTTTCTTTTGTTTTAGGTAATGATCGTTCGTTGAAGATTTATGATTCCGGAGCTTGAAACGTATGTAGTTAAAATGATCGTGTTTATTAATGATGTGATTGTAAATATAAATCGTTAACAGTCAGAGCTACGTCACCAATAATCTAATTAAAAAAGATTTGTTTACTCGACAGCTCATTAGCCTGAGCTCTGATATTTGCATCAAATAAAGCCTTTAAAACGCTCGCCCGCTTGCACTCTTTTAGAAAACAACAATTTTATTGTTTACCTCTCACTGTGATAAGTTTCTCACTAGATATCACAATACATTAAAAATGTTAATAAAATGAGAAACTTATGAATAAAAATTTTAAAAGCTTCGACCCATATTCTAGATGAAATCTCTTTGTTTGTTTTAACACATAAACATTTTACGTAATGTTACTTGCTTTACTTATTCTTATCTAAAATTCAACCGCATATAAACAGCAGCGTAGGACAATAAGCCGAGCCAAAAAGGAAGTACACTTGTTTTTCGTAGCACCGTAGCCGCGTAGCATTGTTATAGACTTAGGGCTCTTTCAATTTAGCCGTATCGTGTCGGACCGCAGCAGTGCCGAAACGGTGCGTTTGTCGTACGGTGCACGGACGGTCATTTGTTTTCATACAAATCGCACGGTGCGGCAACAGTGCGGTGTCGGTACCGAGAACGCACGACGACAGGACGGCAACGTCGCAAGCTCCACTTGTTCATTTCGCTGTTGAATAGTGCGGTGACTAAACGTGACAGCTAATTTCATTGAATTTTCATGTTTATTATTTGCTTAAAATGGATGATATAGACGTGGAAGAATTTATAAATGAAATTGAATTACGTCCTGCTATATGGAACTCCAAAAGCGACAAACACAGTAATCGCACGGAAACAAAAAATGTTTGGGAAGGTATATGTGAAAAATTTATAAAGGATTTTAAAAATAAAAATACTGGTGAAAAAAACGCAGCAGGTAACTATTTACTACTACAGGCGCGGCGTTTTTGTTTCTGTTTGATATTTTTTAACAGGAGTACTAACAGTAATGTTTCTTCGTCAGAGTCCATGGCTACACTGCTGTCACATGAATTTAAATTAACACTAACATACAAACGCACGGCAGTCAGATACGCTTTCAATTTAGGCGTTTGGTGTCGGACGGCTAACGTACCGCAGCGGTACGGCAGCGGGCTATAACCAGCGGCACGGTTAACGTGCGGCAGCCGTACGACACGAAACGTCTAAATTGAAAGAGCCCTACGAGCCGTAGTACTTTTATATGTGCTACGGAGTTTACGAACCGATGCGAAATTCCTGGAAGCCAAAAACCTAAGGCTTTTGGTGGATCATTTTAGGCTGGACTATATAGAGTTAACGATCAGACAAACTAGAAACTACATTGACCTCGAGTAAAAGTCTTCTACTTAGTTTTAGTATCTGCAAACTGTCAATAACCTAACTATTGATTCAGATTATAAGGCATGTTGCTACAAACTCTCACCTTAAAAACCCAATCATATTCCTATAAAAGAAACTATGAAAATTTGGTGTTTAAAATAAAAAACTTGCCTTTACTCTGTTTTCAGAGAATACAGATGAACAAAAATACTTGTCAAAACTTTCGAATCGTTCTCTTAATTACTTTCACAATCAAATTTGATATCGACCATTTTGTGAATGACCATCCGTTTAAACACGAATAAAAGCCGTCTTATCTTCCCTACAAAATGTTCTAACCGACTAATAACATAGTAAGTGCTTATACAATCAATTAGTTGTCTAAGCGTCCGTTTCATTTTATTTCCTTTAAGCTTAACCTGTCTTGAGTGTCTTTGAGCTTCCTATTACGAAGTAGTCTACACAATTAACACATAATTTCATTACGGAATGTAGTTGTATTTTATGCTGAACTAACTAGTTTGAAGTATTTATGTTGCAGACAGTTACAGTTTTGCTTGAAAGGTTTTATATGGTACGACAGTGGTATTGACAAAGCTGTTTGTTTTAAAAATCTGTGTATTGAATTGACATTATGGTATTCTTTATTATTTGTTTTTTGCGATTTATATTTTAACACGAGGGCTAGACTAGAGAAAACCTTTTTAAGATCACATAAAAAGTAGAATAGTACACACTAGAAAAAGAAACAAAGTGCAGTCATACACGTATTCATCTTATACGGGCTGTAGCCGTCTCATAAATTCAAAATACTCTTCTAAATCATATAAAGTAATATGACATCATTAATTTCTAAACTCATATCTCAAAAGCATACCCCTCGAAAAATACTCTATACTCATACAGAATTCGTTTACATTCCTCTCATAACTACACAATAGTTGAGGTTACGAATGAATTTACATATTGCATTCTAAACACGACGGCGACCGCAAATATTACGTATATCTGTGCAAATATGTGTAGACGTGCGCCCACGAGTTACCCAGTCGTGTTGTGTTTACTCGCTGCATGTAACTCCGTAAAAACGTATAAATTGCGACGACCAGAATGTTCTGAAACTAAAATGTTAGGTTTGTGAATAAAGAGGTTATATTTGATGCATGGCAAGTATAGTTAAAGCTCTTACTGTGACTTCTTTTTTCTTTGTCTGTTTTTGCTCTATCGACGTCTTGCCTTGGGTGGTAAATATTGTACAAAAAAAAATATTAAATAAATAGTAGTGGGAAAACTATGTCGATATTATGACAGTTTTAAAAGATTTTGCCTGCTATAATACATGCCTAACCAAGTGACGTATTTTCACATTAATTACGTATTCAACACACTGTTATTGTAACTCAACAGCGCTTACGTAAAATCAATGAATATTAATTTTAGATCCAATCAATGTGCCGCTATTCTGTTTTGTGACTGTATCTATAGCATGTTTTGATTGAACGTATCTTGACTACACGGACGAATAACTCTCCTCTTGAGTATTATGTCAAGCGACCCAAACTCCGCACAATGCAGGCATTATTAAAATATTAACAAGTACATAAAGTGAGTGTAATGCCCCGTCCGGGACACAAAAGGTCAGGGGTTGCAATATAAAGATATTTTATAAGGGTTGAACTTCGCTAATAGTTTAAGGGAAGTGTGAACATGGCTTGAATGGACATTGGGGATATAAGGCAGCCAGAAAATACATACCCACAATTTTATTTTATTTGCCAGCCTTTAGAAGTCTTGTCCTAAGGGGATATAGGGAAGAATTCGATTTGAGATGTTTTTGTCAAATACGAAGTTCGGAACTAAAAGAAACTTCTTTGTAAGCAACGTAACTAAGCGTTGGCTTGATTTTATTACGTTTATTGTTACGGGTGTTTCTGAGTAATCCATGTCAATACTAACGGATTTCCAATTTCAATAGTCTATAAAATATGGGTAGAATTAAATTCACCTGAAACCTGCTTTTAACTACATTGTAGTGTTCCAATTTCCTTGTAATTACATAAACGTTGAAGTTAGATATTTATTGTCAATTTTATACCTACATTCCGTAACATACCATAGTGATTTCATTGACTAGGTTTACTACCACAAATTCAATTTTGAGTATACAAAGTTGGCGTGTCTGGTTTTCGAGAACTAATATTAATTATTTTTAACAGCTCAACGTTTCGTGCAGTTTTCAGTTTTCTCTTTTTTTAAAGAACAATGTTACACTCGACACCCTAACGAACTCGAAAAACGTAACAAACTTCTCCTCAATTCTATTTGCAGACGCAGAAAATCTATTCCAATTTACTCTAAACTAAGCAGATAGTCAAATATGAGAGTTAAATTACAATACTTATTAAACGGAACCGTTCACCCAGCCGCTGTGAAATTTCATTTGTACCAATTAACGTTTGGAACGTTCTAGACAATCGTAGTTCCACTGGTACCCCTATATTCGGCGTAGCGTGAACCCGAGCAGTTCCTAGTTGAATTTTATGAAGAGCTTATGTAGATGCCGACTGTTTAGCGTACCGAAATCTTTTGGAAATGTCCTACTATCTACATTTTCTCACTTCTCTCAACTTAATTATAATGTTGTTAGAGATAATTGCAGTTCTATATTACTCTAATTTTAAAGCAAAATATCTCTGTATCTGTTTCAACAGTAGCATTTGTGATAGTTTTCGTTGTGTCAAATCAGTAGCAATTCAGCTACGAATAGTTTTATTTATTGTACATTCAAAACAAACCGTGAATATAAATAGGGGTGCTTTTATTTAAAACTATTTTCGCGACACAAGCGCTATTATCGTATAAACGGTGTTTTATTCGATATCTGCAGCGCCACAGTCGCGAGTGTGACGCCCTGTAAGTGCGCTTTGAAATTGTATGGAACATTAGCCTAACATTGAGATACGCTTTAAGGTAATATTTTCAAGATTATATTCAAACCGTTACCGTTTTATTCATACAAAGCCTTTTCAATGAACTGATATCCCAATATATCAACCTAAATATACCGCAAAATAAGTACGCGTTGTTCTTTTTCGGTCCTGGTAATAATTCATTTATTAAAATTTAAAATACGAGTCCACGAAAGGCACACAGGCTCGTTATAATATATCGCCCACGCGCTACCGTTTCGGGGTAAGTAAACAAAGTCGGGTATACACATAAAGATTATATGAGCATATAGCGATTACAATAGTACGATAAGTGGCTATAAACGGCTATTATATTACCCATTATTAAGATTTCGCAGGTTGCTCTTATGTGATTTTCGCAGTGTGATAATTGGATTATGAAATTTTTACGAGATTATGTAATTACTTTGGTTCCATTGGGTAGCCATGGTCAATTGTTATGTCGCAATCGTCTTGACCAGTATCTATTCACATCCATAGAAGACGGCGTAACTTGGTAGCAGATTACCTATTTACACGTTAATCAGCTCTACCTAAAAAGAAAATCTAGTATATATTGTATTAACTACTCTACTTACTAAACATTAATGGAATAAAAGTTGTTTCAAGACCAAATTACAGCAGACCTCACTTCACATCCCTGTAAGGCCGCGTTAAATTGGCACGTCTTTTCCGAGAGCTAGTTAACGAGTTTTCCTTGACATCTTTAATATGCATGAAACATATTCTGAAAACCTCGCATACCTAGTTCTTTTTGCCAATAAACCACGACTTACATTTTCCGAGACCTAAATACATTATGTCGTTTTATTATTCAAGACATTCAGACACTACGGAATCAGAAAAACATCAAGTATTTTTACATCTTTCTTTCTTACTGAAAGTAGAGCATCATCATAAAATAACGTTGTCATAAATATTCTCGTGTGAATTTAAGTTAGTATGTGTAGAAAAATGTATTTGAAATTACTACAAGCCCTCATTCAGGGACCTCATTTCGAAAATACCCCGAAAAGATGAACGTCTTCCGGGATATTCATAGTAGATTTACTGGCAACACCGTAAATGCTTATTTATTGGGATAAGCGGATAACTGACAGCCAGGGTTTGTTCCCTCAACCGTGGATACGTATACAACTACATATATCTCGATGTGTGTTGTATAGATTCACGCCTTTGTTATATCACGTAATGTAATAGTTGGCCTAACCAAATACTCAAACATAATTTACTACTTTTAGAGGATCTTAACTGTCTATATGTCGCTACTTTATGTAATAAAGTTAATAAGACTTCGAGAGTCTAACTGTGACTTAAGACTAATAGGCGGTTGAGCATTCCGCACATTCACTTGTAATATTTCGGTATGACAATTTCAATATTTGTGATCTAATAAAAAATTAAAGAGGTACCTAGTCGTTTAGATAACGCCGCCATAATGTTAAGTATATCACGAAATATGTATTCGATATGGACCTTTAAATTATGTCGTAAAATCATATCTAGACCGTCATTAATATTTATTGGCATCCAGTCAGCAATACCCTTGTCATTCATCATATGAAGGTTGAATCGTTTGCAATAACAGAGCAAACTGTAGAGTCAGTAATAATAAAAGCTTTACCCGTCCAATGACATATTGCAATCGCGTTCGTCCCTGATTTTCTGGTAAAGGACGAAGAGTTCAAACAGAAACGCTTTGATCTATCAAGCGTTTCGGAAACATGGTGTTTACAGTGTACCCCATGTATGTGATATTAAACCGGGAATGAATGACATGGGGTAATTTTACCTGCCTTTTGCTGTGCTTATTAAGGGTCTACTGATTTCTTACGAGTATTATATGTTTTTTCTGCATAATTGTGTGTAAACACTTCAGTTTTTGTTTGAATTACAGATGCACACAGTATTATATCGCAGTAGTGCGGACATTTACTGGCAAAAACGGTTGTCTTATCTTAAAGTACGAAAATACATTAACTTCATATTACACGATCTCGAGTTACCGATCGATTCCCCTTCTCACAATTGCACATTATTTATTCTATATCGGAGGCACATGCAAGAATTCTCAATATTTACCTTCCCTTATTCGCCAGTGTTACATTATAGATCGAATCTTCCAAGGGCTTTACCCGACTTGGAAGGTAATATATTATTTTCGTCTTGTATTATTAGCCATTTATTCCTGTTTCCGTTTCGGCCTTATTGAACTGATGAAAGATCCGTCGTATTAGATTACCCCTTGCTTACTCATACTACCTTTAAGGCGTTATTTGTGAAACAAAAGAATTTGTTTTCCTTTGTGTTTCGTATTGAATATCCCTTGAAGACTCGTTCGTTTATCCTTAAACTTAAGGTATAGCTATATAAATGTTAATAAGATGTTTTCTACTTTTGAATTTAAAATCTGTACGATTTGAAAAAGCTGAGCAATAAATTTTTAAGCGCACTAATGTCTAACACCAGAAAAATTCAAATATATTTATAGGTATTTAATGACGCCTAATTTTCGAAAAAGAATAAGCTACATAATCTACACCATGTATTTTTTTTACCGAAAAGCAATGCGACTAAAAACGCAGTGCACAGCTAGCATTTTATACACTGTTTAAATTTCATTTAAAATATAATTAACCAAAGACTAAATTAGTAATTTTAAGGTCAATAACTTTGGTCACACTTGTTTGTTCAAGAGTTTATCAGAGCGCTGTTTAATGCGACAAGACATGCTTTAGTCACGTTTAATATATTTAAAATAGAAGTACAAGTACTTTACCATGTTTTGCAACTAACGGTTACAATCTCATCTGTGTAATCATTTAAGTTTGGACGCTTTGGGTCTGTACTAGAGATGACCTGAGATAGTTAAACTATGTAATATGAGTATAATTGGGTTTACTAGACTTAAGTTTATATAATTACATACGCAGGTTATATTAGGTCTCATATTTTTCATATAACAAATCGTAAAATGAGGCAGGTTGCAGGCACAATTTACAGAGTAGAACATTTTTTTCTTTTTTCTAATAATGTAATAAAAATAAATCTTTTGTGTAATGAGACGTTCAAATGTTTTTAAAATAACTGCCTAAAAAAGCACGTTGCTATTTTTGTTTGTGATTTGTATCTATTTAAGTAGTTAGTTGCTACGGCCGTGGTCACGGGTGGAATGACTGGACTGGACCCGTGACCACGGTCGGTGCAACTCGATCGAAACGTCGGGAGAAAAGAAATAACGTATATCGCGTTTGTCGTCTAAAATATGTGTACAGGTCGCGAAAGCTTAATATCTCAAGTAAACTATCCCTAATGCGTATTCAACATTTTCTATATAAAACTTATGAAAAAACAAAGTAATTCCGTGAAACAAATTTACTACGATTAGATATGAAAATCTACTTTGAATCCCCTCTGAGGTCCGAAGCGTTTCCAATATACATTGTCAGTGGTCCCTCGAGTGCCATTACCAAGCAGCTTCGTGAGTACACTGACACTCACCAGTTATCTATCTTAATAAGTAGCATGCAACTTTCCGTCCCTTGACCATAATAATTTGTTTATCTACTTATTATAGGTGTAATGGGCATTTGATGTGTTTTTTTTTGGTACGTTTATGGCTCTTTATGTGAGTTTTTGGATTTTCGTTCATCTGTTTACCACTAATAATTACAGCCTAGAAATGACCTACTGCTGGGCAAATAAGTATTCATGTAAAGAGATTGGGTATAAATCGACGTCATCTATTCTAAGAGTCTTAATGCAGAGACGTGTCAATATACAGAATTTTGCTTTAAATATTAAGCGTACGTACGTACGTAGCGTAGAGTTTACGTGTGTAATAGCAGTATGTTCTATATTAGTTCCCATGTCTACACAGAATATGTTGCTAGGCAAAATATAAACATAAACCTCCTATAGTTTTAGCACTGATCAAAGTAATCGTGTGAGGTATCAACCATAATCCCGGGTTACTTATATATTCATCACGCTATATAGGGCCACACAAATATCTAAGCCGTAAAAGCTTTATCACTGAATTATTAAATGATAACCTCCAAAACCGTTGAACCGATTTTAATTAACGTGTCACTAAAATGTTATCAGTTTAGTCCATCAGGTAAAATTTTAAGCATTAAGGTTTCATATTCTAGATTTAGCTCCATTAGATAAACTATTTATTATCTTAATTGACCACTTAATTTCTGACTAGCTTTATCATTTCGTTTTAATTGGACAGGTACTTTGATAAAAGACTTTAGAATTAATTTTGGTTTTGCTCTCTGCTCTATTACGTACATATTTTAGACTAGTCAAAGACCTTTTGTAACGTCGGAGTGATTAAATTTAATCTCTTGTAAAAAAGTGCTTAATTTTTTAGGTAAAGAAAAATTGCAACGCTATGTTTTCCATTCGTGTATAATTCAACAATGTCAATGAACGTACTCCAGGGATTATGCTAACCGAGATCTGCTAACAGAACTGATCGCACCACGTTGTTTCCACAAGAGGATACTACGCTTATACTTATTCCATAATCTCTTAGTCGTCTTTTACGACACCCTTAGGAAAACACCACAGGTAAAGATGCTTTGTACTTGCTATCAAGGCGTTTACACTTTATTACACCGATAAACGACTTGGCAATACAAAAAAACACAATCCTGTGTGCTGGAGATTGTAATCTTTTTGACTGTAAAGATTAAAAACCGCTTTGAAGTTACAAGACCCATTTTAATTTTGAGAGCAATTTCTTAAAACGATCATGTTTTTAGAATGTTGTCTAAAAATTTTTTCTTCACCCAAATCGAACAGAGTTCACATCTGTTCCGCACTAAATGGTTCAGTTTATTACTCAAACCATGATGAAGTGTTACACATAGCCACGCAATATCATATTACTCGCACATGTATTACTAACTCACTTCACTTGACAATTAACGTCACACGTCTAACTATACCGTCTACATCGCGAACATTGCTCACATAGCTACATTCGCAAGTACTACATAGTACGTATGTATGTATGCAGTAGGGCCTCGACAGTCGTGAACTAAGACACCTATTAGAATACACGGTACTCGGAACTCGTGTGAACGCCACGTTAGGTTGATGGGTGAGATTCGCGGTCTGTACGTACATTCGCATATCAAGAATTATGTGCGGTCGCTACTGCGTATAATGCATGCCGTAGGGTTGTGACTTGTGAATCGTTGACGGAAATCATGTCGATGTATTACAAACCTTTGATTTTTTACGATGTGATTTAAAGTTATTTTTGGTGAATGTGACTTGTTTTGTATTAGTCGAGTATATTTTATGCAGTTACTGACATTTTAGGAGACTTTTGTAAAGAAAAAACATAAATAACATCCTTTAAAATATTTAAAATAAAGTAGAATTTAAATAGGTACTGTACTATTTTAACGACCATTTTTTTTTCTCATTTAAGTAGTGATTTATTTCCAGCGCCTAGTTCAAAAGAGTCGTTACTTACACATTCAACTGCTTCTATGTCCATCTGTTTAACTAATTACCTCCTTAAGTCTTCGGTGAAAAAAATCTACCGTCATCAGCATTCCCAGTTGTGCCAATTGTTGTGTTTTTAATGCTGCCATAACAGTCAGTAAGTTCATTTAACTTTAATTAACCTTAATTGCTGTGCTATAGCCAAGATGCTTGCCAAATTTCAAGTTAATGTTTTGCAAAAATATGCAATCCAAAGATGGTTGAAAAGTTTCGCTTTTTGTAGGTTGTTGGTGTACCTAGGTTTTTGGCGGCAACGAACTTTTGTAACAGTCTGTGGTGAAAAGCAAAAACTGAACTGACACTATGAACAGACCGCATACTAGTTTTTGGAAATTCTTTGTTAAACATTTTGTTCATTATCTGTTTTCATTATAACGTGCACGAGCAGTGTTAAATTTGATACTTTTCTTTTGTTTTAGTTGCTTGTGTTTGTATTACGTTAATTAGAAATACGGGGAATATGGAAATGTATTTAATAGGAGGATAATATCATGTATAGTTCTTTTTACAATGGGTATCAGACGTGGGAGTTAGTGTATTTCATGCCTTGAGTAATATTATTAAAACGTGGGTGTGACAATTTCTGTCTTATTATTTATTTAATAAACTTGAAATTTTCCTCCACTGCTCAATTTGTAACGATCGACAAAGAGTACGATGGAACAAATTTAAAATAAATAAGTCAACATAAATACAGTTCCGCAAAAGTTAATTCGGGAGTTTTAAATATAGAGTTCATCTATAGGCAGACAATTGTAGTAAACGTGCTCCCATAATTAGTGGGGTCTGCGAAACGTCCCGGGAATCAAAATTACAAAGGCGTTTGGTGCGAAGCTCGCATCTATGATGAGACCGCAAGGGTCGGTACATATGGTGATTACGAACGAGTCGGTACACGAATTATGTCGCGTTAGAAGGGAACCAACCCCGTGAATTGTTAGATGAAATACAAATAAAGGACGATCGTCGGATGAAAGGTTTTCCTATATACTTCGTTTGAGTTTACACGGCTGTACGTAACTGGCAATTTCCTGTTTTAAAGAGTGGTAATTTACATAAACATTTTCCGTTCACGTTTTAAGGAACTTGATGAAGGTTTGTTAAATTACGCAATGAAGGTCTTATGGACGACAAAAATACCTATAAATATGTATGTTCCGCTGCGAATCGTTTTTATTACACGAAATTCCCAAAAAATACTTGAATGCATTTTCTTAAAAGGCCTTTATGAAAAAGCTTTGTTAGCGTGCGCGTTATACAATACAATCTCATTAAATCACTCCGCCCTTTTGTATTGGTTCGACGAGGAAAATTCACGAAAGCCTTGCCCAAACCCCTCTTAACAAGAAAACATTATGCGGGCAAAGTTCTCAGTGCTACATTACCTCGTCTCGTTGAATCTCTCACGCGTCACAAGGGAAAGAAACGAGTTGTAGTGCTCTGAGAGGGAACATCTTGTGCCACGTAAGGTATGCCCGACGGTACTTGTGTCCGACAATTACTCATACTGTCGGCAACTTTATAAGCTCCAACTTCATGTAACTGCTCACACAAGTTCAAACCGCAAAACGCTTTTGAAGTTGCATTTTTGTTAGGAAGTTTTGAGAAAAGTAATATGAAACGAAATCCTGTCTTGTTGAAATAGATCCGACTAAACGAGTAGAAAATATTTCTAACAATACGACACAGCAAACGGAGGGGAACGCAGGACGATATGAAATGAAAAATCATATTACTCGTAAGCTCCACACGAACTATCCGGTCACCGCTTACAGTGTGTTAATATAAAATAAATTCTCGCCATACGTTCGCAGTTCCAGTAGTGCCGGTACCTACCAACCGTTTCACTTTTATCATAAAAGCCGTTACACACTGAGTGTATCTCAGTTAACACTCAGCATAAGTTTGACACACTTTAATTATTCCGTTGTTTTGCTTCTGTGTTGTAAATTGTTTCGTATTTTCGCGCTTCTGTTAATGCGATAGTTTATCTACGTTAAATGTTTGTTTTGCCATACGAATGGTACTAAAATTGGTATTACTTACACTGTCATATTGTGTTTACACTTTGTACTATTTGTGAGCTCGTGTCATGTTATAATTCTATAATCGTGTTTACTCAAATGTTTGTAGTCTCGTGTTGGTTGTGAACATACTGTCACCAATTTTTAGTTTACTGCCGTGCCTAATATTTATATTTAAAACAGTATAATAAAACTTTTCTGTTACACTCGAGGACGTACTCATTGAAAATTAAACGTCAAGCAACACTTTTCCTTTCATTTTAGAATACCTACGTACGGAATTTAAACAGCTACCGAGTTGAAACTAATTTAACCTAACTGACAGTTGGACTGTCTGCCCAACTTTTAGTTACGATTCCCCGTCTATTTTGCCTAGAAGCTGACTACGGGACGAATGGAATTTGAACTATGCAAATTTCCCGTTTGTCAATTCCTCTCACACGTTTTTCATTTCCAGAAATTCCTTCAATATTCGTCTGCATTTGAATCTTGTCCACAATTTTTCGTCAACAAATTTTAACTTTGCTTTAAAATGCTCAACTTTCCTTCAAGCTAGCAACCTTCAAAGACATTGTCGTCTTCTACCCTTGGATTTAAATCCAAGGAAGAAGACACGTTCATTGCATAAAAGATGTGTTCGAGGACAGCATCCCATTCTTCAAGGCTTGTCTCCGCTTTCATTATTACTGTTATATTTTACAACGCGAGATTCCTACCATATTATTCTTTGACTTCCGTATAAAACGTGTAGATGTTACGTCTAACTTAATACCAGTTAGGTTCAGGGTAACGCACCTGTTAATATTTACACAGGCCACCTTTTCGTTTAATGGACCGTTGAAGTGTCAGAATAAATAATACCAGCCAATTTGGGCCCGACACGCCTTTGCGGATAAGCGTGCTTCGAATATTTGTTGCGCTTACATAGTAAACGTAGTAAAAATATTACTTGAGTTTATTTTTGTATCTTTCTCATTTCATTAAGGTTAACGTTCTCGTCTAAAAATAACCTTGTAAAAGGTTAACTAATCAATCGTTAGCATCAATTTTATTATTGAAGATAAACAAGGCTTCGGAGTTCGTAATTAAATTTGAAACCTATCGAACTTTTCTGTAACAAAAAATATTCTACAACATCAACATGGTCTACCCACGCTGGTTTTGCATTTAAATCGAGTTGAGTGATAAATTTGGTGTAGGTATAGTTCGACGGGCGGACCGTTAGGGACTTTCCAACTTGCCTGGGTGACAGACTAATCGATTACGAAACTTGGTGCATTTTTCTATCAGCGGCGAAACGATTATTTACTTCACTTTAGAAATTGATTTAGGAAACTTGGTTTGTTCCTCCTTGCTGAAAAATAGATTTCCGATGCATCCCACCGTTAGCTTTAAGATGTTAGCTCTTCTTCAATGTTACCTCACTTGTTTTCCACTTGTGCTGGCGAAAATCAAATTGATAGCTTTGCAAATGAAATAAATTTATTTATGTATCATGTACCTGAATGATACGACAGATTTATTTTAGCTTCAGGCAGTTATAACAAAAGTGACATCCCACAGTGTCATCTGAAGACAGAACTACAATATTGTATTGTTTAGCTGCATCAAAGAAACTTTGTTAATATCTCGCAACAACTACTATGGACCTTTTTCCACTTGCTGATTTCATTAATTAAATTTACCCGGCGACTCCTCACCGTCATATCTTACCCTTAACAAAGGACAGACTGCTATTATTATGTAAATTTTTGCTACATATTTGCGCAAAGCTTACATTTTATCTTTTTAACATTTTCATTTCTAATTCTATTATCAAGCAAAATTTCATTTCATAAATTAAATTCTACACGATGCTAGGATACCGTCGCGTATTAAAGATTATTATCATTGACCACTGAATGATTAAATGTTTGGGACGGGTTTCATTTTTTGTTTTAATAAACGCATACCGTACCAAAAAGTAACCGCATAATTTGAACGTCCATGTTTGCAGCAAGTCGGGAAACATACCAATTTTTGGTCGCGCGAATTTATTTTGTACACGTACGAAAAGTATGGTTGTTGTTTATTAGAAAATACTCATATTACATAGATATTGTATAGATTTTTATTTTGGCACTGAAATGCTACCCCAACCCTCATAATTTAAGGGAGAAGAGGACCCTTATCAGAACACTGAATGCGGACGTACTTTGTCGATGCGAGATTATTTCATCATTATTTATATGTGTCATAAAGTTTAGATATTTATTTTTAAAATCAATAAATCAAGAGAGTAATTCTCAGCGTTATATACGAGTATATCCCTCGGTTCACGGAACTGAAAACGCTGATAGGAGTAGCAACCTTTTAAAGTTTTTAGCCAAACAAAGTAATCATGCGATCGCCCTGGTTTTAAGCTGGTTTGACTGTAGCCTGAATGATTTTGTAATTTACCAACATTGCGTAATTTAATAAGCTATGTTAAATATCTGTATGCTTTCTTGTATTTCAAACATTTACTGCATTTCTCTCTACTTTTTAGTTAAACCGGCAATCGGTAGTTTACGGACTACATAGCGAGCCATTACGCACCCAACAGTATGCGTAATTCGTCCATTGTTTATGCCTGAAGCCGGGTTTTGTTTTGTATCCAACAAAAAATATAGAAAACAATTGTTTGGCACAGCCATTGTGAAACCTTTAAAATGTTCTCTCGTATTGATTTGCGGATTATATAATGTAGACAATACTCTATTAAACGTGGCAATGTATATTAAAGAGCATGATCCATAACCCAACTTAATTCACTGGTGTTCTAACTATAACTACACAAACATTGATATAAAAATAGAAAAGTAAAAATCTTTATTTGATTTGAGTAATCCCAGTATTTTTCTGGTCGAGTCAATTCAAATAAGAGTTAAAACAAATAGAGTCTGTGCATTTCAATCAATCGAAACGTCACCATCGCTTTCGAATGTTTGTGCAATGTTTATACCGTTTCAATCAAAATGTTTTAGTTTAGAATCTGTACTTATCAATCTGTAATGACATCTTGTTATCCATAAACGTTATTTGAAATTATAATGATATATTATGTTTAATGAAAGCTTTGTGTGGCGTGACGTTGTTAAAACGTAATGTTGGATTTTCAATAAGTACTTAAATCATCCATGACAAACAAAAGCTCGTATGTAAATAAGTACCTATAACAAATAGGACCTCCAAAATTAGCAATGTATCATGCGTTCTATTTTATCGCTACGTACGTGAAAACATCTCACATCGGTGAATTATTTCACAGTCGCATGTCGGGCTGGCGTTAACAATTGACTTTCCGTCGGTTAGGCTTTTAAGGAACAATCGTGTGGATTAGCCTTGCTCCGCCCGCACCAAGAATGCTAATGGTTTGCTATTTACGTCGTTTCTTAGTGCCTACATGGATTACGAACTCGTGTGGCGCGATTTTATCTTTCTTTCCTTAATTGCGAGCAAATCCTACGGACTAGTTTGGCTTTTCTCGCGTTTATATAGTAGGACCCTTTTGAGGATAGCATTTTGACCGTTCTTTGTATAATAAGCAGCCTTTCAACATTTTATACAAACGTAAGTGAGTAAATGGCAAAGAATTGAGAAGATATTCTTCTAAACCCAAAAAAACGATTGTTACATCAATATTTTTGTTGAAAATTGTATCATAATCTTTATGGAATGGTAAAGTTTGTCCCATACAGATTACCATGTATATTAATTTTAACAAAATAAATCCATTCTTTACTCTTATGGCCCAATTACTTACATAACCTTAATAACTTTTAGGTAGAAGATTTATACAATATCAACAGAATCTAAAAATTATTTTCACATGCAAACAAATTTTATACATGCCCCGTATCTTTGTTTAGGATGACGTTTAATAAACGCTTGAATAGAAATTAGCAAACGTTGTCCCCTGGCGACAAAACAAAGGTAGAATAATAGCTTACCTACGATTTTTATGAAACAAACATGTGGGAGGAATGATTACGGTCTACGTTTATATTTAGCTGGGTAATAAATTAAGGCTATATTTAGAAGTTGGCATTATGAGGGTGAGAGTATAAATTCTAATAAAATAGAATAGTTGAATGTAAACATGTGGTATATCTACCCATTGCCGCTTGATTCTTGGTGTGTACATTTTGAGTCTGGTTCCCTTTATTTTTTGTATCCCAGTGGAAATCCTCATGGACTGTCCTCGTCAGGGGGTTGACGAAGGGGTGTGCCGGACTTTTACAGGCTAAAACCACTGGAGCGTCATCCTCATCTGCCCATGGCCGGGGGTACAGGGTTCGCTTTTGCATTCACCACGCCCCCGGCAGGCCCACTGGCCCACCTACTACTCAGATGCATCTTTCAAAGACTTCAAATACGTATTTGTATAATAAGCTTACAAACATTTGAATTTTATCAATTTCCTCATTGTTATATTGATTGATTTGCTAAAAGCAAAACTTTAATATTTACCTATGCAAATTTTGGTGAACTCCGATTGGCAGTCGAGTGTTATCATACCGTACTTTAGAACTTTAATAGGTTCTGATAACTGCGTCCTCCGCAACCTTGACTCCAAACATCCAAGGGATTTCGCAGAACTAATCTACATTTACATTTGCGGTGTCGATATATGGGACCGGTCTCGTATGTAATAGTTGAATAATTCAAGAGCCAACTTTATTACATATCTTTCAATGATCCCAACTTCTACATTCCGGAGCGTATCAAAGCGGCTTGGCGCCCAATTTTGCTGTTGGCAACAAACTTTTTTTGAAATATATTACATGTACCAGCTTTCAAACGCACGCCTCATAAATTCTGATTAGTTCTGCATGCCAAGAACACTTAGCACCATTTTTATGTTAAAATATGGTTTAATTTTAACTTCAGAATAAGGAACTTCAATCTGTCTTTAACATTGAATAGTACATTATTAAAGATTTTTCCTCTTGAAAATTTAATTGTGAAAATAATTCCCCATTTTGTTTTTCTCGTTATAATTTTAATCCCTTTTATTTCCTGTTAGAAGATTTTGATTCCCTTCGTTAAGCTTTCCTTGATTTAAGAACCACAACCATTTTAGAAGAACAACTGTCAGTCCCATGATATTTTAAAGTTATGATGGACCATGTATTAAATATTATAATGTATGTCAGCATCATCATTTTGACCCTTGAAATGTCTTTACCCTATATTACGGCTACGTTTACCTATAGTAGAGAAAATAGTTGAGGAACTTCTTAGTAAAGCAGTTTTCTATCCAAAAAAAAAATATTGCCGGCAGATTTTTCTACGCCTTAAAAATACTTACTAATCCTCATAACTCTGTAACAAATAAAAACGGAAACTTAATTAGCGTAATTACCTCGGTCTCATAACGTACGCTGATTACAATTCCTGTATCAAAAGGAATGTTAACAAAGCGGAATGATATGATTATTTTCATATGCCAGGAATTATCCCGGTATTTTAGATGCTGCACTGTCGTATTTGTGGTTTAAAATCGTTATTTTTAATCACAAATGCTTTTAATGTTATCTTTGTAAAATAAAAACCTTGTAATCTTTGGTCTATTCAGGGTACCTACCATGATTGTTAATCCCAACTTTATATAAAAATCATTAGTTCTTTCCATGTAAAAGTACTGAAAGGTCATATTGATATTCCGTATTTTTCATTCCCCTTACTGCATTATATTATAATACAGAAATTATAAGTTCACTGATGCGCAACACCTAGTCCATCAAAAACTCATCTGAGCGAATATTTAATTCTTCGCTTGCTTTCCTTTTTCTATAAAACTTTCTTTTTCTTTCCGTTTTTAATTTATTACTAGAGGATTTCTCTCCCTGAGAATTGGCTGCACGTGGCAACATCATTCATTTTTATGTACTCTTTTAATCAAAATAATGCTTTCTTAGGAAGTCTACTCTCTCTGAAAATCGACTACATCTTTCTTTATCTTTGAAGCTTATCATTTATTGTTCCTGTTGAGATATTGAATGAAAAATTTAAAGAATCAAGCTCCGTTCCTGTGGGAACTATCGTTTTCCAATACTATAAAATTTGAACAAACTTTGGGTCGCCACGCCTTGCTCATTGAGTTAAATCTTTTGTTCCTTTGTTGGTTTCCGATCGCTCATTTCGCTTAACTTAATTTCGAAAGTGCTTCCTCTTAAACGGTTTATATTTTGTTAGCAGATCCTTGTTGTGATAAAGTTTTGCGAAGCTCATCTGTTTTCTGAATGAAATATTTTAGCATAAATTAATTAATTATTAATATTGTAATAAAAATGTATTTAGTTTTGAGAGAAATTCAACTGATTATTGGATATTCAAATGAATGAATTCTATGTCCCATTCGATATTCTCGTGTATAAAACAATCGCATTATTGTAGGAGTTCGTAGAAGTTTTATTCGATTTAACATCTGTCTTCCCAGCAGCAATATTTCTTGTAAGCAGGAAAATATTGCAACGTCGCTTGTCGTTGAGGTTTCAAGTCGGATCGGTGAATGCTTGATATTTCCGACTATGCATACTTTACATTATTCCGATAGTTCGTAGTTTTCTGAATAAAATGTTACTGCTTTTATTTCCATATTTTCTGCTATTATTATTTATATTTAATACGAAGTCAGTATTGCTTTCAAGTCTCTTTCCATTCCATCTTAAGTGAAACGTCAACTGCTTTTACTACACACTTCTAGGAAATAACATGATGTAATTTCAGTATCTGGACTGGGCATTAAAACCTTTCAAAATTCACCAAATAACCTGGCTGTCACAAGCCCCCAGATTCAAGGCACCTCATAACACGAATATTACAGGTATTGATCTCTTTGACGCTGACAGCACATTTTACGACCTGACTAATCATACCTGTCCCCGAATGAAATACTTTTAATAATGAAATTCCTCTAGGCGCCCCACTTTGTTAGGCAGTTTGGCTCCGTGCCATTCCGTCAGTGTTGGCCCAGTCTCCAGTTCCCTAGGAAATTAAACTGCAAAAACTAACTTGTCAGGGATATATTGGGTCTGCTAGTATCAAGTGCTGAAGCGTTGATGGCTTAGCCAAGTAGTGCCTGTAAAATAAAAGATGGACTAGTTCCAAGTTAGAGACAAATGGTCTTGTACACTTTTATGTTCGTTAAAAATATCAGCTGGGATTTTTTTCTTATTTTTGCTATGAAACTTGTTGGGAAAGTATCTTTAGTAATATTAATTAAATGAACAAATTTAAAATCTTTTAGTCTACTATCTTGGTGGGTAAATCAAATCTAGTCTTAGCCTGTGTTTATATTAGACTAACAATTACTATGTAAACAAGACGTAAACTTAAACTAAAAGCTAATAAGCAGAAATCCTCATCCAATTACGTCCAAATAACGTCGTTTCCTGCCACGAAATTCCAAGTATTGTTGTATCGAGGTGGGATACCGATCCAATAAAAGCCGCAGGTGCTAGCTCCAATAGGCAATGTAATTATTTCCAAAAGGTATTTATTTTACATAATGATAATTACCGCAATATCATATTCAATTCGGCGTTATTATTCAATGGACGAATCTGTTTATATGATTCTCAGAATTGTGAATATTGTATTTGTTTATTATTGAATCGTTAAATTTCTGATTATTGTTCTGAATAAGCCTGTTTATTTATAGACTTCATAGAATAGCATTTAATCTGAACATTTCAATTGAAACAAAGGATAGGTATCAATTTACTGAGTAAATTTAATGGAACTATATCAACATTGACAGCTTTCAGTATTGTTCTTTTGGAACGTAATATTTTGGTAACCTAACACAGCTTAGCTAACACGATATAGTTTTCTTTGTCTTACAGTTCATCGTAGTTTTCCAATTTTACATACCTACAACAATTCTACTAAAGTCATAACTTACTCGTACATTATCATTAAGTAATGCTGCAAAAGTTTAACGTGACATCTGTTTTCAACGATAACATTTATTTATTTTATTCTGTTTTAAATTTTAACATCGAGTCCGTTGGGACGAGATTCGTTTGAGCTACAATGATATTTAATTGGCCTCCCGGCGTCGCTTTTTAAAAACACTGTTGCTGTCGGCTTGATAAATCAATAGTCTCTTGGTAGCTAGCAGAAAAAATCTGTTCATAACTGTTAACTGTGAGGTACGAGTAGGTATTAGCTGTACTTTGTGACTTCTCTCTTTATATAGAAAATTGTCGTGGAATTTTACAATTTAAAGTCTTAAATTTCTTTTTTAAGTATAGTTTCTGTCACACATTGTACTGTATTACGATTAAAGGGTAGATAATAAACCGAAAAATTATATTTCACTGCCTTAATTAATTATGAAATAAGTATACAGAAACGTTCAAAAGGAATAAAGTGTTTTGTTATTTCCTTTCTATTGACAATAATGATGTCAAAAACAAAGATGTCACTCGCAATACTCGTTCGTCGCTTCCTGCTTTAATTAAAGTATTGAGCGTTCATTATTATGGCGTAACAAACAATTGTTTACCGGTTGCTTACTTATAATTAAGTTTCGTTAATATTACTGCCTACATGCGTTCCGTAATTAGATCTATTATCTTGTTTTAATTAATGTTACATTGTGCTTAGATAATACGTTGGTCTATACATAAAATGGTCGATTTTAAAATCGACTGTGATAGATGCAGACTTAAAGCTGTGATAGCCTAGGGGTAAGACCGTAGGACTGCTAAGTCAGAGGTCTTGAGTTCGATCTCCACGGCGTGCACCGATTTTTCGAATGTTGTGTGTGTTTTAGAAATAAATATCACAGCTTCCGTGTTTCGGAAGGCACGTAAAAATGTGGGTCCTGCGAAAATCTAAAAGTAGTAAGGTAAGTAGTAGTAGGAGTAAAGGACTAGACTTATAACCAACGTACAAAGCTTTTAATTGTAACTTTCATTTTTATTGTTTTGTTCATCTGACCAAAAAACATTAATGTACGTACATTTATTTCGTTGAAAACAAATAGAGTGAGTAAAATAGATTTAGGTGTAGCTATAAATAAACCAAAAAGCCACGATGCTGTCGCTCGCTTCCTGTTGTCGGCCAACAGTTACAAAACGAACACAACATTTTATGTCGACGTTCGTTCCGCGACGATTTTCATTGCCACACTATATTTTTCTAATGTTACGATTGTGTTATGACCTAAAGGAAAAAGTGTCAAAGTGTCTAATGTAATATGTATTTTGTATTGGTTTTCTTCGCTTAAGAATACACTTTTTAGATATTGGTTTTTATAGTCTCTCTTTTTCCCACTACCATCTTTGCAATTATTTAAGCTCGATGCGTTTTTTTTTTGCATCCATGTTCATCCCAGCAAATATCGATAGAATAATTGTGTTGCATTGTGTGGCTAATAAAATAAGTAATCCTAATGTTTACTGTAAGAAGTACATAACAATCGTAGCATTACAGACAGACTACAGTTATACTCGTACTAACTACACGTCAATTCAATTACCAAACAAAAATTAATTTCCTTCATCAATATTCCCATTTCGATTCGGGCTATGTTTGACGTATTTCAAATCTGCGCGTCCTCTGTGGGCCAAGTCAAATACGCACCGCTTCACATTTTGGCGCGAGGCGGCAACGTCGATAGTTTTGGGTGCAATGCGGCTGCCAGATTGGTAGTGTTCCTTTTTTTCAATTCACCGCATTCTTTCAACAAAAAAGGGAACGAAATTTGATATCGATAGAGGTTTTCAACGGTTCACTTATGAGGATTTGTTTTTCAACGCGCAAAAAGTTTGTCTCATTTTGCTTTTTATTGGGCTTTAATTTATTGCTGTTATAGAATTGTTGTTGTATCAGATTGATACAGTTTTGATGTCGTTAACGAAAGCAACTCCTTGCACATTAGTACGTAGACTAAGTTCACATTAATCAAGTTAATACTACCTAGTCTGATAAAAGGAAGAAATGAAAACAAATGTCAACCATTTCAAGCATAAATTTAAGATTAAAAACGTCCACGTGATCAAACTAGAAAACTATTCTTGGCTACATTGCCAAGCTATTTATCATACGAAATTGAAGAGAAACATTTCAAAAGACATACAATACATTTTACTTCGTTGACAAGTTAATATTTCAACTTCGTGACACATTGAAACTTGAATCTAGATACTCCTTGCATAGCAAAACGATCGCAAGCACTTACTTTGTTTCGGCGACATCATTTTATTTAAAAATGTAATTTAAAAGCGTATCTATCCACGGTTTCAGCTACATTTAAACCTTTTTTGGCTACGTATTCTTTTTTACTGTCCATAAAATTGCTCAACTACAACAAAACTATAAACTGTAAACTTGCTTTGTTTCAAAAACTTTAATTTAGTTTGAAAACCTTTTAGCGTCTGAATAACCTTGCCAGTAATGCAAGTACATTCAACTTTAAAATAATTTTAATGTTTATACTTTTTAGACCGTTTCTTTGTTTATACCTTAATTCTACTAGATATTAGCCAAAACAATTAAAAAAAACAGGTTTTTTTTCCGCTGATTACTATATTTGCAAACGATACCCTTCACAAACGTTCACAAAGTGTTTTCCTCGGAAATTGTTTTGATGTAGAAATGTACAATTCCTAACTTTGTGTTTCATTATAGCAAAAGCCACTTCAATTACAAAATTGTTTGTTTCGAAACTGTTCCAACAGTAGCCTCTCATTATATTATCATTTCCGTGTAATATACAGCAGCCAGCATTACACTCGCAACAACGTATTCAGTTTCCAACTAGTAACAAGTTTACAAAATAACTTTCTGCTTCTCTTTCCTAACATCTGTTTTGTATTCTGCTCACGTTCTCTATGTAGGTGCGTCAAAGCTTAGCCCGGGAGGCGATGTCGATTCGATTACTCGCCACCTCAATTCGCACGCGAAAAATCTTGACATAATACATAATATTCACGACAACTCAGTTCCTAGGAGGTGTTCGTGCGACAAATAGAAATGTGAAGAGTCTTTTCATCCGCTGCGTGACACACCCGGCTCAAAGGCGCTTTGACTATAAAATATTTCTTATTGTGCCTACGTTTTACTTTGGTACAAATCTAAGGATGTCAGCCATTGTGATTTACTCAGTCAAGCGCAAAAGGCAAGTGCTGCGATGGTTGGGTTACTGAAGAAAGCTTTTTTGCGTTATTATGTGATATCGAATAAAATATTATTCTCGATGATTTGTTCTTTATCCGAGTTACAGTAATGTGAAGGCAATAAAAATAAAATTATGTATATATGGAGTTTAGTTTGAGTCAATTTACGTCTATGTAAATCCTTTTTTTTCTCAATAACACATTTACGCACTAAAACATAACAGAACAATGTTTGTACTTTCCAAGCTGCAGCCAAATCGGTGGTTTCTAAACAACGTTATTTTAAAGTGCTCTTTGAAATTGTAAAATAGTTTGAAAATTGGCTCCGAACTCCTTTTGGTGAGGGTTTTAATGGAAACAAATGAAGGCATTTCTCCCGATAAATCGTTGGCCACAAAGCAACCTAAATCATTTTGCTCAAAGTAAGTCAAATAGATTTTGTGACTAAAACCGCGATTCGTTGAAAGCTCCCTTGTCGATGCTCTTTATGCTCTTGATAATCCGTAATCTCTTTGATTCTATTGTAGAATACGGCAGTTACTAGGAATTTTGAAAATCCTTTGTTTTCCGCCATTAAATTCCCTTTATTTCCATTAAAATCTATTGGACATGTTTCAGTTTAGATAACATTGGTTGCAAATACTAATAGATCCTAAATTACCGTGTAGTTAGAGCACAAAGATCTTCACACCGACACGTCACACGTGCGTATCATCAATCGATTATGCTAATGGCGTCACACACTTGATTGTATAGTTCGCAAATCTTGATCCGAGAAATAATTACGTGTGCTTATATGGAAATCACTGAACATTATGCAAAGTACTTTGCTTAACATTGGCTACAACTTTATGTTGACGCAAACGAGAATGTATAAGCTTTATAGATTCCTTTTAACGAACAATTTTGCAAGCTGAAATCAAAGTAGCACAAAAATAAGTAGTCTATTAAAAATACTACATACAACCGACTTTTGTCTCGAGCCTAGAATCTCAAATGCATTTATTTATTTTAATTTTACGGTCCGAATACAAAAATACGTATAGCAAGGAAGGAATAACGAGAAACAACAAGAACACTCGATGGAAATGTCACAAGTAACAGCGCGGCTCGAATATTCTATGAGAACAGGAAACATGTAAGATGTTCCCGATTCAAAACATCTCAACATCTGGGTTTTAGCATTTTCTTGACGGAGAAATATCGGCGCAAAAATAAAACACCACTTTCACATCAGCGAAGTTGTAACAATAAATAAGAATAATTTTATTGTCCTCAGGCTGTATCAGGCTTGACAGCCCGCCTTAAAAGTTTCCAAATTAATTCTGAATAAAATATTATTGTTGAGTTTTATTTCTTTATTCGATTTCAATGATATTGTGGCCCTTTGTGGTTATTGTTTTCAAGTCGTTATTTTTCGTTTGATTTGACACACAAATAAAACGGTATAAAATGAAAATCCATCGTTCAAATACGTATTCATTGAATATAATATACCTACTAAATCATTCTTTCGGACCGTCATATAAAGCCCCAATAACCTTGTCCTTTGTTCGTCTTAAAAATACCAAGACCCTCATTCTAAACGCTACATCCATAAAATGAATAGGCCCGAAACGCTAAGAAAGGTTTTTATAAAAACCGAACCGTGCCGATTCCGGCATCAGGAACTTTTGACAGTTGTTGACATAGGAGCGAAAGTTACTGGGCATGACATGCACGGAAATTGGATAACCATAAACAGTCAACTCTTCATTTACTACCATATAATAGGGAGTTGCAGGTGACATGGGATCCCATCAATGTTCAAACAGTAGACTTCTTGTTCAATTTTACGCCATCTTGCAAAATTTTGGTATAACCAAAATTTGAAAGTATGTTGATGTGAAAATCCATGGTGCTTACGGTAAATAATCCGAAATCAGAATTAAAATGCTCACCTGTTTTACGACTCAGATTACCTTCACACAATATAGCTGTTAACAAGAAACGAAAACAAACTTCAACATTTACCCTTTTATTATTTGCAATAATAAATTATTTTTATTTAAGCGCTCGTAAACCTCCTCGGCAATATATTGCCGACATTAAATGCGATATCCAAGTTATTTATCGATCTCGTTCGGCGTCGTTTGGCTTAATTAATATATTTAATAATTTATTACTTTGTTACAGGTAATTTGGTGAACCATCTTGAAAATGGGAAAGCGGGATGTGGTAAAGTGTTTTTCACTGGCTCTTATACTCTCGTGCTTTTACAAGTTGATGAAAATATTAGGTTACCGTGTGATACGCCAATACGTCTTCGTACTTTGATATATTATATTGTATACATATATCCACCCGTGAAGAAACAAAAAGAGTCGTCCAAGAGCTCACGTCTGGCATGAATAATAAGAGTTCATTTGTTTTGGACTTGCAAGAAAGGTATTAGTGGTGATTAATGTGCTTTGTTATTGTGGATCGCCAATCGATCCCTCTCAGAAACTCCCTTCATTATCTCGACTTTACTGTAGTTTGAATTTTCCTTGACACAAGTTTGGTTTGCGAATCTTGTTAGGGAATTTCCATATAATTATTATTCATTGCGACCTAGTATCATGTTACTTATACAAATCGAGTCTGAAAACTTTTGTTCTTTGACATCGTAACGAAATTTTAATTGAAGTTTGATAGATCTTGTACAAAATTTTGAAACGATGAACTTGATAGACTTCCTTAATATGATTTTGAAAAATATTTTCTGGAGAAGAAAATTTCATGCAAAAAGAGAGCTATATTTTACACACTTTAAACGTATAGCATGTCTGATAGGTATATAGTGTTCATAATAAAGTCCCTTTCACTGATTACTGATACTAATTAGCGCCTGATACTAGACCGTCAATAAATTAAAAGTGTTGCTTTCGCATAAAACTCTATCTTATGAAAAAAACAGAACTCTTAACTGAACAAGATCATAATTTATTTTCTTTCGCTGCTATGTTTAATTAATATTGTTTTAATTAAAATCGTAGTTTCAATGCGGTTAATCGTTTTGCACAGTAACAGTAGTAAAACTCTTTCAATATTTGCCTGTTTCCATTTCTCGTATCTTTCCATTATTGGTTTAATGAACGATTTCTCGAATTCAATATTTGTTATTTCTTACAGCTCTACCCTAAGGTTAAAAGTTAATTAATTCATTTTGAACTCATCCAACAATCATCTATTCCTATGTTTATTTTAAAGCCGCTGAAAACTTCGCATTTGTTTTAAGATCTTTAATGTAAATTAAACTCTATTGATCTTAAGTTTCCTTTTGAGAAAATTGAATTTTCTATTTTCTTTTAACATGTAAAGCAAAAGTTTAAAACAAACGTGATATCACGGGTGGAGGAATGTCGAACCCTCGAGGTATTGAGAACGCTCAAATTACATTGTTGCCGACATGAGTTTTTAAGACCTCGTTATATGAAGAATTTTTTCCATACTTCGCTTAAAGAAAGGATTTCAGGCAAAAAAGCGAACGGCGCTTTTAGATAACGTTATAATGACTTTGTGTCATATATGTGCCTCAAACCGTAATATCCGAGCTTTGTTCACGATATCATAACGATTCCTGATTGTACTTTAAGACTTCCTACAAAAAGTTACAAGAATATATTTGCATGGAATTTGAAATATTCTTTGCATTATTAAATGCTGAAGAAAATCTCATCATTCTTCTTACTTTTTTTAAATCTACTTCACACTAAATTACACTTAACTAAGTCAGTCTCACCTTAGGTCTTATCATTCTTTACAAAAGTGTTCCAAGAAAAAATGCCTCGCACCAACATTAAGGCTTTCAAAGTGAGGGCCGGATGAGAAAGGCACGGTGTCCGAGATTAAGCGACGAGAACATTTTATATAAAACGTAGCATTTATCTTTCACCTTGACCACGCACAAGTTACTGATAAGCTTTTTAAAAGAAACGTTGGCTTTATAAAGACTGATGACGATGAGGCTCCCGGGATAAATGACTCAAAAGAGTCCAGTACTCAGGAAATCATTTTTATCATAATCCTCGAGCACAAATACTCGCCACTGTAATAAAACTCTCTAAAGTATCCACATAAACATAAAGTTTTGCGGTTGTAAAAGATTTTTTGCCTCATAATGCTTATTACCATCTAAGAACACCGTCACACCCGTCTACATAATATTACACAGGATTACAAGCTCTGTGGGATTACCCTGGAAGTAATTACTTGGACAGTTCGCCCGCTTGGCGCGGACACGGCAGGCGTTCGCAACTGAAATTAGTTAAAATTAAGGACAGGAGGGGAACAAAAATTTTCCGCCGAGGGTACACGCGCCACGGCTTTGGATGTGACGCTTTGTTTTCATTTTGGTGTTTAGTTTTGTATTCATTTACGCTTTGTTTACGTTGTTCCGATGTTTTTGCTGAGTCTTCTTGGTCGAGGTATATTTTGTGAACTTTTACTTTTTTACTGTAATTGGTACTGTAGTATTTTCAAACAAGACCGTTATTTGTTGTTTTCTTTACATTGTTCTCATTTTATTTGTCCCCATTCTATTATAACGAGACATCGATGATATCGACATCTCATTATTGAACCCATAAATTAAGTTCTACGAACATCAATAATTCATTTTGTCCTGTCATATTAAACGTCGCGATGGATTTCAATAAAATTTCTTTGGTGCTCAATCATGTCGATATGAGTAATTAACTTAAAGTGGCACGTTATACTTCCAACACGTCCAAAGTTCGTCGCCAGCTAAGAGATTTGATTAGCCGGACGAAAGCCCCGACAGAATTCGATTAAGTCAGACGCTGTCGCCTAAAGTTTGAACCTTCATAAATCGGTTACCCACTAGAACAGTTGGTGGGCAAATTCAGAGGAAATCATAAAAACTTGTCGTAAGTATTAGGCGTGGAATAAAACGTTATTCTTTGTACGACAGGACGTGCGTACCGCTTCGATGTTCATTTTGACCCCTACAATGACTTCCTATCTGTGAACTTCGGAACTTTACAGACATTTAGCTCCCGGCTTCGTTTGTACAGCTTCGTCAAAAACTTTATGAAAAGGTATTAATGTTGCGGCTTGTACAGAACAACGATGTTCGTGTAGGTTTTAAAAGTTTTGATGGAAATTGCCGAAGTGGCCTGTAGCGCCTCTTTGTTCGAATGTGCCTGAAGTTTCCAGAAAATAAGTATTGATGCGTAAGGTAGAATGAAGAGATATTTACCAAGTAGGTACCCGGTTTACCAGTAATTAATTCCTCTTTTTATCGGCCTCGATCATTGTTGTCGTAGGATTTCATCCTACGATTCCTTATTGATTTAAATTTCGCCTTAGCTTATGACGTATTCATTGTTCACGGTTCACGACCTTTGAAAATATACCTTATATTTGTTACAATCGACGCGTGTATATTTCATGTTTCAATTTATTTCGATACCGAGAGCGGGACTAGTCTCAAATCCATTTTGTTTTCGCAAGTCCATAAATTGATTGTACGAAGGTGTATTTCGAGGTTTTATTTCCATCAAAACTTTTCCTTTCGAACATTTTCGTGGCATAACCTTCACTTTCTTTAGATTTATCGCCGAACAATTGGATTGTTGCCTACGTATTTGGAACTCGATCGAGAACGTGTCTGTTCACTTAATATCAATGCTACCTTTGGACGTTAAGTTAACTGGGAACTATTTATTATGAAAAGTTTCTGATCTTTTTGTTATGAACCCTATTTATAAGAGCGAATGTTTTCCTTTGCTTTTGTTTTATGACTATTAATTTTTTAAGATTAATGATCTTCGCTTGACAACTTAGTGGACACCTGTTCATACAATGCATTTTTCATCGCTCATTGAAATTCAAACTTTAAAAATGTAACATTTATCTCTTTTTCTGTGAGATTTGTAATTTGTTTTTGGAATACGTGTCGTTCCCTATGATATTACTTGCTTCTAGAAGTTCTAACTTTATCAGCGTCTTGAATAACGGCTTCTATATATACCTATGCCCTTCGACTATGCAAATGTCAGTGTTAAGGTCGATCAATATTTATGAACTAGTCGTATATCGCTTCGCACATCACTCATAAAAGTCAATAATCAATTAAGGGTTACCAATAACAGTCTCTAAATCTATTTCTCTCATGCCTTTTACGATCCACTTTTTGCATAAGCACCCTATAAAATTATACAGCTCTAACTTTTTATAACAAAGTTGGATATGAAATTTCCGACGGTAAAATATTTCCTGGTGGAGACAGTATTACATTTTCCTCTTGGTCGCAGAATGAAATTGGATAATGTTAGTCATCTCACGACTTCACATAGTTAGCGTTACGACGAATTTCGTAAAAGACAACCATTATGGCTGACATGAAAAATACAGTTTTCATACAAACCATTTACTCTGTTCACCATTTTTTGTTACGAGCACACAGAATGACGAACAAAGCTATAATTACACGTATAGTATAGTACTAAAACTATTTGAATAAAGTATAAATCTACTTCCCGATCACATTTTGACTAAGTAAGATTTAATGGATAAATCTAGTAGTTTATCATAATTCCGAACTCGGTCAGTTGAAATTGCGGTCTATTTAGTAGGGCATTAAGAGCGTCATTTTAAACTGAGGTACATAACTGAACTATTTGCTAATGTCTACGGTTGAAAATGTTGTAGGTTAAAACACACATTCTTGTCTTCACTCATTTATCCCACGTGGATCTCTGATTTACGAGACGACGGCACATGTTATCACGTTACAATATAATTTAATAACTTCTGAATTTCATAGATCGAATTTGAATATTGAAGCAATTTATTACGTCACATTTATATAGGTAATAGCTTCAGGTACAGTTCATATTTCTCAGCCAAATCATTTCAATACTCGATAACAGTGACAAATGATCGATCCTCGACGTTCAATCGAGGATCGATCATTTACCGAAATGGGAACGGTAGCATTAAGTTGTTCAAAACAGTACCTACCAGCTATTTATCCCAATCTCAACCAGTTGCAAACATTATTTTCTAGAGCTACAGTCGAGTTTTATGTAATACGTACAACTTCATTGCGAAAGTGCGAGAAAATAAAAGAACCCTACTATTCTGAACGCTAAATAATGTTGAAAGTCCTGAAATATTCACAGAAAAAACATAAGTCATAAGCACACGTAGTAAGTGACGTGCCTAGAGGGCATAAGTATTAGCAAATATAATAAAAATACTTATTTTCATCGTTCAGAAATCTGAAGACTGTACCTACGTCCTGAAACACGTGATCCTGGATTAACTTTAAGTGAAGAAGCGTCCTTGTTTTACTAATAATTACACAATGTTTGGGGTTCCAAATGCCGTGTAATTATTAGTAAATAAAACTAATGGAGATCATGATTTTGTACACCGATGTACATTAGACTAATTTAGCTACCGCACAAACTCGTTAAGGTCGCCTCTTTCATTCAGTCCAAAACTATCCAGGCAATCCCAGAATTTTGGTCACATTCCCGTTTGTTGACTGGAAGCTTTATAACTTCACCTAACATTAAAAAGTGAATTTCATAGCGTGTCATATTGATTCGTCGCACATTTTAATAGCATTTGCTCTCGTTTCAACCGTGTGCTATTCGCGGTATTGCGCCCCGTCAATCAAAGTGTTCCGATATTTTTTAGTTTCGTTCCTATTACTCTAAAAGCTCACAAACTAAACGTATAACATCGAGTACAATAAAAACAGCAATATCGCTTATGACGATATAAAAACCTAAACTCGGACAATATTCTTAAAGCAATAACTTTCTTACAAAGTAGTTTATTCCTCATAGGTTTCGACGGGATCAATAACTGTTGTATATAACATATAATACGGATATTTTATTACATGGAAAGGGATTCGACCTTCCGATTTACAATTTCACCTATGCAAACGGTTCCCCGGTCCTCGGTCGTACCCGTTTCCTATTGTAGCGTGAACATTTTATCTTACTCCATTTGTACTACCAAGTTATACTACTTTCCTAGTTATATTTAAATAGATCCTGTTTAGAATTGGATCTCGTGATGTCTGGACGTGTTTGCGAAATTGATTTCTTTTTGTGTGTTGACTTGACATTGTTAGCAAGTTGTTGGCTTTCACTTTTGCTTATATGTTCTATTTAAAAAATGTATGATAACGATTGTGGAATATTTGATTTTAGCATTTATTCAGTTAAGTTTGAAATTTGATGGAATTCGATCTAAGTTTCAGAGACCTGTGATTCAGTCTCTTAAAAAATGACATGTAACGATTTCAAACACATAAAGAATCATTTACCATTGCAATTTATCAAGACAGAATGATTTTTCCTGCCACTCCTAATAGACTTTCATCTCACCCAACAAAGAATAACAAGCAGCAATATTTTACCCATATTATTCTACTAGAACCTGTTAAAAGGTTTCTAGCAACCTCTTACCATACATCAACGCGTATTCTTTTCACGTAAATCAAAGTGTCTATTGAAAATCTCGATGTACCTTCGACCCCTGATAGCTGACGTCATTCACGTATTGTGCCGTGTGTCAAAGGAGGGTCTCGTACGCACGGACAATAATTTAAGAGCGTCCCATTCAATTCCTCCTGTCATTGTCTGAATTTAGGTCAGTTTAGTTAGTTTGACATGTATTCAGCGCTCGTATTTTGTTAGCCGTCTGCTAATGTCAACTGGAACAGTTTGATGTTGGTTTTTGATGACGCTTTTGTCTCGTCATGCGTGCTTGTTTGATCGTGTTGTTTTGTTTAGATTTACACTACGATTTCTAGTGTAGAGTCGGTGACTGTGTTATGTGACTGATACAGAGAGAATCTATGAGTGATGTAGGACGCACATTACAAACATTACACGAAATGTATGTGTCTATTTATAGAAAATTTGATCACGAATAAACTTACCCTATACACTTGAAATTTCACACCACGACACCTACACTTCACCTAACCTTAGATTCACTAAAAAACACGTCGAAAATTTATTACAATGTGTAAATTTCCTCAGTAATGTTACCTTCCTTGTTGTCAGTGATAAATTGTATACATTTGTATAAGTAACACACGAGACACCGGGAAATAAACCGCCGGCATTTTATGTTTTTATCTAACACCTTAAACCGTGGCCCGTGGGACCTTCCCGCTTTGTTTCTACGGCTAGGCGACCGCTTATATTTATGTGGTCGTTGTAAAACATGAATGAGCTACTAATGTTGTGTTTATGGTTTTTGAAAGATTGATTTGGTCTGTGACTGTTTGACTAAAAAGTATTTGTGAAATAGATCTGTCAAAAGGGTTAATTACTTTCGAAATTCTTATCGACGGTGGATCGAAAAACCTACTGCATAACTACAAAATTTATAATTTCAATTTGCGCAAACAAAAAACTAGGGCACAGACTCTGGTAGATCTACTTAGCGTAACAAGTAAAACCTAATTAGATTTTATCATTAAGGCCCAAACTAAACAATTCAACAACAATTCATTGCATGAATTTTTAACCCAAGGACAAGCCGTCAAAATAAAGTTAGGCTTTGCCGGTTCCTAACTTTTTACGTAACTAAATTACACCGTCCTTTGTTTACATGACCTAATTAAAGTTTCCCTTAGACTAATTTTCTGCCAAATTATTAAAACTTAACGAAACTCATAATTAAAATACCCGGGGGTGGTCTTAACTAAGTACGAATCTTTTCAGGGATCTTTGAAAGCCTTCTTTTCCTAAGAAAACTTGTAAACAGGCCTATTTATTTTGGAGATTTTAAGGGTTTTCGTTACAAGTGAAACGAAGCAATATTGTTAACGATTATCGTAAGAGCTCTTGAAGCTGTAATTAAATTTGAAATAATGTTTTGTATAAACGACTACGTTTCAGATTGATTAAAGGCTTTGAAAGGATTGTTTGATATGTGGACTTTCTAACGGTTTATGTGACGTTGTTTGAATATTATTTATTATGCAGCTACAAGGTACCTACTGCAATTATAAGACAGGCACAAGAAACATAGCTATCCTATTTCATGTAAACAATCTCTGCAGGTCTCGTGAAACAGTTAAAGCCGGCACTGTAATTCGGCTGAATCTCATACATTTTTGATAAAAATAGTCAATCCATATGTTTGCTTAAAACTGTCAATATTATTTTGCATAAAACAAACAGGACACTTACGGTAAAAACAAGGATTCCTCTCTTATTAAAGCAAATACATTCAAACCCACTCATTTTACCTACGCCAAAACTATTCAAGTATATTAGTTCATTCCGGGCTTCATTCACTCTCTAACAATGTTCTTAGTAATAAATCTCCGGCATAACGCTATTAGTCACGTCATATTCTGATGTTGCCGAAAGCGTTCCCTTCAACAAATGAGGCGTTTAAGAAGATAGAATATCTAGAAGTGATACCTTACACGCCGTGTTTCACGCCATACTCATAAGGCTTCCGTCTTTGGAAACGAGGCCACCTGATTTTAGTAAAACCCTTTGAATATCGCGATAAACATAACGCGATATTCGTTGCTGCGATGAAATGATGGCAGTATAGTTTGTGAATTGAAAACTGTAATTTATGACACACACGAGTTTTCATCAGCATTGAAGGAGAAGAAAGTTGTGATTATTTTAAACGATATTTTTCAAGAGAAAGAATGATATCTCTGAAAAATGTTTATAATTCCGTGTGTTTGTACTTGAAAACACTTTATATTTATTTATGTACCCCGAGTCCAAAAACAACTCTCTGTCAACGTCATTTAAAGAGGACATAATATGACACTCCATTATCCCTTAAGGCTCGAAACAAAATACGACACAATATTTTTGATTGAAATGGAGATTCAAGGGGGAGGTTCAAGTTAAGTCTGCCTTGTCTTGGATTGATGGCCGTTCTTTACACATTGAGCGCTCTCGTGCCTTAGAGAATGTTAAACCGCAGCTTCGGTGATATAGTGGATGAATCTTAAACCACTCGGTTTGGTCTATGAAGATTTGTCTGAGATACTGGTTGTTTAAGGCTGGAATTTTGATGTGCTATTTATTTTTCGGTATGAGGAATAAGTTGTTTTATTTTTTGGATTGTAGCGTCTTTTGATTTTGTAAATTTTATGTTTTATTCGGCTTTACTGTCACTGGTTACAGGGATTGCGGGATAGAGAGTCGAGTTATAACTTGGGGAATGCTTTTGCCTTTTAATGGGATTCAACAAATCAGGCAAAAAATGGTTTTGTTGCAATGTCTAGCACGTTTCGTCCACTCTTAAGCATAATGCCTCTTACTTAACTCCACGAGAAATTATTTACTAGTTAGTTTGTGCATTCAGAAAAATACGTTCATTTTCAACTTAAGTTTGAATTTATTTAAACCAGTCCGAGTGAATAAAAGGGATAGTATTGATCCAAGCACTTTTTTCTTCTTATTAGTCGTCTGTAACACTAAGCAGTGTTCGGAAAGTACTTATCAGTATTTTAAAAAGCTTTGAAAGCTTGCATTAGTCGTAGTCGGGGCAAGTCTTCGACAGACGACACTAAATCTCGGAGTTTTACAAATCGAAGCTGCTTCAAATACTTCGTAGTAGTGTTGGCAAAAAACGTGTTGAAAACAATGTTTCGAAGCTTATATTTTTACTTAAGTAGGTAAATTACTTAGACGATAATACGTCTAAGTAATGTACTTATTTTCATATTCCCAAGAATCAAAAATCTCTCTTGTAAAAACAGACTCTTTGTTAAATCAATCAAAATTTTGTTTTTGTTTTCTTGTAGATAGCTGGTCTTTTTAAGGTTTTTAAAAAAAACATGAAATATTACTCCTTGAAGAAATTATCGTAAAATTATAGTTTAATTTTAGTGTAATTCAGTAGTAACCTTGACAAATTACATCCTTTATACTATTTTATCTGTAACGTCATACAACTGTTTTCTCTCGTTACAAACAGTCATTAACATTTTACACAGCAACAGACCGCGTAATTGATAGCCCTAAAGATACAACGATTAAAGCTTTACTCAAAATTAAAACGAGAAGGATTTCAGTGGACGCACTTTATTACTCAGTGGGGTATTATTGTCGACGCAACTTATGTACCGCTAAAGCTGGTGTTAAAGATAATTAATTGACCAAACTTTGTGCTTTAAATATTCGTTTTATTTAACCATTGGACTACGAACTACTCAATATGATCATGTTATATAAAAACTTAGGTAGGTACTAGAAGAATGATTACGGTTTCATTGATTGAAGTCCTATGGTTTTTTAAATAAATCCTGAAAAAAGGGTAGGTTGGAATTGCTAAAATTATATGTTATAATTATTTTATAGATATTTCTTAAATTTGCCAATATATTCGATTCTTAAAAAAACAATACTATCAATAAATTATCCTTGACTTAACTGGACACATTCTATAGTAAGTATAGTTTCGAGTTTTATATAAAAGCAGATAAAAATAGGTGAACCCTTCTTTAATAGACTTTACGAACTTTCTTGAATATTGTCACATCCAGATTAATGTGTAGGATATCTGTTGTATTGTTATTCAGTGCAATGAACACATGTTTCGAGTGTCAGTAGATTTATTATTCTGATATACAAGTTGACCTGCCCCTCTACAACCAGCCTCTACTAACGCGAAAAGAAAAGTAATATATGTAATATTATTCTTATCTCGAAACAGTTAATCTTATAGTAATTGCGCTTGAATAAGAAACAATGGTAGAGATACTGCTTTCCTTTCTTTTGGTTCGGACATAAATCGGTGCGATTCCGCATTCTATCTCAAACACGGACAATTATGTACCGCAATCGGAACAAACAACTAAGTTAGAACCGAACTTAAACCTCTCACTCACAAACTTGGTAACGCGGAAACTTTTATTGTGTATACTCTTTTAATGTACTGTCGATAAATTACGTTTCCCTGTAAGATAATTTATTACTTCCTGAGTTATCTTTGAGTTACTTATAACGAACAGTATATTACGGGCTCAAAAAATATTGTATCGGATTTTTTCATCATTATTTTTTGTGTCCTTTACCTCTTCAAATACCTACATCATTATTTCAACCTAAATAACTGAAAAAATAGAAAACTAAAATGAAAATGTCTTCTAGCCATAGTTACGGAGTGCTCGTAGAAAATTCCACGAAAAAGCCACTAAAACTTGCCATTTCAAAAAAGAGAAAAGAAGGACTGGCTTTTGTCTTTCGTCACTAATTACGGGACCCTTGTTTTACAAATCTTACCTAGTTCTTCAACTTTCACTAATTAACCAACATCATGTCGGGTGTATGAATGGGGTTATTTCGTATTTGTTCTTGTTTTCATTTTAACGTAGCGTTATTAGTGCTTACGAAATAATTACGTTGCTAGAAATTTTTCATCTTATTTTTTGGTGACATAAAAACGAGCTTGTTAAATTCAAAATACGGAAACTTCAATAGTTGACCGAAAGTTGAGGAAGTCATTTAAAAAACAAAAAAAATAGGTAAATATTTTAGGATATCGTCCCAAATTCTGTCAACGTGCGAACTATTTCCTCATTAACGACTGATAAGTCTCTTAAATTAATAAACAAGGCGACGTCGATTCGATCGGTTAGATACTACGGCTGTAACTAATTGGCGCGATTGGTTTACGATACTCTTGACCTTTTGTATTTAGTCGGCTTTGTTACTCCGAGAGGGCCTAAAGTGTATTTGAACAATTAGGTAAAGATACTATGGGTGGGATGCTCACGTCGAAGCTATTTGTTTCTCAGAACTTTGGATTAATTATAGTAAATAGACATTAGAACTACAAACATTTTGTTTATCAATTTGGTACGTAATTTCAAGCAACAAAATTCAAAGGAATTTCAAATCCCTAACAGAACAATTAAGTACATGATAATGACGAAGAAAACAATTAAGAAAACTTAGCTGTTAGTCGAGACAATTCCTATAAAAATGCTCATTCCAATTCAACATTCCGAATTGTCTTCGTTTTTTCTAATAATCGACTTTAGAATACTTTGTTTTTTAAGTCGTAGTGAACGTATTGTTTTTTTTTTCTTTAATAAGGACGTTAATGGTATTAGTTTTTTTTTTCAAGTGTAAAAGTTATTTGAAATCAATTCAGATGGTTTGGAAATTTTAAAATTCTATTTCACAAATTCTTTATCATTGTAATCGTACCAGAACACTAGTATTTAAATATAACTGAATTTGGAAGCAAACATGCACCGATATGTTACATGCCACAAACATCCCAATATGTTTTCGTTCTCTTCCTAACATTTCGCCGCTGACCTTGATAGATTAAATTTGTTACATAGAGCCTTTCTGGCAAGGGTGCCAAATATCGGTTTCCCGCAACCTGATAATAAATATCAGTGGACATAACGCCACGTGTATTCAAGTGTCCTCTGTTGTGTTTCCGTCACTGTTACCAACCAAAAAATACACGTTATACAGGGTGACTTCGAAGTCGTGGGCAATATTTTAAACTAAGACACTATTAATGATACTAATTGCGTTAGGGCTATTTTTACCTAAAAAAATAATAACGTAGGTAGTTACCTAGTTATTAAAAATGTAATGTATACTTAAATAATAAGTAACATACTACCGTACTAAACTACTATTAAAAAAAAAACAAATCTAATCAGATAATGCCAATGATCTAAAGTATCAAAATATTTCAACGCGGCCGTCGCATAATCCACGGCCGCGCGGAACTTAGAGATACTACTTACTTTTTTTTGCGTAAAAGCCCTAACGCAATTAGTGTCATTAATAGTGTCTTAGTTTAAAATATTGCCCACGACTTCGAAGTCACCCTGTATAATATAGAGTTGTTAGTAATGTTTTTGCCAACATAATTTTCCACTGACTGAAACCGTCTGTGGGCGTCAAATTGAGACCAAGTTCAAGTGCTAAGCTAAGAGCGTTACTCAATTTTAGATACTTTATTCAATCAACCGGTAAATTGATCTTCAACTTCAAACATTCAATTATCATATTAAAACGTAGTGCCTCTGTCTACTTACTGGTACTTGCTTTAATAAGTTTAATCCCATACGAAAACAAGCAGTGCTTGAAATGATGTCGTATAATAATATTGTGATGATCCAATAATATTCGTTTCTTAAGTTGTAGTTTTTTAATTTTTCTGTACAATTACGCGGAGTTATAGATTTTAAAGAAAAGTTTTCGGCCTCTTCTTAAGGATTTAACATATCTTGAATATGCCACAACTTGTTTCACGTTCTGCCAGCCACTGTAGGTACCTACGTCCTGCAGGGTTCCCAGGTCACATTAAAAATTAACGTTATGCCGGTTTTCTATACACGGTCTTCGTGAAATTCTTATTTTCCATTCCAATGCTCAAATTGGCACTGGTCCAATACAGATCTTGAAAAATTCAATCTCAGGGTTAGAAAACGATGAAGCGTTAAATTTGCTTGAGCCATTGGCTGAAATTAAAATATATTACGAGACGAGATTTTATCATATAAAGCAGTTTAACACGGTAAAAGGTTTTGAGAAAATTAAATATATTTTATCGAAAGGATTTTTATTTACACTGATTTTCAGATAGTATGTTTTATGTAAGTTATTTAAGCAACAAGTGCGCTGTTTTAATTTCTTCTAAACATCTTGCTTCCTAAACGTACGCAGACGGTGTCAACGGCACACCTAAGTCCTTTGGGAAATCAGTCTAGTCTTTAAAACGAAGGGCAGCTTATACTAAAACAGTTTATGGATTGCCAGTTCCTTTGTTCCAATCATCTGAACTACCCACGTTTATTTCATCGCCGCTTTGTTCTATGGGCACTTTGTCACCGTGGATTCTCCACACTAAATTACTGGAGAAGTCCATTCGTATAATACCCAAGAGCCATTTATATTTACCACAATGATTCCACATATTAATTTCGTTATATGTTCAAACATACTCCAGATCTTTGTTTTTATTTCGTCCTTTTTCGTTTTTTTTTTGTTTTATCCCATAAAGTTCCCAAACTTTTACGTTAATTAAATCGCATAATTTGACGAGTTCGGAGTCTTAGCTCTTCCGAGGCTTCCTCAACATAACTTATTCAGAGCAGTATATCTGCATTAACTTCAACCCTCCTCAACTTATACTATAAAAAACATCTCTAAGAAAAACGTGGGCCGATTAAATCCTTAATTACTTTCTTCCGAAACTTCGTAATTACAAGCAGTTACACTATCGTTATCTTGAATTTACGTCAAAAGTTTAAAGAACTTTATTGTAGTTGAAATAAGGTCTCGTTTGTAACACACATGGGAACGTGTTCTCTCGATTGAATCCAAGATCAACGGGCGAATCGAGCAAGTCTCAACAACTCGTCGATGGGTAGAAATTGCGGGTACGTGATCGAGAGCCTGTTTCGATACTATAAGACTCGACGGTGCAATTCGGAACGAATCGAGAGCGATTTTGCCACGGTTTACCCTAGTCAATTTTACATTTTTATTTACCTTCGGGAAATAACGGCGTGGTAAAATGTCATTCTCGACCTAGGCTGTGAACCAATTTAGATTTTGATCTCTGATGAATAGTAGTTCAAGTTGATTTATCGCTGTTTTTGTTTGTTACACCTAATAGAGAATTTGTGAATTTATATTCAGGCTTCAAATATTTCCTTACCTTGTAATATTTTCATACCTATTATTTGCAAATCTTTTTCTTGTCGTTTGTAGTTCCCTTTAAAGAATAATCATGCTACCAGCTTACAGTATTTCAATACATAACCCATCTAACCACAAAGTAACGACCCTAAGAAGGTCATTGTAATACAAAGTCGATTTACCCTTTGAAGGATAAACATTGGAACTGTTTGGTAATCTAGGATGAGTCGTGAATATTTACTCGTTATTTACACAAGTAGATTTTCATATAAAGGTAGGTGCTCTCCCTAAATTTATTACCAAAAATATGGAACTATTCATCTTGCCTTCCGCACCATTTTCCGAACGTATGGAAACAGTTATTGTTTCAGAAAATACTAAACATATCCGTAAATCACAAAGCCTTTTGGCAAGACATTGTTACATACACAACAATTTGTTTCGATATTGTGCACATTTCTAAAGCTGATTTATAACACTTGATCTATTACAAAGCGAAGTGGCTTCATCCATCATCTTGTCGAAAATGTCTTTTGTTTAGCATAGAACGTCCGAGGACCGGCTTACTTCTTTGCAGGATAACGAACAGTCCTTGAGATAAAATTGTCGTTTATCTTTTTTTTTTATTTTCTTTTAAGCTGCGACGGTAATTGCCCTTTCAAAGTAGGTACCTATAGTTGACGCATACAGATCCCTTTGTTCACTTTTAACGTAGATGCTGAAATGTATTTCACCAGTGTTTCAACCAATTTAACAGTTGGCAGATTAATGTGTGAATTCATTCGGGGAAAATGAATAACTGCAAATTACACCCTGTAGTCATAAGTAAATGGGAACAAATATTTTTAATTAACTCGTCCATAAAACCTTTTTGCATGACGCGTTTTTGCACTGACTACTTTAATATTCGTTTTCGTAACGAGTTACAATATAGGCTAATGTAAAATTTATTCCAAAACTTCGAACTTTTCAGTTCATGCAATATTAATGTGTTTCAAGTGAAACATTAGTTACTGTAGTTTTAGCTAACTCAGGTGTAAAATAACAGAACTTTAGATTACCTACACTAGTTTTTAATTTGCGTCACCACAGATACCAGCACATTTAAAATAACGTAGTTCTCTTGTTTTTTTTTTCTTTTGTTTAGAATATAATCACTCCCATTTTCTATTGTAGTAAAATTCACGGTTCTGTAAATATTCTGATTAGATGTATGAAAATCCGTTTCCAATAACGTTACGGCGTTGATACAAAAGCGTGCACTTCACGTATCACAGGCAGCCATTGTGGGCGGTGTGTTCCCGCTTGTATTTGTTGTGGCATCGCGTACAAACGGAACAAATGATGAAGGCTGCATTGTGCTCCTTGTATGAGAGGCAATCTGCACTAAACATTACCCAGAGCTGGGGTACGTGTGTGATCAGGATCAGGGAGATAGTTTCGATGAACTCTACTGGGACATGGTGGTGTATCAATTGGTATATTTTGTTACTTTTAGCCGTTTTAGCAATTTTATCATCACTAATCACGTGCAGCTACAGTATTTTAAATTTAAACCTGAAACGTGGCCATGCAATTATTGTTATTATCATCCAGGTAGCCAAAAATAGCTGTTGTATTTTATTTCTAATAAGCAATCTAGAAAGACGTAATTTAGGCAGCTCCTTAATGAAAACTGTAAGGAAAATCGTAATACCATTCGTAATAAATTATTTACACGAACCAAGGAAAATTCAAATCAGACCTTTGATTTCTGACGTGCAAATAAAAGCGGTGGTTTAGGATTTTTACGACGTTTAGCACAAAAACCTGCCTTATTGAGATTCGTGCAATAATTCTCAATATTCCGAATATTCTAGCACAAAAAAACGTGTCGGACAACACATTTTAGACGTAAAAGCCAAATTTATTGCCGTCACCATTGCTATGGTCCCTCATTTTTCAAAAGCTATTTGATCGTTCAATAGTCTGCTTACACGAGGATCACAGTGGGGTTCCTGGGATCAATAGATATAAGTATATAAGTAATAAAGGCGAGAATGAGGGAGGCCTAGCTGCCATCGAATATACATTCCGTACAAAAACGGAGTCAATTTACCTCATGACCCGAATTGTTTGACGGATAAAGTGCGCAGTTTCCTTTTAGTGTAGTGTTCTATGGTCCTTGCGTAAGTATCCACTCATTAATTGAATTTTGCCCTTATTTAATATTAACTGACCGAGCCTCGTGGCTTCACCCGTGTTTTTTTCGTTTAGGTACGTAAAATATTGCTACTTAGTTTGGTAGACTTCGACCGAAAAAAATCTGTATAGCACTTTTCGATTTACGTCTTGTGGGAATAAACCGGTGATTCTCTATGAATTAAATACTTTACAGTAAAGATTTGCGTTTTGTTTAAAAACGTCTTCGAAATTTCCATTTATTTTCCTTGCCAATTATAATTATTCATGAAAAATATTTCTCCAAAAATATACCACTTTCGAAATAAAGCGGCCCCACTTTGATACAAAATATAACGAGGTAAATTTAATTATAATATACCGTATTTGTTAATGTCAAGCTCGGCATTAAATCGTAAAACAACGGTATTAAAATGTTCTGCGTTTTCGTAATTAAAATAACAAGTCCAATAATGTTTATTTCCTTCCGAGGCAGGCTGTCATGTACTTTAGGTGACATCCTCCCTTATTATCGGTATCGTATTTCGTATCGAAATTAATTTTTACGGCAAAAAAATGGTGCTAAAAGAAGCTATTTAGAGTATCAGGGCTCAAAATTTTAATAAGACCAACAATGTAAACTGTAACAATGTAAAAGCTTAAGAGCCAGTTTCCAGAGACCAACACACCAATTACTACATAGTACATGGGTCTTATCTCATATCTCTTAACCATTCAAACAGTGGTGATTACTGGATTTGACAAGAGTTTAAATTGATCATCCCACCAGAAACCAGGGCTTCACACATCACTGACTTAGTAACCCTGAGGATTAAACATTATTGGATGTATTGATTCGAAGATATCTTCCGTCAAACTTATTCTAACTCTAACTACGATTACCTAAATGCTTTTATAGAATCTCATGAGAAATAAATAATCTCTTTATAAGAAATGAATAGGTCATCAGAAAAATCTGCGTCCTTACATAAAATACAATATTTCGTCATATAAATTCCTCACATCTTACCACTGGTCAAGTCAACCCGTATAAAAGATATTTCAATTCAAACTTGCTGAAACTAAATACGACGGATTACCAACTTTTGCTGAGTACGAAAACGTGCAACGTCTTATTCGTATGGAATCGTAAAACACGAGTTTCTGCGTCCATATGATTGCATCGTTCACTTGGATATAAGTTTTCTTCATAACGACCCTTATTCATAGCAGTTTCTATCTTCTAAGGAAGATATTTAATAGATTTTTCGAGGCTATTAACCAGCTTAACGAAACTAGATTATTTTTTTTTTTCATACTAGCTGTACCCTGCGGTTTTTGGTGGTAATTCTCTTAACAATAAGATATTTTTTATGCGCATTTTTCTCATTTTTTCTTTCCAATACACCTTCTACGTAGTTATAAAAAACTCAACAAATAATTGCGTGACTCAGGGATATAGGTATTGGTTTTTATTACATAGCGTATTCATTTTTCGTATTTAGATTCTGCATATGAAATAGAAAACATATTGTAAGTTGGCAAACGTCTTGTCGGTCTGTCTTGATGCCTACATATTTTCCAGTGATTATTCTGTGTACTACGCCGCAAGGAGGGGCGTATTGAATATTGATGCACACCCAGACTCCGACACTGGGTACGTAGATACTCTTTGGTGTGAGTCTGTTGCTATTTATTTAGGTTATTCCGAATCCCCAGTCCGCTACAGAATATTGCCTAAAAAGAGAACTAACATGCTTTAAAACATTGCGCTGTTACTAAAGATAAAGCTTCGCGCAATAATCATACACCTCACTGTAATACAACTTTGAAATCGTTATTAATATTAATTAAGTTCCAACACGTGGCCCATAAACACAAAACAACCCAATCTTACCATTAAATATACAATTTCCCTCCATAATAAACACCGACCTCTCCATATATTTCCCCCGTTCTCATGAAAACATTCTCAAAAGCACTTTAAAACAATATCGCCTATTACCCCAATACAATCAATATAACGAAATAACATTAATTAAACCAGGGTAACAGAATTTATTGGAGCTACTCAAGCCAGCAATTAATATTGTAAATCTAGTTTGGCAAACCTTTCACCAATATCGAACCAACTGCAACCCATTTTAATTTATATCGCCGACACAAAGCAATGACCCAGTCCATTGCTTGTAGATTGTGTCTAATCGGTAGACGGACCATTAGCTGATTTGAAACTCGTGATTGTCATTTAAACAAAACAGTATCGCAAAATTTAATTGCCTTTGAATAATAGTCCAATGCAGAAAATTGAAAGAAGGGAACTTTTTGAAGGGGACTGTCACGTCTGTAAGTAAAATTGTACCGAGTTTTAAATTTTATTATGAAAGTAAGTATTGTTTTCATAATTAAGAGTGTTAAAATTATTAAAAAAGAAAATAACCATGTAATAAAACGAGTAAAAATTAACAATAAAATAATAGTCTAAGATGCAGTAATTTTCAAGCTTAATATACATAAACTCATTGCTATTAATGAATAGGAAATCGATATTAATATTATACGTTTTATTTTTAGCATTGCTGACATTTTATTAGTGTTGCCCCTTTCATACGTGGGCGTATGTAGAGGGATCTTTAGGTATCGGAGTGCTGAGGAAAACCGCAGTTGTTTGAACTGCGATACGATGATGTAATCGCGAAGGTGTCGAGAACCGGTTTTTATTCACTGGTATCTGTTAACCGCACGGCGCAGTAACATGTAGCTGCCAACACTTCTATTTTATAGTATTATTTATTATATTGTCAGGCAATCAAATCTTTAGGGATCTGAAGAGGAAAGACAGGGCTACTAAGCCTACAGGAGAGTCTAGTAGTCTAGGTAGTCTGGGTTGTTCCAAGAAATGTGCGTACCAACGAATTTTCTAATGCTTTAAAATGAAAACATTTTAGCTTCATGACAATACCTACTGATTTTATTAAACAAAAACAAACATTTGATCCCAACTGCGTTATTACAATCATCCCGCATTTACTGTTTATTAAAATATTTTCAGTGCCCATACACACCTATTATCACAAAAGAGCCTTTGAGTACTAATGAATAAATATACAATCCCTCGAGTAATTAACGAACTAAAGACCAGTACTTCTATTTAACATACATAGAGTTACCAGACCCGCACGTTCTCGTCTCTCAAAGGCATAGATAAGGCCAAGACTACACTGGTACGGGTACAGCGACATGACGGCGACTCCGTGTAAAACTGACACAAGAATATATCAGTGGAGACAGTGGATCTACCACTACGTCCTAAATTACTGCAGTTGTGGTAGCGCATCACACAGCGAAGAGAGACTTTGTTCCTCCATAACTGTAATAATAATAATATTCCACGACTTTTTCACACAACGCCATCTAGTGTCAAACTAAGTAGAGCTTGTATTATAAGTACTAGACAGCTGATAAACATACATGTACGCTAAATACATACACATTATAGATAAATTACACCCAGACATAGAGAAATGATCGTGCTCATCACAGCATTTTGTCTCAGTTGGGAATCGCACCCACGACTACTGGTACAGCAGTCAGGGTTAGTAACCATTAGACCAACAGGCCAGTCGTAATAAGGTGGTGGTATGCTCCTAGAATCGAAGAGCGTATTTTTGTGTAGGTACCTCTTGTCGCCAATCCGTCGTCGCCGCGTCGCTGTCGCCGTAACAGTGGAACCCTAGCTTAAAAGGGCTCTTAAAATGATAGCTTCACAATTTAAGGACCCACGGGTCGCACTCGACTACAATAATGTTTTGGGCATTTTGATATTTAATATCGATAAATAAGATCTTTTGGCCTTTAAAGTTATAGGGTATGTAATACGAAATCGATTTAGAGAGTACATAATTCATGAGTTCTTTTTCTCATTATTATAAAAGGCTTTCTACTAGAATTTCTGACATTTATGTAATTGAAAGAACGAATGAAGTATTTTTTTTTGTTCTAGAGCATTTAGCAATTCTTATTTAGTATAATCATTTCTTTGTCCACCTTTATGATTCAATACAAGTTTTTGTCAAACGGTAAAAAGGAATCAACTCATACATATTATTTTCTTTCTTTACGTAATGCTAATCGCCTGACAGAAATGTTTAGATAAAAAACGAAACGCATAGCAACAAAACCAAAAAAAACAACACAGGGCACTGATAGAATCTTAAGCAGGCCAAAGCTTTGAATTTGCGCTTCAATCAACCGTTCGATATCACTACGCTTTAGGCTAGGAACATGTCCGGTGGATATTGCCTCATCTTGCGTTTACATATTTATTACAAATATGGTAATGTCCTCAAGACACGTGTATCTAGTACCTTATATGGGAAGATGTATGTCATTAGATGGCTTAAGAATATAAGATCGATTTTGCTAGATAAATATGTGTTGTAAAATTTTGATAAAAAGTAAGTGTTCAAAAAAATCTATCGACTTTATCGTGCTATAATTTGTCGTATCTACAATTTGTCTAAAATTCTAAGATTTTTTTTCTGTCGTGGCAACAATCGTATCACACATTAACCGCAAGTCTTGTATTACATTATACGTCTTGTATACTACTCGACCAATGTAGATGACTAGTACTAATTAGTATTCCTTAATTACGGATTCAAAAATATTTTGCAGTATATCATATGCGAATAAAATTGAATACCAGTAAAAGTACATGATATGTACGTATTAAATTAAACTCTACTTTTTAGATTCGCATAACTAAATACGTACTTTATTTATTTTTGTTTAGCCACCCTAACTGTTCAGCTTCGTTACTTGCTCAGTGATCAATGTTTTCACTACGGCGTCAGTGAATAAGTTTTTGCCAATACAGCTTATTCGTGTGCATATTTTGGATACGCTCGATGTATTTTGAAGTCTCTTTTCGAGCAAAACCGAAAAACACGATACATTTTTTTAGGTTGTGCGAAAAAAAAATACTTGTTGTGATATCTACAGAAAAAATATTATAGGTAGGTTAGATAGCTACGCACATGGTGTCTTAAGAATCCAAGCTTTTAAATAACTTTCCATAATATTTGTCAACGGAATTTAGATTCAAAGACACTCCACCGAACTCAATGTTTAATAAGCCGGAAAAATTTAAAAGAAAAACCATTTTACCAATAGTCATCACTTCCAACTAAAGCAAAGAAAACAAAACCACTAAGTAGCTACTCTTCCATTACTGCACTGCGGTCAAATGGAAAAAAATCTTCCAGTATTACTTTTCTATCAAAGAACTCATTATTAAATTCTTTCTTATTGAAGCTTCACCTACAGACGTATTTCAAGTTTAATGATACAGTAAATGTTTCAAAGAAAAGGACCCATTAAAAGAGAGATTTATTTCCGTTAAAATCTTCGAGGAAATTCCTCTGTCTTCCTAAAATGAGTAAGTCGTAGCGTCTACGTATCGCCGTGAGTCAGAAAGTAGAGGAAACAAGACGACTGTGCCAATAAATAGTCTTCGAATATTGTTGCCAAGCAATCTAAGATGTTGTTGAATTTATGGAAATTTATTTTGCGAAATTCCGTCTGTGACTTGAGTTAAAATCAAATTAAAAGGGAATTGGAATTTTGCCAGTTATTAATCTGTAAATAAAGTCAAACCTTAATCGTAAATCATCAGCCTAAAAATATTATGAAATGTAATATTTTAACTCTCGAGAGCGAATGGTGATAATAATGATACCAACATTTCCGTACTATCTCGCATATTAAGCAGACACATTTACATTGTGGTTCTATCAACAGTACTCGACAAAGAAATTAGTGGCGTTTTCTATTTTAATATGTATCACTACAAACTTCTTCAAGTCACTCAGAAAACATCCTCACGAAAATAAAGCTTTAATATACATGAGAATAGGTACTTGAACAAAATGCTTTATGATGTGTTTAGATGCATAACTCGTGTGAAATATATTTTCCTTATATTATTCAACGTGCCTTTTACACGTGAATGCGTACATCCTTTACAGAGCAAATTTATTCCATATTTTCTTGTATGAAAAATTTAATGGTAACCATGTTTGTTGTCATCCCTTCGTGGTGGGGAGAAAAATGCAAAATTGAAAAATAAGGGACAAAAAAATTGCCTTATAAAATTATGCAAATTTGTTGACATGAGGTTGTGGTTGGGACACAGCTTGGGCATTATTTGACATTATGTGGTATGGGGACAATTTTAAGGTTCTGTTATTTCACATGTTTTCACTTTTACCATGGTAAAATTGCCTACATACGTGCACACATATTGCTTCTCGGTTTTTGTAGAGAATATTCGTTGTATATATCAAAAATGTCTAAATATGTTTTGTTTTTTGTTCCAGGTAATTTCAAGACAACTATAAACTATTTATAGTCACGGCTACAGGTATGTAGAATCTGAACAAAAATCTTACGTCGTAGATCGTCGCGTGTATGTTCTTTACTAAATACGACGACGATTGGCTTAATCTCTACCAGACTACTGAAAACTAACCAACGTATTCCTATAACTATACCTTAAAACAAATTACATCTATCCCACACATTGGGGAATTTAGAAATATGAATTCGTGATACAACGCCATCTACAAATTGTCGCCGGTACAAATTCATGCGCTCCCTAGCGCCCTCTGTGCAAACCAGTTCTGTTCGGGCAAACTGATACATAAGCGCCATCTTTCGTACAACTCATTGGTTTATGTAGGTTGGGACCGGGTAGTCTAGAGAGGGGTGAGCACCCTTGTAAGGGGGTTGAGTTTGTGTATTTGAACGTTTTCGATAGATGGCGTGGAGTGCATCGCCCAAGTTGTAGTTTTGAGATCTTCTGTTTTCATATAACTGATACCTACTCTATAATACCGGTTTTTCTTTAACTTGAAATATATTGTTGGCTAAACATTTATATTTTATCTTAAAAGTATTCGAAACTAAACGATACGCGTTAACTAGATATATTTGATATGCGTAAACCAGTTTCTGGACATTGTAATAGAAATAAATTCTAACAACTATTTACCGTTAGAACTCTAATTTATCAAAAAGCAAACAATCACATTAAAATAACCAATCTTTCCAAAAACCCTAGTTCAACATGAACACTAGATACCTCTTCATCAGAAAATATCTCATATATCCAAGCAATATGCTATTTGTTTGTAACAAAACGGCTGACCTACCTTTTGCAAATGACACCGCTATTCGTAACCGATGCCGTGCAATGCTCACCAAGCCAACCCCACTTTATAGCTTTGTCCTATGTCTGTATTTCTTCCAATATCATGGGTGTAAATCCGAGGTCTGCTTTGGTTAGTAAAAATGACATTTTTTGCAATTGTTCTTGAGCTCCTTCAACATTATTTTTTTTAATCTTAGGCTGGCTTAGAGACATCCTGTTTACAAACGTTTGTTTAGTGAAAAATCTGAATTACAGTTAATCTTTTTTTTTTATTTAGTAATATAAAATTAATACTACGTGTGGAAGTAATTTTTTTTTTTCCAACATCACACTATTTCTGGTGCGGAACATTCCCAATTAATCTTAATTTCATCAAGAGCCCAACATTCCATCGTAATATTTGCGACAACCTTGACTCCTTGCTTATCCCATTCGCGCTAAACTACAAAAACACACAACCCTAAGACCAGTACGTGGTGAGAATAATAATACTGTGGTTATAGGCCCGCCGTAAATAACTTTGCTTACTGATATCCCTTCTTTTATCCATTTGGCCTGTGATGAGGCACTCTTCGTAAACCCGATTAGTGTGTTGCATTATCATAAAAACTTGATACATACTGACTACTGCCATTCACAAATACATTTTGTTTTACGTTCATGTTCGAGTCAAATTATACACCTGTATTTCTCACTTGCTATGCCTCGTGGTTTCACCTGTCGTATCGTGTTGATAAATGGTCTTAAACTTTATAGAACTGCGCTGCCAAACACAAACGAGCAACCAGCCTATAAAATATCTAAATCCGAGTAATAGTTTTATAGATAGCAATGAATCACAAAATCTCTAGCTTTATTTATTATATATTAAGATATATTTTAAAACTTTTTAACATAATATAGAAAAAAATATCAACAATATAACTCACATTGTTACCTGTTTCCCTACAGTCGCTCAAATAGCAATTAACTTTCACAGCAACAGTAAAATGTACAGAGTTACAGCAACACATAATTTGAAAAATTTCCTTTGAGGAAACAAGAAACATGCAACAGCCATATATTTCTCTGCGTTATGAAAGGTACGAGTATCATAAATGCTCAAGTTGCGAAGTGTTATCAAATGTAATGAGTTACTTGAAACACTCTCTGTAATAAGATACGAATTTATCACCAATATTTATCACAGATTCATTCTTTCATACAGAAAAAAAACACTATCTAGTGTTATTTGTTCTATGACAGCGTTTATTTGGTGATAGGGCAAAAAACATGTTCGAAATAGTTTGACATGTCGTATGTAATAAACTTTCCAGACTTTGTGACGTGTAAACTCGTCTGTAACTTATCCTATCTAACTTGGTGACAAGTAAGGTTTTGATGAATCCGTTTTTACCTTAAGTAAAATCTTTTATGTCAATCGATTAAAATAGTGGGAACAAACCTAATATTTTCAGTAATTCGTTTCACAGATCAATCGTTGCCAATTTAAATGCAACATAGCGCTTAAATTAAAATTCCACATGTCTGGTATTTGGCATGTTACTGAGTAGATACAATTAAAATATTTAAATAGAGTTTTGAATTGCGTGAAACTGAATACCTATCATAAATATTTTGGTATGTCAATCGTAGTATTTGAATTTACTAGTAAAAAGCAATACAAGCAGATAATAAAAACGTTAACAGAATGAAGCTAAATTGCAGAAGACGGGAAATCCACTTTAAATTCTTCATTTTACTACTCTACGCGGCATTACTCGCTTGAAAGCAAGATATAAACAAAAAAGTTTGATCCTCCACTAAAGTTCTTATAAAACGCTTTGATACTAAAATGCCATGGACACAACCACTTAGCATCTCGACACACTTCATCTATGTATCTTGACACTGGCTTAACTCGTTCTAACAGAGCGTAAAGGCTTCTTAAGCACGTTCCTAGCAACCGCGACCACTTCACCACTTGGAGAATCGATATCGGTCCCCTGGCCGCACTCTCTTGAATATTCTCGATGTTTCGAGAAGTCTGCGTCATGAGATAAACTTTCTTAATTAGCTAGACGGATTTTATTAAGGTCAACCGTTAATAGTTGATTTCTAAAGAAGTTTTTAAACAAAGGTTGATGAACGAAAAACGAACCCAAAGAAGACTCGATAACATGAATAAACATTGGCCTGAATATTTATATCCACCATGTTTGTTTATGCGCCGGCATTAGAAAAACGATGTTCTGATTTACAAAACAACGAACAAGCCTCGTATAAAGGTCTTTAAAATGGGTCGTTATTACCTGAAAAGCGACGTAGGTATTAAAAAAGTTTCGTCACAAAATTACATCATGAAAATCCAATTAAAGTTTATGAAACCTGAAAATAGCTTTTCTTTTTAGTTTTATGACAGTTGCTTTCATAATGCGCCTTCCGGTAAAATTGTGGGATTTATAACATTAGGTAAGTTCCATCACTGCCATAAATTTTCACCATAATTCAATCCAAATCAACAAAGGTCATATGAAAAGTAAAGTCAATGATCCAAAGTAAAAATATTTCAAAATGTCACTTCTCAAAGTGTCCTCAGAGACACTTAAGGGACTTTTGATTCGATTCAAATTGTTGATTTCACCTAAGGACCTTTTGCGAAATCCCGTAATTTACGCTCTTAAAAATATTGCGTTCCCTCTTGTCTCATTTTTTATATTTATTTTTTAAGTGTCTGTACTCGATCGTTTTGATTTATGTACTTGCCTGGAGGCTATGTAAGCCGGGTGTTACAGGCTCACTGACGTGATCTAAACCACTAGATATCGCATGAAATATGTAAGGTACGTGCCGACAAACTCACGTTATACGACAATAACTTTGTATCGTGAATATTTTATTTATAGCACAGGATTCGTATTGCTGGTTTTAATTCATAAGTTTGGCACTTCTAGAAATTATTAATTACCAAACTTGGTGCTAGTGCACAGCCAGTGATGTTACTAAGTCCTGTACGATTGTCTAAGTTGCGGTTCCTACCAGAATTAACTTCAGAAACTTCAGAAACGCTTGTAAAATTATAGACGACGTTTCCGAATATTATAAATTCGGGAAACTATTGTGTTCGGTCTATTGTGTGGAGTTAAGCTTTTAAAACGCTACTTAACTGTCATTCTATATTATGAAACTAGATTATGATAGTGAATTTATTAATTTTTTCCATTTAACGCTTCACACTTTGCATACTCAAATTCTAGAATTCTTAGGACACAAAAATCTGTGTCTGTTTAATATTCTAGTCAGAATTCGAGTACTTGTCGCCTAGTTCGCGATTACACCGATATACTAGCAGCAAATGTAGCAAGCGTGCATCGTATGACAAATGATATTGCTTTGTGGGCTACGGCTGCAGTCGGAATGCAATATTGTTCTGTCTCTCGTTAAGAGTTCCTGACATTTCTGTTGGATATAAACTTGCTACCACTGCCGCGAATAAACGTATCTAAGTTTAACTTTAAATTTCTGGATAGGATTAAAAATGTTTGGAATAGTTTCTCTTTCGTACTGACTGGAAATGCTCTCTCGCAACGTATGTAGTTTAGTACAACGTGTGCAACTTTCCAAATTGTCACAAGTGATTTCTTCTCTTATTTTATTTATAACTTATTTCTTGTCTTACATTATTACTTACTCATGTTATCTTATTCTATCCCCTTAGTCAACACAAAAGACAGTCGTGGTTGGAAGTAGTTACTGAAATAAACTTTCATTAAAGTTAATTAAAGCTACTCATAAGAGAACGTACCAAACCCTGACACCTTTCTGAGTTATCTTACCTTATATACTACTTAAAACACTACACACACTCACATTACTATTGTATAATTAGCTTTTGCCCGCGGCTCCACACGAGCCAATGTATGTTATCGCAGCAAATAGCAGTGTATGTACTTTTTCAAGCTTTGTTGAGAGATTTACACATTTATCCAAAAGTAGACTAATAGTTTTTGAACTTAAGGTTATCAATAAACGTTCATCTAAAGTCGTTGAAACGCATAATCTTCCACTTTACTATATTCAAAGTGAAACGATATTTTCAAACGTTTTATGACTTGCCGATTGATATATGCAGTCCTTATACAACTTTAACGTCTTACAAGCAATCCTTCTTTCTTATCGTTAAGCAGATGCAAGATTTCTCAAAGACATTGCAACAAAGTCAAGAATAATGTCGCTTCTATCCCTATATCCCTAGTATTGCGTCTCTAAGTACGAGCAGACTAGTTTTAAAGTTCCTCGTAGCATGTTTATTTTAATAGCTCCGCTTGTGTGGATGTTGAATTCAGACAAAAGTAGTGTGTATATTTTCTTGAAGTATGTGCTGAACTTACACCTAACAATCGGGTCATAGGTATATTGTTAACGGCTTGACGTTGTTATTTAGTTAGGGTGCATCTGCCACAGTTTCAGGCAGCTAGTGTACTAATAAACGAAATACATGTTAGTCGTCAATTGCCGTCACACGATATTAGTCTCCTTATCTTTTTTCAAACAAGTTTTCTCCATTCTTATATCCTAGAACAGATGTGAGACATGTCAAAGTAGAAATACCCTCTGAACCAATTGCAGACTCCTTCGCATCGTACTGTTCGACGTTAACAGACTGCGAAGATTAAACGTGCCGTCTTCGAGATACAAAGAAAAAATGGGCACCCTATTCTTAGAGCAAACGAAATATTAAAGATGTTCAGAAATAGATTTTTCTCACGTCATTTAGGATTGAACCTAATATTGAAGTAGGGGATGTATTTGTGATTCGTTTATGAAATACTTTTGGGTCTATAATAAAGCCAGTTCTGGACCGTAATTATTTTGTTCATAAATGCGGCGTTCTTTGCATTTTTGGCCAAACCCATACTATCAAACAGTGAATAGAATTCACGGCAAAAAACTTCAACAGTATGTCCGTAACAAAATCCATCTTACATTTGATAAAACTGCAGTAAAACTTAACATCTTTAGAAACACCCTATATATCTTTTACGTACAGTCTTAAAGAAAGGGTGATTTCAACGTTACAATGTATATTTTAGAATTGAAAATCGTAAAGTGTTAAAACGTAGAAGTCAGAATTCTTTATGGCAAGTAACAATTTGACTTTGTAAGTGTACTTTACTGCTTGACTTTTAATACTAGATTTATATTCGTGATATTTCATATATGAGCACTTAGCAATTCAGGTGTGCGGGAAAAGATTGGTGCGCGAGGAAAGACTTTTAGCTTAGTATGAGTTTCAACTAGTGTGTTGTACTGTCCGATTGTAATACAAAAGTAATGATGAACAGGTTTTATAAAACTTTGAAAAGATAGGTATTTGTTGGTGATTGATAAAGACTTCACGACATAAAATAATTTGTATTTAATCAATTGATTGATGGCAATAATTGTGGAACAAGATGTGAGACTCCTAATGATCGTTTAATAGTGTCAGACTTGTTTTAACGGTACGAAAACAAAGCTGACTGTAAAGTAACAAAGCAAAATTTATTTTATATGTATGAAATATTGTGAAAGTTATTTGAGTTAGATATTAAAAGGTATTCCTCAGAGTTAGGTTCGGCATCTGCTCGTACATTGACCTATACGTTCGTGATTCTCATAATTTATGCAAAACTATGACCCTGAATTTATAGTTTATATTCCCTTGTGAAGTCTGTGATCATACTACATTCGAACACTAACCAATGCTAACACATTCATAACAAAAGCAACTTTGTTCTCAGTACATTAAGGTTGCTTTTCGATTGTCACCACAATCAAGTGGTTGACCCTGCAAGGGTTTATCACCGTTGTCTACGCTTGACATCTGATATGCATGTACATAGATCACTCTTCGTGTTTGACGCGTTTAGAAGGCCTTACAACCCTTGAATTCTCTAAAATATTTACGGATTTTCGGTACATATACAATATGTTCCTGTTCACTCCCGCTCACCTCAAAATTGTTGCAATTGTAGGAGCGAGAAGACGTTCAACATACTAAGAAGAGGCGTCTCTATATCATAACTGCGAGTCTTAATTTAATATGCAGTGCAATGGTTAGTCATCATGATACAGTTATCTACATCCTTGACATAATTAGTAATGCTTACATGAACCTAGTACAATTTAACAAAGGTCATGGGGCTTACCATCTAAATTGAATTGTCCACTGTAATTACACAAGGTTGTGAATTCAAATCAATTTTATAAATATTTAAACTGATAGGGTATTGTGTGGGCTTGCGAAAATAAATTGAATCATGTTTTAAAGCTACCAATTTTCTTTAGAATAAATTATTTCATTACGAAAATATAACAGAAAATAACCTTAGTTTACATTGCCATTGGAAAACCGACCTTATTGTTTCATTAGTGAAACTCATTAGATTTAACAATTTTTTCAAAGCGATATAGTTGACTTTTCTTAATTCGTTTTCCTCTAAAATTGATGAAATGACACTAAAATGTGTAATTGTAGAATGACAATGTATATTCCATTTATCATTGTAACCTAGCTATCGCATTTCAACTAAACTGACTGCGTTGAGGTCGAGTTTCATTATAGAAGCAGCTGAATATATTATTTTACTGTAAGGAGCTACAGAACCAACACTACTTCGCATTTTAACCCAATTGAAAACGAAGAAGGTTTTATGTTCTTCTGGATAATATATCTTCATTTAAAATATTCCGTTTTAACCCATTTTTATATTGTGTAAATACATTGCAATCTACAATCCACAGAACGATCAAATGCATCAATGACTAGTAAACTTATTTTTTTATTTAGTTTGCCACTGAAGGACAAAGGTTTTCCTTCCATTCTTTCACTCTGCACTCTATAATTCCGTCTTTATAACAGGTTTTGCTTTATGCATTAAATTCTTCTAACCGGTTGACATGCTCTAAGGTTGCTCTAAGATTCCAATAAGATCGTAGTTAACGAACAATTTCACCATAAAAGAGAACCATGACTGATCTTAAAATGTTTTCTTAATACTTTTTTTTATAAACCTCATTTTTTCAAATCAACAACTCTGGCTGTTGTTAAAGTGTTTCCTGCTAGTTCTAGCATCTTCGATAACGACTGTTATAGCGAGGTGACATTAAACTTCGCTAGTTCCTTGTTCTTATAGTGTTTTATAATAGCTACATCGTTACGAGCTTTCGGAAGTTTATATGAAAACTATTTTTATGCGCGTTGTTTTACTGCACTTATTTTGCAAATTATCTTCCGAACATGATTTCTACACAGCCGGATACATAAAGGATGTTTTGTTATATCGTGTTTCTACCTTTCCTTTATATCTGTAGAGATCGTGCCTTAGCAATTTTTCTACTTTTATTTTGGTTTATACATTTAAATTACTATTCGGATTTCTAATAGTCATCCAAATCGGAAATTAGTATTATCAGTCTCTCTACTGTAAAATAAGAAAAATGAAATCTGTTGCAAAATGAAACAATTTGCAGCCCGTAGCTATAAGTCATAATTGTACGTAAAATGAATCATAAAAACAGTCCGAATTAATCTCTATACAGCATTGAATGTTCAAGTATAATATCATACAATCATCAATAACCACAGTAAATTATGTATTTAAATAATTGGCTTTTTTTGGTAAATAAAATTGATTAATGATTGAGTAGTGGAATTATGTTCGGGTTACATTATTTTATAAATGACTGTGGTATCGAATAACTTTTGCAATAATTTATTTATTGAGTGTAAATCTGTACTAATGGGGTATCATACTGCTATAATATAATGTTAAAGTATTTGTCGCTAGCTTTAGTATTTTACGACCAGCTTTTAAATGAAATGCTTTGCCTGAAAACCTCTACCTGAACAAGAGGAGAAAGCAAAAGATTATAATGAATAAATTGTATAAAATACTAATAACCTCTTTAATTATGTTGTATACCTGTTTGTGCAAAGTACTAATCACATCTTCAATTAAGTTGTATACTTGCGTTCTAATATACCGCAAGCAATATTTTAGTGTATTTTCCTCTAAATACCCTATTGATATACTCTGAGCCCCACAAATGGGATTGCATTGTTTATACTCCTACTACTCACATGGCTTACATCCTCTAACTGCACAGACATTACTTGTAAACCTATTTGGAAGTCAGGGTTTGTAATAGTATGCATATACTTACTATGTATTTATCTCAAACATACCTACACTAATGAGGAAATATGTAAAACTTGCAATATACATATTTTCATAGTTGCATGCATTCGGTTGAAATGCCATTTTATGTAAAAAGGGTTCAGGATATCGTGTGCTTTTCTGTTAGAAATCTTACAATATTCTATCAAAATTGTATGACACTGATCACTGGCATATATAGAGAAAACTCCCTTTTTCTTCAAGTATAATACATGCAGTTACATGTTTATAAAATTAACAGGAAATGTTGGTGTCATAAAGTATTAAATCTTATAGTCAGGCCATAAGGTTTAGTTTTGATTGTGTTAGAGAATATGGCAACTATTATCCATCGGTGACGTAAACGCTGACTGCACGGTTTTGAGCCTCGAGTACTAGCACGATAATTCCTAACACTATTATATTTGCTAAACCCAATTATTTAGGTACCCAATACCTAATGTACTGTAACAGCTCTGAGAAAACCTGTATCATTACTTTTGAGATGACTAAAGTATTTTTTTTATTTATTCTCAGATACTATTGAGATGACTAAAATATTTTTTTGTTTTATTTATTCTTAGATTGACCCAAGCGTGTATCTGGCATATTGTTTCCTGCCACTGTCGACCATTTGTTGGCTGTCTTTGCATTGTTCTAAGTTTTAAGTGGTAGAAGAGTTAAGTGGAGATCCACTTTAATCCAGCAAACTAATTTAAGCGTAGTAAATCGAGCACTAAAGTCTATTTAAAATAAAACAAGCCTTAAAATGATTAAGAAATAAGGATGATGAATATGGGAAAACTTGAAAAAATTATGTTCACAAAACCGTCTCAATTCAGTCATGATCGATCGGCTAGACGCTGAAAAAGATAAAATTATCTTATGTATGGGCTCTTACAGATTGTTCGATCACATATGATAGATAGTTGAGGGAAGTGGCGAGTTTACCCAAAATCCGCTCACGCGTGTAATACGTCGTGTTTTTACAAAAACTACGTACGTTATTGCAATTGATCAATCCCTTGTCTGGGTAAACTAGGCTTTGTTTTTTCTAAAATGTGGACATAAAACCCTTTTTTTATATCACGCTGTTTTGACTAAGTTTTGGTATTATGGCTCATTCCAAAAATTCCAATATACATTCTTTGTTGCCTTTGCCTACTTAACTTGGATCCCTCATCTGGGGTCACCTCTATTTATCTGCTTCTTCTATTTTCTTCTATCCTGCATTGCTGCGACTATTTTGATATTATAAAAATTATCTTTGACCGTCGTTCGACCAACAACCAACAACCAAAACAAAATTAAAATCAGCTCTGACAAGACAGTGCTTTACTTAGTCAAAACTACTATACGACCAGCACAGACTTAAATTCTCAGAACTGAAATCACTAACTTACTACATGTTAATCAACCCTAATGCCCATTTTCACCATGTTTATGGGATGTTACATCAACTTTGCTTTCCGGATACTGCTTGCTATTCAACCTACGTCGGATTAATTACATGAACTCGAATTTACATAAGTTAATCACGATGTTATCTTTGTTTTACTTTGGCTTTAACAAGACGGAGAGTGGAAGCACAATCTGTTGATACTTGTCTTGTCTTGTCATGTAGGTTGGGTAAGTGAGTTTTTGACCTTTTAAATTAAGTTGAAAGGGAAATGAAATGAAAATTCATTTCCTAAGCACTGAAAGACTTCTTTATAAATTATAATTAAATATGGTAATAGCTTTTCGATGAAGTTTCGTAGTATAGGGATGAAGTCGCAAGCAGATTTAGATCGATTGATTGAGATGTGGGATAACAATAGGTATGCTATAGTTCTGTGAAAACATTGTACACTAAAAACAGCAATGTTACCGAGAAACGCTTCCATTCCATATTGGTGTAAAAAAAACATTTTGTTTATTGACTCGGAAGAGTTATTTGGTTATACATAACTTCCAATTTATTACTGTTTTTTCATAAGTATAAAAGGAACGAGTACATCCCAAGCCATCATTCCCCCTTAATCCGACCATTGATGTAATGTATTAAACCATTATGAACGGCACACGCTTTTTACGTTACCGCGTAAAGGATCAGATCGTAAAAATTGTATTTTTTATGTTAACCATTAACATTTCCGCGAAAAAAGGCTTACAAACGCAATATATCTCGATAACGAGAGCCTAGATACATTAATTAACGAATAAAAACCCAATGAGCACTGTTAATACGCGTTTCAAGTAGAGAGGTGTGCCAACAACGTTATGGTTCAGTAGTTTCAGTGGTTAAAGTTAATTCAGAGCAAACATGACATAAAATATGTTACTGTATTCATTTTATTGTACACTCTGCGTGAATTTGTCAATACTCTCTTGTTTTTCCGTACCCTCGGGAGTTGATAAACAAACACATTCTATCAGCTTTTATTTTATGCTAAACAATATTTAGATCTCGCGTTTCATTTGTTTAATATCAGCTTGTACTATCCCTCAGCGGATAAAAGGCCTTTTCTCATAAAGATATAAAACGTAGCTACATGCTACACGCTTGGTTTATTAGTGTGGTTTATTTTATTGAAACAACGAAAAAACCCTTAATATATTTGGAAATAAATAACACACTTACAAATCTTTTCGAATACGTTGTATCCCTAACCAGCCAAATGCAGTTAATAATTAGTTGATAAATAAAAACATTATTTTATACTCTCAACATTCGTTTTGCTTGTGAACATACCCACTGAAAGATTTTTTTTAAATATGTATATTTTACAATTTTCAGCCACTTGCTTTGCTCAGTTCTTTAATCTTCAAGCCCCATCCAAAATGTAAGTTTGTAAATTTAAAAGATTCTTAAAAATATTTACCCCTTTTTAGGCATCGCTTAAACATTCATTACGCTGAACTTAGCAAGTTTTAAGCTGTCCCATAAAAAGGTGAAGTCTACAGTCTGATATAGGGCAGCGGTGTTTCCGAGGGAAGGTTGCCGGCTCTACATTGAATTTCAGACTTCAGTCGATGTTTGGAGCCGAGCCGTGAGGCCGCGTCGCGCACCGCGCGCTCGCTTTACAACGTATAACTTACGTATTTAATAAAAATAAACTTTTAATAATATTCAAATAAATAAATGAATTCAAAAATATGTATTAAATAAATTAATACAATAATTTAAAAATAAATTTATTTAAATTAAATAATTCATTTAAAAACTTTTATTCGCGCGCGCTTTTTTCAATTATGAATATACATTGTTGTTATTATTTTCATGTGTTCGTTTTCCGTTGAATATTCAAATAAATAAAACAATTCGATTATCGTGTGACAGTTAACTGGATTGTAACGGAATGAAATAAATGAATTCGAAATGCTCTGCTATGTAAGTGAATTTAAATATTAATAATATGAATATTTTATATTTTTAAGTATGAATATAAGTTTGCTTAGAACCTTTTTCTTACCCTTAAGGTCTCAATGGACTTGAGGAAAAGTGAAACATAAGTTTATATACTGTTTATCATCTCGCTTAAGTCGTAAAAGTCAAGCAAGGGAATGTTTTATGTCACTAGACGGAGGACAAGAAGCCGCAATCTCTCACTAAATAGTGTAATTTTCTTGACTTATGATACTTTTTTTGTCAGCGTTGGTTTAAGAGGTGCTTTGGCACTGATTTGATCCATTAAAAACTTGAGAATATCATTAATTTTAGTTTGTATTTTGTTTAAAACCTACTAATTGAGTAACTTGTTCTATAAATTGTCGATGTTAGCATTACGTTATATTTGTGTGTTATCTACTTAAATATTATTAATTAATTACGTACCTAAATAACAATTGTAAAAGGCAGCATAAAATTAAACAGTAATATGAGGAAAAAATCACCAGGTCCACCCAAACCGCACTCCGTAATCACTTTAATACAAAAATGCAAAATTAATAAACCTAATTAGTCCAGAGTTAATCGCTCACCGCTTCCTAATTCAAGGGGATTATTTCACCGTCTTTCTCTACAGATAAAATATTCATGTTAACCTGACTCGGAAATACGGACGTTACGTAATTATTTTTGTATTACTTCACGATTTTGGGGGTCAGAGGTCCTGCTACCACGTGTAAAACTAATACTGTCGCACTTGTCAAAGCGAGACAGCACTCTACACAGCCTATAGCGTCGTCTCTCTTACACAACGGTAACAAAACTCTTGAATTTACTTTGAGAAGTGGTAGGTTGCCCCTCGAAGATGTGATTATCTTTTTTACACCCACTTTCTGTCACGATATGACTTTTCCGGTTCCCGAGGCTTTTAATCTAGAAATAAAATTGGAAGTAGTCCGTCTTAAGAGGCTTGTTTAGAACCTGGCTAACAAGGGATGTTTTCTTACCTTTGTGCCTGTGTATCTACTTGATTTTAATTATGATTGTGGATTTTAGTGTTCATACTTCATAGTAGGTATAATCTATGCTCTTTTATATAAGTAGGTATTTTTATTGTAGTTTGACGGCTCTATGTAGGTATTAACTGTATTTAATTTCGTCTTTAGCTCTGTAGAGTTTAGTTTTATCTGTGAAATCGAAACTTACGAAGTGTAGTGATTTAGTTTTGTCTGTAAGCTCGTAAATAATCCTACGAAATTATAAATTTAGTTAAGTATAGTAGTTTATTTTACTTTATAATAATTATAAAGGATAATAAACCCTTATAGTTGTGAAATTATCAAAGCAACAGTATTCTTTATACATCAGACTAAATGTTGGAACGTCAATCAGTTTTAAGCCTCCGTCAAGCTAATATGACTTTATAAATTTAAAGTACAAAGAAGCGACAGACAGACATTCGAGAATATCTCAAAAATCAACGTTTTTTTTAAAGATCCTCGTTTACACTAACCTTATGAAGTAATGATTTAAAGAACTACATACTTAATCATCAAATACCTTAGCAAACAGATCACGTGTAACATTATCATTAGCACAAAACAACGCTCCTATTCTTGACAGAATCCCCTCAATTGCCTTCCACACTCTCTGTAAGGGCCTATACCGGCAATCTTTTCCCGAAAGCTTTACAAAATAAACAACTTGATACATTGTAGCAGTTTGTTTATTTTTTCCCTTTGAGTCGCATGTGTTGCCTAAATGTTAGATACGAAAGAACAATTTGCACTGATGCCTTTCGTCGTTATTGTGTTCTGTTGAAATATACCCTACCTATAGATGCAAACACGTATAAAAGATATTTATATCGCGTTCCAATTTTATTATGACAACAAACTGAATCAAATTTAATAAAGTTCGTTAGCCGGAAAATATTCATGTATTTTTCTGACATTACATGATAAACAAAGGCCCGATAAAGGTAGGAAAAAATGTAATTACCACGGTCGTTCGTCCGAATTGAAGGATTGACCGCGGGTCCTCCCTTTTCCCCCAAAAAACCAATCGAAACGAGAAAAAACAAAGATTGATTTTATGTTTTACGATAAAAATGTTGTATTGTTATTATTTAGTAAATCGATTCTGTATGTTTACGTGGAACACTATCTGTCGAATTGAAGAAAGACTAGGTAAGTGACGTTCTAAAATCTCTATATTCCAGTTAACAGCTACTATAAACAACATGACACATAAAAGCGACATTTTCTTGTTACTTATTAAGTTAATTTGATACGCAGAACTCGGCAAGACTATTGGCAGAAGAAACCATTGAAACAAATTATAAACACTTTACCCTCGAATGCCATGGCTGGTAGGAGCTGAATGTGAGTGGACAAAAACTGATCTCAGTGGCGTGCACTTGGAAAAGCCTATGTCCAGTAGTGGGCTGTAATAGGCTGATCATGATGATGCAATGAGAACTTAAGAGCTTTAAGAGCTTTTTTGGCTCAATCAAAATCAAAATCAAAATCAAAATCCATTTATTCAAATTAGGCTACAATGTAGCACTTTTCGAACGTCAAAATTTATAAATTATAGACAGCACCCCATCGCCCACCCTTCACCGCTTCCTGTGCTATTGCTGCGGGAGAAGAAACGGCGCAACAAACTCCCCAGCAGCACGCTGTCTTTCAAATAACATTTTTATTTTAAAATATAAAAATTAAATAGGAATCGTGCCAGATAAATAAATATTTGAGGATACCTACAAAGTATTATCATAGGCTCAAGTAACATAATCGAAACCAAAGGTTTTTATTTCGAGTAGGCTTTCTTAGGCATTTTCAAAACGTTACTGACTCTAGTTGCGCGGCCCAAATATGCCATTATGGAGAAAACCCGAAAAAGAAGAATTACATTGTAGAGGTATCTTTAATAAATACAGTTGTAGAAAACTTGCTCCACATTTTAATAACATTAAGTGTCACACGAGCTGGCATCCATTAACACTTAATTAATGTTAATTAAATTACGGAATAAATAAAACCTGCTTTCAGCGGTTGATACTATACTCATTAATTATCTCGTAGGTAGTTATGCTAGACAGGTATTAAGGTAGCTAGACTTTTAGTACGAATAATATAGTTATCGTTGCCTTGAACTAGAGATATATTAATCATAAATACAGCCGATTACAGCCGTAAAAACATTACCCACTTCTGACCCATTACCCAATTCTTCTATATCGAACGCAATTATTATAACTTTCCAAAAACATTCCCAACGTCTATCGTTACATTTTAGTCAATATATGCAAAAACTTATCAATATATATTATACTAAAACCTTCCTCGAGAACCACTTTATACGTTAGTGAAAACAACATGAAAATTGGTGCAGTAAGTTTTGAGTTTATTGCGAACAGACAGACACGGCAGAGGGCTTTGTTTTATAATATTATTATGTAGTGAAACTGTATAATATCAAATTCCCACTGTTAGACGAATCCCCTTACCATATAAAGTAAGAACAAGTCTTTTTCACCTCACTTCTTCACCTGCGGGTTAGTCAATACAAATCTCATTGTGAAAACCTGTAATATGTATAGAATCACTCACAGTCAAACAGCGTGTCCTACTTTGTAGGTACCATTTCCTAGTAGCTAATAAATATAACCAGTATGTTAAGAAAAATAAATCAATATTGAAAGCCGGACAAAACCTGACTACGATTTAATATACTGTAACTGGACATTCCTTTTATTCGCATCATTTATCTGTAATGTTGTCTTCCTTTGACGAATCTTGTCAAAGCTCTTTCCTTAAACATCCCTAATTTGGTCAGAATGTTACCCGAGCATTCCTCTTGCGCTACTCCATTCACCTACCCCTTGTTTACCCATATTACTTTCTTTTATGAAGTGGTGTCCTATATCTACTCTCTTTGCTATAGATATGGAGACCGCAACCATTAATTTGCTACTAGACTACTCGGTTAACGTACGGTTAGTAGCAAAAGTTGATGAACAAACGCAGATATACTGCCATTTTTTTTAAACATCTATTATGTTCGGTTCAGTAATTTATCTCGAATTTCGGTGTTTGAGCTTCTCAGTTCCCCAACCCTATTATATTTAATTGTATTCAAGAGTCTTGTAACTCTGATCGTGTTCATGGCTTTTGTTACTGACCGTACCGATAAATTCAGAGCTTCTCGCTGATATACTATTAGTATACCAAATGAGGTCACTACCCTATCTTATGGATAACATCTTCATTGTAACGATATCGAATGGACAACAATCTTCGAAGTACCATCCATTCAGTCCACTTGATTTAGTCCTAAACTTAAATTACATAGCTAAATGCCCCATATATCTTAAACCTGGCACGGTTTCAGATTTGAAATAATGATTACAATATTTTTCTATCCGATACCGTCGTATAGATTTCTCATCTTCCTAAAATAAATTATAACTTCGCTGGAACTCGTAATTCAGTTTGAGCTATATATTGCCGGTAATAAATCACTTTAAATTAAGTTTGTTCATTGGAGTTATTAAGTAACCGTACTTCACCTGTATTACCTTCTGCTACGACGTTTAATATCTACATATTCTTAAAAGTAAAAATCTAATTAGTCCGTCAAATAAATAATTAAAAAATATTTATACGGATTTTTACGTTTATCTCAACAATAAAAAAATAAAGACTGGGCTTTACAGTTTAGGAGGTGGGATTTGTGACGTAACGAATTCGCAAAATGAATCCGAGAATGAAGAGATACATCACGCGTAAGTTTCATTGAATTTACTTTAGCCAATTTGTGTTTGCAGAGCAAAAGAACAAAAATGGATGCAATTATTATTGATTAATTTATATGACGGACATAAAAAAAATGTTTTCATCATCCCTTTTGTGAAATAATACATTTAATATTTATAACTCCATAATTATACATGAAGAAGAAATGAAGTTCGTTTAAATAATAATTATAATTATGTGTTCGGTCACACACCTGCACTGCTGTCGCTGCCTTGTTAAATTTATAATAAGCGTTTACTTGTTTACGCCCTGGTTTTCATCATTGAATGTTGTTTTAATATCGGTTTTATTAATAAAATACCATTGTTTGTTGTCTGTTAACTAAATAATGTACTAAATATGTAGGTATTCAGTTAGTACGTATACAAACTTTTTCTGACAATACACTAGGACACTCTTAAAATAGTTTTATACTTTTATCAAACCAGCCTTACCATGGTTTATCTTTTCTTAATGAGTTACAGAACTTTTATAATAAGATTTCTGTTAAAACGGAAAGTTTCAAAGACTCAGAATGGGCAAATGATGACGGTGTAAAATTCAATAGGCGAATTAACTACGTGCCTGAGTTAATTAAACAGTGTACAATTAAATATTAATTTTAAGATTTCCTTTTAACAGGAAGAAAAAACTCTTCGAGATTGCGAAATGTACTAAAGTATAGCTCTTATTAAACTGGTTTAACTTGCAGCTACGTATAAGATAAGTACGTAAGTAGATCTCTTGGGAAATTAATGTAAATAATGGCATTCACAAATAAACATCTCATGTGCACTTAGTTAAACCTAATTAAAGTCATTCCTCTTAGTATGTATGGTAATTGATCCGGTGTTTCGTGTAAAAGCATTCTAATATAACAATAAGCTTTTATGTAAATATTGGGTTCAATTGAGATGGTTATGATATTATTTGAATATTACCTAGGTAATTTTCGAATCTCTTTCTACCTGAAACCGCAAAACAAATTGGACCTATGTATTTTATAAAACGAAGGCTAGGCTAAAACTTTTTTCGCATTTACTTTTACTTTCCTATAGTTAATAAATAAATAATGGTATCTGATTGTTTTAATATTATTAGGTTTTGAACTTATTTATTTATGGTAGCCTAACACTTTAGTCTAGGCCTATGCTATGAGCGGCTTAAATTCTGTCACTAGTTAATAATAAAGCGTTCGAAAAGAAGAAGAAACTTACATATATTTTCTCCAATAGAAATTTGTATTTCTCATGTAACATATTTACATATTATAGGCATTCAATACACTTCTTTATATACAACCTAAGTTCACGTAACGCTAAAAGCATTCAAACGGAATCTCATCAACCTAAAGCTGCTAAGGATCATTAATTTAGTTACCTAGTATTAATTAATCCGATCATTAATCTTACGATATTATACCGGATTTCTTTGGCTTTCTGATTTGTCCCTTTATTTTCTGTATTTTGACGAATATCCCGGATATCAGCCCAGCAATAAGTAAAGTTAATACCGAAATTATCAGGTCACCGAATGTTCATTGAAAATAATTTTAAATTAATTAATATGCTTTGAACAGTTCACATTCGTATGTAATATCTTTTTTTTTTAATTCGATTTTATGTTGTAAATTGAGCTCAATACAATTTATTCCCAATATTTTCACATGTTATCACTCATAACTACCAATAATAACATTATCGCTTTCACCACTTTCCAATAGGCTCAATTGAACTAAGTTTCAGTAACAAACATGTTTGTTATATACAATAACAGTTTTGTTCCCCTTGTGGAATCACTACCTTTACTAAGTAACTCTTCAAGCAGGAAAATTGGTGTTGTGGATACGAGACGGCGCGATGTTTGCACGTAGCGCCATCTCGCTTCCACAATAGAACCAGATTAGCTATTAGAGTTTCATAGTACAGGTAGCCGGGGTTATGCGAAGCAGACCGGTTGATGTGCTAACCCTGTTAATATTTTAACTCGTACGATACTATTACGGGAGAATTCGAAACTATACGAATAATTGATTTGTTTATCTCTCGCCGTGGTTTAGGTTTAAATAAATTTTTATTTATAATGGGTTGGAACGTGAAGTATTACAAGCTCTTTAATACTATGATCCCGAAACTATTTATTTTGTAGAAAAACACTGATCTTCTTTTTTTATTTTATCTTTGCGTATAACAATGTTTTATTAAAACGTTTTTGCCAATAGTTGTGAATATTTACATAGCATCTGAAGTCACGCGTTCAATTCAAGGGCTGAAAAATGTAGTTTGAATATTAGGAATTCTTTTTCAAAGCTGAACAAAAACGTCGATCTTTTTTAGGTCTCCTGTTAGATTCGACTTTTTTGGAGTGAATAATGTCGAGTAGAATCATTAATATTTTACAATTCACTGACCACGATTTTAACGTTCATTTTTATTTCTTGTTCAGATTATTAGACCGAAAAGGTCAATATGACAAAGCGCTGTCTTCAAAGCTGTATTATTTTGTTACCTTAAAATAAGATAGCTCTATTCAATAAGCAAACACACTACATAAGTGTTTTATATTCCATTGCCACACCGCACATATCTCCCTAATGTTCATTCAGTATCCGCATTCACACATAATATAATTAAGATGTCTCTCTGTATCTTCACAACGCTTTGTATACGACCGCAAATTAAACGATGCTAAGAAATATCTCGGATTAGTTTACGAATGATACTACAGGTCCGGATTTGCAGACGGATTAAGGGCAAAATATTGCCAACGGATGCACTGCCAAAGATTGATCAGTGACGGGTGCCAATTTGCTATGAAACAGTGTATGACGTCACGCTGCGTGGTAACAACGGCGTGCCCTACTTTCGAGGCGCACGGAGCCAAAAAGAGGTTTGTGAAAAACTATGAATGATAGTACCGATGTACGTATGACGTATCCTGGCCAGTTACCTTTTGCAGACTTGGGTTTTGCTTATTTTTTTCATTTCCCAATTGTAGAAGGTGCCCCGTAAAGCAAAACCTAGTGAAAAATAGTCTTATAAGTACTTATCACTCAATTATACTATTCAGTGTGTCTTTCTTACTTCAAGGTATAGCGTAATACTAAGTCGCTGTCTGTCTGTTCGTTTAAGGCTCTAAAACTATGCAACGGATTTTGAAGCGGTTTTTTTTAATAGATAGAGTGATTCAAGAGGAACATTCATTTCTATAATACATCAGTATTTCACCCGTGTGAAGCTGAGGTAGGTCGCTAGTTTTTCACAAAGTGAACAGAAGAAAGTTGGTACTTAAAACAATGATACATTATTTTCAACATTTTTATATCGCTCTTAATAAATGTAAGCGAGTTAATTCAACACTTCTATTGTACACAACTGACCTCTCTTTTAATAACACAATGAGTGACGATGCCGTTTTTAAAACTTGAATCATAAAGGACGTTATAATTTTGTTCTCTAGCAACACAGACAATTCATTTCGCCTTTGTGTTTGAATATTGCATTGTTAAATTTGCTTTAAGACGTTAAGAAATGGAGTGTAATATAATATTTTTCATTTTATTCTCATTACGGTCGCTGCAAGGGGCAAATGAGAAAGATGAACAATAAATGCATTTTTTGATGAGTGCTCGTTAAGATTTAATATCTTTAATATTTGGGGTTTCTATTGTCATTGTTGTAAAATCGAATTAAAAACCATTCTTACGTACCTATTAGGATTCTTTATTCGCCTGTCGTTATACAATATGAAAGACATTTAGTTTTTCAATGGTAGTTGGCAAACTGGCTTATAATATTAGGTCCTTACATATAAATATTGACGTTACGTCTAAATAGCGTCTTAAACATCAAATAGTTAGTTTTTTGGTAAAAAAAAATCAGTAAAACATTGGTTTTAGGTATGTATTTAGGTATGTATTTTTAAAATATAACTTACAAAATATCATGCAAGTCATTTAACAACAGCGTAAGTTAGTAAAATCTAGAATTATAAATAGGCACAAAAAATATAGGTGGGAATTATAATCATAAAAATAATTAAGATGTCCAATCACATTATGGATTAAAGTTTTACAAAGATGGACCTGTGTCCCCGTGTAAGCCTTTAAAAAGGACCGGGTTTCTTCCCTTGAAGTTAGCCCGTGAATTAAAAGAGGTTCAATTATAATCCCTAGAGCAGGAGAACTACATAATATGTAATTATATATACGTGTAGTTATTTCATATAGATATTATGTTAAACAGGTAATAAACATAAGTAAGTAAATAAACATAGTAATACACTGTTTTAGAGGTTCGGTAATTATAATATTTGATGTGCCTGGTTGTGTTTACTTGATTACAGTAGGTTATGAGTAGGTTTAGAGAGAATTTAGGAATTTATTTGTGAACAGTTTAATATTATATACCTAATTACTTAAATGTATCCTACAGGATAGTAGTTGTGTTGGTGGCTGAATCACAATTATGATAGAGTGCGTCTGATTTCAACTTAATTTCACAATTAACGTATTGGTAGGTTATTACAAGTTTTTTATTTTAAGTTTCCGTATATGTTTGATATCCACGGAGATTAAAATGAACTTTACTATAAGTAAAAGATTTTGCAAAAAGGTTTAGGTCAATAAAATTCACCAAAATTATCGACAAAGCTTCCATCGTTCCTTTATCACTAAACGAACGTGAGCTAGAGTGCCTCCTATGCCAAACACCGATTATCTTATGTTTTTGGTCCTAATAAAACTTTAGTCAGGATTTTCGAAAACGTTATAAAACGAATATTTGTTCAACACAAATCAAAAGTCAGTATAAACGCGAAATATTTTTCATTACCTGTAAATAAACGAATCTGGTTTTGGTTTAGATTTTACTCCAATTTTCGGCTATAAATCTGTAGCTGGCTTTTGTTATGACGTCAATTCCTGGCGAATGTCGATTAGATGCAAAATTCAATTTATGGCTGCTAATAATTCATTACTAAACCCAATTTACTGAACCTGTGATTGAAGTAGCAAGGCCATTTTCAGTTAGGCTTACGCTAAAACAATTCAACGAAGTTTCTTTTCAAATTATAATCATAGTTTGTGAGTTTTTGATAGATTTTTTTCAAAGTTTTTAAAGTAAAAACGTAAGACAGATTTCCTGGATAAAGCTCCCAAAGCTGAACCCATAGTTATATAGGTAGGAAAATCCGCGATACATCTGTATTATGGACTTTCTTTAAAAAATAATAAATTAAATCGTTATTGAAGAGAAAATAATGATGTAATGCTAATTCGATTCTCAACATAGAAGGTTGTTGTTGTTTTGACATTCAGTTATCTACAGTTAAAAACCTAGTGACTCCTTTTCTTTTCTGTGTTTATTTAGATTATAAAAAAACTACGTAGAGAGATTGTATTTATCTAACAACCTCTATTTACCTTAATAGAATAAGGCTTAAACCGTAGCCGGCTAACTTTAAACGAGTACCAAAATCCAAAGCGCGTTAAACTTACTTAAAATTAACGAACGAACTCACCAGCACCAAAATTAGCACTTAACGCTAACACGCTGCATTTACATTTTAAACTTTAAGCACTAATGTTCCACGCTAGTCATAACCTAAGCTACATAAATCAAATGATTGTTGTCGCCTCCCGGGATTTCTGCACATGTAACCAGGAACGATGCAGTTCTGCAAGCGAGACACATCGACATTTGTAGTGCGCTATCTAGCTCCCACAGTGGCAATAACTGCACATTTAGGGTCGAGCACTGAAACGCCAGAAGTTAGTACGTCGCGAATTAATTTAGCGAACAAATCCGGCCCTGAGTTTAGATTTATTGTCCTCGGTATTTCGGAAGCCAAGCACTCACTAGGTAACGATCGAGTGGTCTGTAAATAGGGGCTGTGGATTTTGCTTTCGCCTCCACTGACAAATGGCTATAGCAATCCGAACCGATACGAATTCCGCCAAGTTTACTAAAGCTTAATCCCATTGATTAAAAGCTTAGAGTTTCGAATGTTGGTAGGCCTGAACTTCGTATTGGAGTTTATTTGGTGAGAGGATGACCTTAAACTGTATCTTTGTAGCTGTCTAGATCTGAAGATTCGAGGAGTCAGTTAAAAATAGAACTATCTCATGGTTTTCAATTGGTAAAGTTGAGAGTTACTGAAAATATCAGGTATATACAGATATGATACAATAACAAAAAATACCTTATCTTGAAATTAGCTTTAAATATTGAATGTTTCATCTTATACGACACATAAACTTTAATTATAATTGACGCACATTCGACTCGCATTTAAAACCCACGTCCCCTGTATCACATCATCTGCGAATACCCTCATAATCTTAGAAACAGTCGTCAAAACGACTTATAGGCTTCCGTCGCAGACGCACACCCACGCCTTTCGGAGAAAGCAGTCGAATACCACCATTATCCTAAATGTTATTGCCTAATACAGCTTGATTGTGACTGAATCGCGCCCCTTTGTAGGTCAGACCTCAATGTATTCGAACGTTTTAAAATCCGGGAAATCTAGATCGCATTTTATACGTGATGAGCTTTTACGAACTCAACAGCGTCTCGTAACAGCTTGAAAGTCTTGATACTTTAATACTCCATAAATTTCCGAGTGCCGCTCGAGAAAAAACCTTGAATCTCACTTTTAATTAAGTTTTTTTTAGTCTAGAAAATTACTCCTCAGTTGTCTCAGTCTTATCGGATGGAATTAATGATTAAAGTTCTCTAAAGTAATTTTAAATCCTTTATGGAAGCTAACTGGGGTACCTAGTGGCTGGACCTGGAATTGTAATATCTATGTTAAAGATAACCGCTTTTATTGCATTAGGTCACAGGGTTTCATTTGATTAGTCCGTGTTTTTGTATCTTACTGAACGTACCCAAAAGAGGAAAAGTTTGATACATATAGAATCAATCTTAAATAAAAAATGTGCCCTACTTCGGCAAAAAGTTCCATCTCGTAATCAATTTGTTACAACTTGTTTGTTTACGTTTTCCGATTGTGGTCAACATCGCCTAATGATGTCGTCGCTTTGTATCCACTTCTGTAATAAAATAAACTATACAGTACTATGACTACAAAATAAACTAATTTAAAACTTTTATACAAGTAGGTACCTGGGTAGTTTTGTAAGGAACAAGTTTCGTAAGTTTAAAATAATGCCGCAGTTACTGTAGCTATATTAAATGCGTTGACAATAACTTTGAACATTTGTCAACGTAAAAACTACGATTGTTACGAAAGATCCAGGCAATAAAAAGATAACTCAACAATACCTATAAAGTTATGACCTATGAGCCATAAAGTTGATTGTATTATTCTAACCATTGTAAAAATCAATGGATACAAGCGTAAAGTTGATAACTTTATTGCTGTCGACTTGTTCGATATTAAAAAGTTTCGCTATTTATTGGTTCAACTAATACACGCGGAAAGTTTCTAAACACTATTAGCTGTGTACAAAAGTTATCAGAAACGGTGCGACCGCTGCAACTTTAACAGAAACTGTAAAATGGTTGGAAAAATGAAGTGGAGTTCCCCGCTGAAAGCCACGCCACCGTGTTACTTTATTTTTGCTGAACAATCAATCATTTATGAAAGCAAATAAAAATTTTTCGCTCAACAGAAATTGCTGATAGTTTAAAGCTTAGTTTTCAATTTAGGAAATATTGCGGGCTACATTTTGAAAGGAATGTTTACTTGGTGTGGATATGAGTAAACTGTTGATACCATACCGTGTTTTATGAGGAAAACATGTTTAGCGGTTTTATTCGTTAGGTTTTACGGCTTTGCAAGTAAACATATATTATGCCGTTTACTTTTTATTTTCAAAGTATGTTTAATACTTAAACACGAAAACATTTTTTAAATATGGCTGCGGTCGTTTACGAATTGAGACGCCACCCGATATTATGCCCTTCGGATAGGAAACGTCTCCAACAATGGATGTCGAGTCTGTTGGGTCGTATCTGTCGTTGTCCATTCTACGCTGTAAAATACACGAGCTACGGGGATAATATGTGTTAAAATTCCAAACTAGAGTTATAGTGGGGCGTGCTTAAGTGGTGTGAACGGGACGCGGTAACTTTTAACGATGTGCTGTATAATATTCTGTGTTTGCCCGCTGCGCCGCTGTGCCGTATTCATTTCAACGTTTCACTCTTTGAGACTGTAACGATATGTCGCGTAACACATTCTCTGATGGAAGCCAAGTGCTTCGTATTCTATTTCACTTGAAATTACCTTGCAGTAAAACGTCTTCGTAGTTAATTTCACATTGAAGAAATGTTAATGGATCGTTTACGTATTGGGGGAAAAAGTTCGTTAAATGAACTTTCTATTTTACGCAGATATATACAAATTGTTAAAATAAAGATTGTAAAGGTCAAACAGTTCGTTAATATTTTCATTTAGTAGAACCGCTACTAAATAATACTTATTTTTTACATTGGCCTAAATTTATAAAAACCATTTTCATCATCCATTCATTACATGGACACTAAAAATAATAAACTCCAATTACACACTGAATGACGTTATCAGAATACACACTCAAATAAATCAAATTATAATTTCAAACAGCTCACAAAAACAAACAAAAGAGAAAAATATTTGTTGCTGCGAATTATTTCATCAAGCAAAAAGCGTTCTCGTGTCGAACACAATGCGAGATGACCTTGTTACGAGGGGCGAATCGACCGAAAATTTGCTTTTAGCAGACAAACAGCTCGCCTTATCATAAAGGGGTGGATTATAGGACATGAGCTCGCCAGGTAAACACAGATAGGTAATCAGAAGCTTATTGATCAACTTCCTTCTGCCAATCTTGGCTGCTGCGATTTTGCCTGAAAGGCTTCTAAAAGTTGGAACGACGAATGTCCGATAGCGACACTAATGCATTGCGATTAAGACGAGACTGATAAAGTCGGCACACTCTCCTTCCTGATAAGTATCTTACTTGAGTTTCGCCGCCTCGCCATTTCTCATCATAAAACTCCTCGCGACCTTAGACCTTAGCTTGATTGGTATAAATGTGAAGACTTTTCCTAACAAGCGTTTTTAGTAATTTACAAAATTCCAAAACTTTTTCTAATGTCACATCTTTTGTTTTGTCCTTACTTAGTGTTGAATGGACTTAATTTTCAACATTTTTTCTCTCCGACGCCCTCTCAAATTATACTTAATATAATTTTATTCTAGCTTTTACACAATACAAACTCTCATAAAAATGCTTTTGAAGTAGCCTCGAAAATATGCTGAAACGTAAAAAAAATACCTTCAAACAATGGAAAGAGAAAATTATAATGTACTAACATTAAAGAAGCACCTTCTGTCTCAGTTTTAAAAGCTGTGAGTGAAGAGAACTGTCCCTTAGTTTTTTGTTATTTAGAAAGTTTATAAAGGGTCACCCACGTCAAGAACCCTTTTTAACAAAGTGTCACTGTAGAGGATATATAGATTAAAGTATATGGTTAAGGATGTGCTCAACGTAGTTTATAAGACTTGACCATCCGTGGACGTTTATGGTGCGAAAGTTGCCAAACACCCCAAGGCTTCCCAACTAAGGCTTTACAAGTTAATACGTGCACAATATGGTTACTTCGGGAGACCCACGTTTTACAATACACACGGATATGCTGTAGAGAACTCTGACTATTGTTTGAGTTCTGATTTATCGCATTTCAATAAAGAGCACTACATAAAAGATTGAATGACGTACTGACAGCTTTCGTTCGTATCTGTGAGAAATCAGAAACTCCACATCGGCATGGGTGATTGACATCACGATGTGGTGTTCAAATGTGTTCTAGAATAACTTCGAATGTTTTGTTTTTGTTGAATGAGAAAGTTATTTCGATTGAGAGATTTTTAATGTGCCAGGCTTCATTGCACAAAAGGACTTTTGGTGACAATAAAAAAAAGTTATTAATTCAGTCTCAATTTACCGAGTTACATAAGCATTAAAATGTTTTATACATCATTAAAATCGTAAACGATGTTTTCAGACTCCCGACTATACATCATCCCGATCTTTCCGTCCCATACTTGAGACATCGCCATGGATGAGTCACATGTGTCTATCTCTAGTAAATCACCATGCCTGAATCTGCACTAAAGGCTATCCATTAAAGGCACTCATCGATCAATGTAATGTGATACCGCTTATAAATAAGCCGCTAAATCTTGGGGACAGAATAAATCCGACCTTCATACCTCTGGGAATCCAAAATCTTTCAATATATCAAATAACCTTTTTTCTCGGGTTAAGATTTTCATGGTCCATCGCGCTTTTCACACGATTCCGTACTGTTCATGCGGACGAAGAACGCCGTTATTTAAAGTTGTGGAATTGAAATGTCTGAGCTGTTGGTAGATATTTTCCTGTTAATATAGCTTCTTTTTTGGTCTCGAATTGTACCAATCTAAAATTTTGATTTTGCTGTAAGCATTCGAGTAATCGTGGAATTTTAGTTGTTCCTTAGCTTTCTTTTCTATTAAGTATTCGTTCTTTGGAGCTACTATAAAATACTTGTGACTATATCACAAGTATTTTTTGATCAACTATTCGGGTTTTTGACTAAAATATTTAGGTCCAGAATATCTTCAGAAATTAATTATTTGTAGCCGTTTACTCTATTTTCGCCTTCAGTTAGCAAGTTCGAAAATTTTAACCATTCCCAGTTAGCTATTGTAAACAAGTAAGTAAAAGCGTGCTGTAAAACAATCTCCTTAAACTTTCTGTATACTCTGTTGATTGCGAAGAAATGGCGCTCTTAATTCTATGTTAATTAATTTTGATTGATTTAAGTTAACGAGACATTTGGTACAACAAACCGCGTGCCAAAGATTCTGGGTCCAAAATTTTGATTTATGGTTAAAGACTTCCAATATGAAGTAAATTGATTTTTAATTACCAGTGTGGCTGAGAGCTAGATCTTTAAGACCTAGGTCTTGAATTTTGTTGGTGCATATCAACAACTAAGAAATTATAGGAGGGATGATTGATTATCTTTATTCATGATACCGGTGTTTAAAAATATAAATACATAAACTCGCTAATACATTTTATATTTGGTTTACTAAATGCCTGAAGAAAATTTTTGTCATGTAATAAAAAAAAATAAGGGATCGCCAAAAGCTTTCCCGTTTGAAACTCCGAAAGAAATGGCCTTCCATCCCCACATAGTGAGGCACTCACAATAGAGGCATAATTAATTATTCGCTCTATGCAGCAAAAGGTCATTCGTCATTTATGACAGTGACACACTTTACTTGTAATCTCGCAACTTTCCTGTCGCCATCTTCAAAGCCCTTACTACAAAATCTTGAAAGAAAACTGTTGACACTGTGTGAGGGAGACACAGCTATGCTTAGTAAACGCTGTCTCGCTCCGACTAACATTAGTCTCAATTCAAAAGGTTGTCGTACAGGCACAGAACAAACACTAAATCACTTTAAGATGTTATCCATTACGGTGGCGTCTACTCCGCATTTATAAGCTCCCTCTCATAATATATATGTTATATCGTTTTTATGAAGTTGCTGCAGTAAATCTCGAAGGTCGCTGAAAGATGTCACGCGATACAATGAATTGGTTTTGTAAGAGGGCAACTTTCAACTTTTTGAGACAATAAATCGTGATTCAGTGAAATGTTTGTGACCATGATGTCTTTGTTATAAATGACTAGCATATTTGACCTACAAATTCCTTGATTTTATTCTAGTTTTCTGTAGTGTAAAATATTTGAAAAATAACTTTAGTTTTACACCCATTTGTTATTCATTTATGCCAAATATTCATATACTCTATGTGCCACCAACAAATGCTACGTAACTCTGAAATCGAATAAATATTTTTACATTTTATTCTCGTCCAGTTTCCACATCCTACGCTTTTGAATAAAAAATACTTTTAAAAGTCCTTAAGGGGTTAATGAAGGAAATGCTTTTAAATTCAAGGTTGCAAATACACTTAAACGGTGACAAATTGCTTCACTTATTGCCTCTTAAAATAGACTCAAAAGACACCTGGTTTCCTTCTTTTCTCCGTTTAAATGAGGACCTACAATTAATCAGTTTCTTTAAAGGAGTCAAAGCAATCACATTGATAAAAACTTTTTGCTAAGCGGATGCCATTTTTCCCTCACTATTTGACTGGAGCTACCTTTGAGGACGGTTGGGAATAGAATCGCGTCAAAGAGCTTATTACTATAAAAAGTGCAGAACCCGCCTTTGCGTTGCTGGAGTTTTATCTGTCATTTGATTTTTTTTTGTGATAATTTGCCTGGTAAGTAAGAGGATTTTCTCAAATCTTTTTAAGTTTGAAGCGATTATTATATCATTACATTTAACATGAAAAATCTCTTAAAGAACCTCTCGAACAAGGAAACTTCTTTTTCCAGTTTTAGTAAGTTAATTTAAGTATGGTTTAAGATCTTAACGATTAACGAGTAAATCTTTTCAAGTTCTTGAATGCTGCATTAAAGTCACATTTATTATCTTGTCTCTTACTGAAGCTGGATACACTGAATACTGAGAAGTTGCTACTTGATATACCTTTCAAAACATCTATCAAAACCCGCCATTCAATGAGATTAGATCCCAATAGAAGTATCCCTAATCAAGCGTATCTAATCAGAGTTTTGTCTGCTTTTGACGAAGCAAGTTCGAATACAAAGCCCCCAGTACATACTAAAGCAATGTACTCAAATTACGAAATGCAGTACAAGCAAAACCTCTTTGGTACTCATTTAAATTAAATCGAAATAAATCCTGCGTAGACTGGAAAAGAAATTCTTTATTCGAAATCAAATAAAATGTTGCCAGCATTATATTTTCTCGTAACTAGGAACGTATTTTGTCCAGTCAGCCTAATTGCTTTTAAATGTAAACTGCTTCGATTTTCGAAATAATAACGAATGCCAAATTGGCGATAATTGGTTGAGAGATAAATAAAAGGATGTTTGTTTCATAAATAAATATTAGTGTTTGTAAGATAACGTCTTAAGTTGCAAAAGTTAGATAACCATATTTTGCTTATTGGTCTGATTTCTGTTTGAATTAAAGCCTTTCTTATTGTTAAACAAATCGCTCTATATTGTTTGTCAGCTCATTTGTAGTATATAAGTATATTATTTATTTAATAGATTTAATTTCTCTCATTTTCATGAAAATCTGCAGACTGAAAGTATTTTTTTTCAGTGGCACGGCTAAACGAATATTTCATAATTTGTTACTCTAAAATATTATCACATTTTTTCCGACGCGCGGTCCGTGTATTTTTTTAGCGTGAAAATTCAAAATCCCACTAGCAAATTCATATATCATACATATTGGTTGTGATGAATGAAAGGTTTAATAATTCTGACACACATAGTTTTATAAAACAAGGTTTTTTCAGTGTTATCAAATTGAATGGCTCTAATGTTTATAGACAATGTTTGTTTTTATATTAATCGCTTTTACATTATGTTATTTGAATTTCAATAAAAAATACTATTTCTTTTTTTTCAATATTAAGTTGAACCAATTCGATTGCCTGTTCCACAATTTGCACGAAAAATCTCAAGTTACATTTTACTGCTGCGAATTAATCTCGGACGGTAGACCAAAAAACTCAACCTTAAAATGTTGACGGCATTTAAATACCCCATAAAAAAGTAATGAAAATTCTTGACGCATAATCTCTACCCCTGAATGCATAACCAACCTCTCCTCTGAAAAATATAAAAAACAATTCTTTAATTATGAAATAAGTATTTAAGCTGTTATACCCGCATTTTTATACCTATTATACTTAAGAGGATTTCAAGTTACTTTCAAAGAAGAATTGGGAACTCAAGTACCTGCTTCCGCGTCGTTTTGTACTTAATCCTCGCTACAAAGGAACCGACGTTAGATTATTTTGTGACAGTATAATTCACTTACTATAACAAGTTAATCTGTAAATGCGACAGTCTTTACATATCGTACGAGATTGGCATAATATGTTTCTTGTTATGTTCTGTCAACCCCATGGATGTAGCTTAGCTTAGATTGCTCTTTAGAAAAAACTTTTACAAGTTTGGATGTAATACCCATTCGATTACAATAAAATAAACTTCACCGCTGACCTAATCAAAAATCTAATCAAACTTACCGGAAAAGTACAAAGGTAAACGGAAACTAGAAAGCGAAATGCAAAACCTTTGCAACCGCAGTGCGACTTCCAAAGCCGGTAGAAAAAAATATCAAACCATTGGCACGGTACCTCGTCACAATCGCTTAGTTTTGCTGGTTTTATGCTTTTAGCTAAGTTTTATAGACCCGCTGGACCCACACGGCCAACCCAATCGATCATTATTGGCTTCCCAGCTCGGTTTAATTTCGTACTTCAGCAACTCGACTATTTGAGCGTCAAATTGTTACGAAAAATTGCTAAACCCCCTGCGTACGTTTGAGACATTTATTCGTTTATTGGATTTAGGGTGTTTTCGCAGTAATTTGAAGAATACGTGGAATGTCGGAGCTTCGTGCTACAATGTAACTTTACGGGGAAGGAAAAGCTGCATTGAAAAACAATAATCAAATATTGATAAAATAAGTCTATTTATGTTATTATTGTAAATAGAAATACTTTTCTGTTCTGGACGTTGCCCATTCTATTTCTCGCTTTGAATTAATCTGTTATCTAAATTTAGACCTGCTTGATGACTAAAATGTAAAGCTACAGATAGGTACCTACATTATGTATTGTTTTCATCTGCATGTTTCCAACTAGCAGTCATAACTTCTAATTGTAGCAGGCAGTCTAGATGTGTTACTTAGTAGCAATCCCCGACTTATCCCAGCTAAGTGCTTATTCACTGAGTGTGTCGCCAAGCGGTTGAGGCAGTGTATAAACGAGCAGAAAAAAAAGAAAAATATCGTTGCGGAACTCCGCAGCATCAAACATTTACCACTATGACTGACACATGTTTCCTTACCCGACATTACTCAAATACGTCTAAAAGATATATTACACCCGAGAACAATTTGCAAATCGCGCTCCTGCATTCTTAAAATAACAAAAGAAACAAACATTTGAATTGCAAAACAAATGAAAGTAAGGTTGAATGCAATTGCAGCGTTCATTATTCTTTGAAATATATCAAGCTTTTGTATCCGACTAAAGAAATTTATGAACTTATTATCATTTCAAAGCGTGTGGTTCTTCTAGAGCGCCGCTTGACTGCGTGGGTGTTTTACTGGTGGTATAGGTAGCAATCAAGTTTTATTTTGTCTTTTTATAGCTACTTGTACAGTCGTCATGAATCTTCTGCTTGTTCATTACCTCTTTGTTAAACATTCCTTGCAAGATAGGAATTTGACCGAAAATATACGAGAATACCTGACTAGTTCTCAAGTGTGCAAATCGGCGTTAAAAACTTCTAAACTATAAAAGTTTATTTTTTACAGATTCTTTATTAATTTCGGAAAAGTGCGACGAATATTTATATCCAATTTAATGTTGATTAATAAAATTATTTCATGTAATATATTCCAGAATACCTAGGTGGCTTTCTTTATTGTTGTACCCACATACAAGAGACAAGACAAAAGGGAACATACATATTTAAAATGTAGGTACAAAGTATTTTCTACCAGCAGAACTGCGACGGGATAAATTTATGACGAGACATACGCAGTGTGTGATATAGTGGCAGAAATAATTTATCAAGGCTTAAAACTTTACGATATTTTTATACTTCCATTACTTTGCTGTTTCGGCACCATTTTCCATATCAAGGATCCTTTAGTATTTAAGTTTTGTGGTCCTTCAAGACCTAAATCTTATCGCGATTGAAGATAGCCGTAAAGGACCGTAAGGACCATTATCCTCAGATTGTGGGCATTAGGCCTATATTATAACCTCAAATCTGTAACATTATTGATAAAGTTCTGACTCTGCAATTTTATCTGTCCGTATGTCGCTAATTTGAATCGTAAAATATAGTTGCTAATTGACTTTTAAACTATAGCGTTGCTTGTTTATATTGCAAGAAAACGGGCCAAACCATTACGGCATCTTGCGCGTTAATTTCCCGTTTTCTTAGTATTTTTATACCTAAAATATTCATAAAATGCAGATGGAAACTTATATATTTGTTTTTATATCTGCGTCATAGATCATTTGCACAGAATAGAAAGAACTGAATCATGTCACGAGAACATATAACTGGCATAAAAATATTCTATGTCTTATATATTTTATGTCCAAGCTAAGAACTATCATATAAAAATATGTTACATAAAAATTCATTGAGTCGTTTTCACGTAGAGAGGTTACAAACAAGTGTTCTTATTCCTTACAAATTTTTATTTTCATAGTTTTAGTTAGAACTAGAGTGTGAAATAATTATGTTTATGTATTAGTAATCGAAATGATCACATGTGACTTCGAAGCACACAAATAGACAATTTCTTCAAGATAATCGTATTTGTTTACTTGTCAGTTTATAAGAAGCTCCTTTTTTATTTATACCGTTTATTCGTAGAGAAAGATATCTCTTAAAATTTAAAATAGAATCACTTATATTACACTGTCTATACCTACAGCATCAAAACTGCATATCAAACATCATTCGACAAAATCTTTCATTAACACACGACCCGGTGTTTCATCGTATCCGAAACTTAATTTACTGAGCAACTAAGGAGTTCGAAACTCGCGTTGTAAACAGTCGTTAAATGACTTACTCAAACTGCGACAAGTACTGCCGGGTGTGTTACTTCTTAACTAATTAGTCGAGTGTACACACTGCATTATGAATGACTAGTGGATTTTGATGGGATGTATTGCTAGTATTTGTAGGTGATAGTTGGGTAATTACAAATTGTATTATTATTTATTTACACGTATTTCATAGAATACCGTGAAGACTGGTTCGAGGCAGGATAGAGAATCGTGGAAGGACTTAAGGAAGGCCATTGCCTTGCAGTAGGACACTATAGCCTAGGAAAAATTGCATTGTTGGCTAAATGAGTAACATTTGAATTTCAATGTTGCACTACATCTACAATGTAAGCAGTATTGATGCAGAATATAATATTAGCTTCAACATAATTGCAATTGGCAATACTGTAACATAACACTACAATATATTACCTCTGATATAGTTTACACAGTCCACAAATTCAGTTTCCCGTCACTTAGTATGCTACGCTCAGTTTCCTTTAGTAATAAGATCCGCAACAGTTTAGACAGACCTGTATCACTCAGAGAACAAAGCGTGAAACGACCCAGAAGTCAAGACTGGCAGCTTTTAGAATATAAAGCTTATGTGAATTGAAATATGAAAGTAAATTGAATGTGTCACAACATAAGTAGATTATACTAAGAAGGCACTAGTTGTTGATTGATGTGAACTGATTGGTTCTCCCTTGTAAGTGTAAAGATAAATAAACGTGGTTTCTTGTCTTCGAGACGAATGTATTGATTTGTCCTCATTTGATTGAGTGAATGATTGTAACATTTCGGGAATAGCTTAGAACGTTTTCGTGTCACGAGTCTTTAAGTTTTTGTATTATTGGTAAATACCTGTATGTGTACTTACAGTTTTTTTTTTTATCCTTTATTTCGAGAAACTAGGACCCATAGAAGTTCAGCTCATGATATGGTCTCTAGTTTTCTATTGTTATAAAGAAACTAGTAATCAAATTCTAACGTTATAATTGAGCTTTTAGCGCAAAAACTTGATAAGTAAACATTGTAGGTACAAACATTTTGTTCGCAAAATTATAACAGGTAAATTACGAAAGTGGAAAATAAAGTGCAAAAAATGTCTTTCATTACCGCGTAATATCGCACACTTATTTTTTTACCTCTCGTAATTTAAACAACTTTCAGTTCAAGCAATTTTCAGGCTGTGTTCATTCAAAGGTAAAACTTTAATGTTCTGAAGCACTCTCTATTTTTATTCGACTTCAAATTCGTTCGTTCATTTTATCTTTTTATACGTTCATATCGACCTCGGCTGAGCGGAAAATGAAAAGTTTTTTCATCTCTCCTATGTTTGCGGCATCTTGGATATGTAGCAAACTCTTTAACATATACTGATTTATTGCGTCGGAGTGACACGTTCCTAATAAAAAACGACAAATTCAGTGACGGGCGTACAAAATAAACCGTTATTTATTTTTAACATATTCGCGCCTGGTAACGGAAATAACACGATACAGTTTTGCAATATATTAGTTTCAGAGTGTTGACAATTCGCTTCGTGCGCTTCAAAAATAATTTCGAGAGCTTTAAACTAAAATTTTGTTCGATCATGTTTACACAATTCAACGCATTTCATATCCGGGTGCTGTAGCTATAATGTTTATTGTATTTTGCGGCTCGGTACTGGCAAAATGTGCTTGGGAACGTGTGGAAAATGGTTAAATACACTTCAGTGCAGCGCCGGTAGCGAGGCGTGTGAGATATTAGCACCTGTTTTGTAAGACGCGGTTTCATTAGCTGCCTGCATTTTGGCTGTAATATTATGTCTGCTGAAGATTTTGAACCCGTATACATTAATTTTGCTAGCAATAAATTTTATTAACATGTACAATTTCGTCAGCTGGGCTTGAAACAATTTTTTACCTTCACTGGATATTACATTATTTCAAAACTTTGAACAGTTTATACAAGTAGGCATTAAAATATTACCAACCCGTCCATTACTCATAACTTTAAATGCCTCTACATACGTTACGTCCGAGATGTTGGTAAAAAATGTAATAATTTCAGCTCAAACAGTTACAGCTTGCTGGACTTTAGCCAACACCCATTTGCCTCGAAATGAGGATATAAGTAGCCACACATTGAACTATGCCTTACACTGGAAGTATATTTCCTAGCAACGCTTATGGTTATTAGAACCACACCTGTATATTATAACTAACAGGCAAGCTCTTCCTGTCTAACTAAACAAGACAGTCGATGCTCACTTGTTATTAGTCAACAAAACAATTCTCTTGAGTATCAAGAATTTGGATGTCAATTCTAGAGCTATGTTTAATGTAACCAGACACAATATATGCCTTCCTTTCATAGCCAGATCAGTATTGCAGATAGCGTTTAGTATTTTACGCCTTTGCTCAATATATCAAGTCTAGGGTTATTCATGACCGCTGTTCGCAACATTCGTAACGTTCGCTGGAGGCTTAGAATCACTGTTTTGACAGTTTTCGCTTCTGCTCTATGATATATCTCGGTTTTAAAGTTTATTTGGCGTTTTGTGTTTTGAAACTGTGAACGGAGCCTTAAAAATTGTGTTAGCTTTTTAAATTCAGGGCAGTCAGAGCAAAACACAAGTGCAACATTTAGGAGTTTTACTACGGATTCATTTTAAAATCCGTGTATAAAATGAGGCTTAAACTGTACCCTCACTTATCAAACAATTAAACCTACAGGTTTACTTTTAGTACATAAAAGTCTGATCGTTTAATGTAATGAGAATCTCACTATACATCATACGAAACATAAAACATTATTCGTTATCAAAAATATACGTTTATCGAGACCAGTAAATAATAAAAAGGAAATAAATTTAGGTCGATCATGACACTGATATATGAACCAATCAGATATTTTAGGTTAGCCTAAAGTGCCCTAAACATTAGAATGTATATGAAACGTTATGATATTTACGCAACACAACAAATAATTTCCATTTAAATAACTACAGCTTAGTTTAAACAGTACTGTGTAAACCCATTAGTTTAATAGCCACTGACTTTGCTTTATAAACTAAAACAAACCAGCTCTTATTTAAATATCACAAATCGAACATTAATTAATTAATCCTATTTGAGCCATTCTGTTCAGCATTAGAGCTACTGAACAATCATTGAAACGACGATAGCAAACAATCAATCGGTCTCAGCCACCTTAGCAGTTAGTTCAATAGGTTTGTAATCCCTTACACAGCCTTGACCATGTTTGATATGGGTAATGTGTCACAGTTGGTAAGCCGTGTTGTTACTCATAAAATTTGCATAAGTCGGGCTCCGCAAACGACACCGTTCGCCACCTGTGTAGTCACTATTGCATCTTTTATCAACCTTATCCTCAAGAGGCGATGTTTTTTGGCTTGCTTCTAAAGCCCCACTTTATTTCATGTTGTTAAACTTTTAAGTTGGATTTTTACGTCACTCCTGGTAGCAGTAATATTTAAGTGCCTATAAAACTACGCAGCTTATCGTTGGCATCCTTATAGGTACTAATACGTGTGTTTTTATGCCGTCATTAATGGGTCTGACCTGAACGTTTTATATACCCGTTTAGTAAATCCATAACTCCAAGAGGTAAAGCTTTCTGCATATTCTACTCGGTAGAACGGATACGTTTTATTGAACGCTTGCCAAATGGTGTCCAATCATTAAAATTCTACATCTTTGGCTGGACGTCTTTTTGGTCCCTGTGCGTATACATAACCCAATTTACTCGAGTTTGTATAAACAAAAAAATACAAGCTAAATATTTTAATACATGCAAACCCTTGCTTTGACCTCTTTCAATTGAATTGTGTGTTCTTTTAAATTGCAAATTGTTTCTTCTGCTTCGTTACGAAGTCCAATTGATATTTCAAACTGAAAATTGTACCTTATTTTACTTCGGTATCAATGTTTATTTGTTACCAACTAATTCGTTGTATTTCGTGATACTACTACCAGTTCTGCCATATCGTATCGTAGTAAGTACATCAATTTGATTTCTCGTGAGATAGTATTGGAAGTTTATCGGGTTGAAATCTCCAAAGCAATAGATTTTTGGATTCTTATCCGCATTCACAATCTAGTATAGACAGGTTTCGTGATTCACGTAAACGGTATTGGCTTGGATCCAAACAAAACACCCGTACTGTAGTAACTTCAATGTATTTATGTCCATAACGCATGTGTGAATGGCATCTCCTGCACACACATTTATTTTCCTGATAGTCCACCCATGCCTTTTAAAGCGTATTTTTGTAGAATCCACTTTAAAAGCTAGTCTAATTTAAATCTAGGTCAGCTTAATGTTTTTCCTATATACCTATATCTAAAACTTTACAACGCACTGACTTTAAATGAAGCTGCAGTGTACTATTTCGTATTGGTATTTTTAATTTTTTAATTTTCATACTGAGAATCACTCTAAATCCTTACTTTGAGTAATGAAGCAATAAAGATTCATATCTCTCGTAATATCAGAGTAACAATTTGACTAGAGAACAACCTGCGTCAATGCAACTCAAAAAGCAATTTGGCTCATAGTTCTCTTCAGACAAGCCGCTACGGGAGGCAATTTCGAAAGATTAATGGCTATGGGATTGCTTATGACATCGAAACCACTGTTTCAATCAACGCTTGAAATATGGAATTTCCCTTCAATTTTATGACATCAGAACTTCAGTGCCAGTTTTTATCACTTGCTACATCATGATGTAAAATGTATCGAAGAAGGATTATTTATCAAGATTTTCTTGATACAAAAAGGTCAAGCAATGTTATCCGTCTGGACACACGATATCTATAATCAGCCGTAATGTGAATCCGATGAGACCATTGATCTTACTTCAAGTATCAAGATTTTCGTAAACGAGATAGAAATACGCCATGTTTACTTTTCGTTCAAAGCAGTTTGTATAGTGACTCCTAATGTGATTTTTTCATGTCAATCCGGTATTCAGAACAACATATCGTCGAACAACAAAGCTTCTGAAATGTTTTTCTTTTTGTCCTCGTAATAAAACCTTATACCCGTTGAAAAATACGTTCTCCTTTAAATATGAAACCTTATTTATAAAAACATTGTTCACTTTTATAATGCTTTTGTAGGTCGCATTTACCTGGGTGTTTTATCAATAATCCATTTGTAAACCCATTTTGACTAAAACGTCCAGTTAGAATGTTTGTACGGGTTTCACTTAGGAAGCGAAGTTTGTCGACACACTGCGCTCTGTTCTTCAACAGTTTCACATTTTAAGTGCCCCACATACGGGCCACGAGCGAACTCGCGAGTCTAAACATTCGGAATAGTGCTGCTAAGTGTCCCGATTTGCTTGGGACATACGGGCCGACAGATGCTCTAGACTGCCTTTAAAGTTTAAAATTGCAGACCTTTTTTTACTGTCTGTAAATTATTTAGTTTATTATTACACTTTACCCTGAATATCGGGCAAAGTAGCATTTACTAGTATCTTAGACCAAGACACATTTTGGGCCGCTGAGCCATCGGAAATTTAAGTAAACCGTCGCTTGAATGCTAGCCATTAATTGTAAGCTTAATTGGAGGCAGTCGATTCAGCATTTACCAAAACCTATTTGGTATCCAGTTTATCAGGAATTCGGTATGTAGGTATTGTGTGTCAAAGTATACGCTAGATAGTTTTAGAGTCTGTAGCGTGCCCACATTTTTATTTATCTTCAAAAGAATTTCGTGTTTTCATCGATTTGCTTGTGTTTCCCGTCCAACACTATTTCTTAGACGACCGCACTAAGCGTAGAAGTGTTTCCATTGTGAACCTTTGCATAGTCCGGGGAGTGGGGAAAACAAACGCTTTCAAATACGATTTTTTTTATAGCGGGAAATATTTGAGTAGGAGAAAAACTGGCCCTTATGACTGTGACACAAAGGTCAATATGTTTTTCAATCATGTCAATAGTACTCAAATCGTGTTCACATGCAGATTAAAATACTTCATCCACAGTGTTCTATCCACACTGATGTATTCTGTTTTATCAGCACTTTTTGATCATGATTTGTACGCACATGTATATTACGGTATATTCAACCCCGTTTTTGTAACTAAGATAATGAATATGAGAAAATCATAAATTCATTGTCGATATGCCATCGTCCGGGGTATCGGGTGTAGTATTCCGTGCCTACCTCCAATAAACCCAAAAGTACAAATAATAATCGCAACTTATATAAAAAACTGCCAACCCTTTCACGAAATACGGGTATAATGATACATACATAATGATAATACACCTTCCACTCTCATCCCGACAAAGACCAAATGTGATACAAAACGTGCAACTTGGAAATGTTTACATGAAACCAAGTTTCGGTTACTTACAGCACTTAGGGTGTTTACTTAACGAATGCGGGTATTTTACTAGCCTCGTTTTAAGACTGACGCCTTTGTGCGCCTGTTTGCACGAAGTTTTCTCAAATTATGAATGAACAAAGATAGAACATCTGGGAGGCAGTCGCTCTATATAAAACTGTGTTAAGGCGAAGTTGGTAAGACATCCAACGTAGCTTTAAAAGAGTTTAGATAGACTAAGAAGTAAATGCGTAGTTCAAAGAAATGTTTGTCATATTTTCTTCTCGAAGTACAAAACCTCGTTTCATTTTCAAAAAATCTGACTCTGTGTGCCGTACGAACTCAAACTGTCTCTATTAATATCAAGTTCTGGTCTTTCTGGCGATAGTCTTAATGTTGGATAGCACTAAGATCCCAAAACAAGCTTTTTGGAAGTAAACTGTACACGCATATTTCAAAGTTTGTTTGCAGCTGATATTTCTCTCAACTTTAATAGATAAGCAAAAAATAAATACGAGTCTTTTGGTCCTTGATCTTAGCTCATTTTTCGCAAATTATCAATTAGTGAGCTCTTAATAAATCCCTAATAATGTATGCAATTACTTAAAGATCGAAGCTTCAAAACCCATAATTTTGTTGGTCCTTTAACGAAACGGCTGTAATCAGTGAAATGAATGTTTCTGCTTAATCTGATGTTGAAGCTAGAGTTCCTTAATTAAACTGATGTTGATTGATGAACTGTGAAACGATTCATCTTGATACGTATCGCAAATGACACTGTTCACATTTGTTTGCTATATCTCTCCTAATTTGACTGCTACTGAGTTATGCTCTGTTTCTCAGTAAATATGGTAGATGTGAGCTCCAGTTATAATTTAAAAGCTAAAAATTGTCGTTCTCTGTTTGACTAACAACCGCTTCAACGTTCCGTGCGGCAAACACTAAATTTTCATGTTATTTTTTTTTTGCGTCCCTGCAAAGTTAAATTCAAGTTATTTTCGTTTTGCATACAGGGGTAAAGAATTATGACGCTCTACAATCTACAATGTGTTACAATTTTCTCATAAAAGCATCGTTCATAAATTCCGAACGAAATTTACCAAAAAATGAATCGAGTATTGGAAAACTAATGAAACTATCTCGAAACTTTCGACGGCATGGTTTATATAAACTTGTGAATTTGCATGAGTTATATTCTCAGTTTTGATCTTACTCACACTAAAACTTTTGCGTGGTCCCTCCATAATTTATTTACTCCTGAAATTGACTTTGGGATCGACGAGTTATATATTTGTATCAGGGTATATAAACACTCCGAAACTTTTATCATTGGCGTGGCGTGACGTATGATATGTTCGTGTTTGTCAATGTAACGTATGTGTGTTCTTACTTCGGTTCTATTTGCACACCATTTCTGTATGAAGCGATCTGAATCCTTTATTATTTGCGTAGCTAAGTAATACAATTTCGTTATTCGAGCTAGCCTTCAGTTCATATTATTAGGAAGGAACACTTCCAAGATCGTTATAAACCAGCTCACGTCTGCCGTTGTCCCGGTAATGATCGTCGGAATTCCTTTCAAGAAGCTCTGATACAGCTATAACTTATTGCATTTAAAACTTGAGAAACTTTTTAATTTAATTTAATTTCATTCCAAATAATTCCTTTTCTTAATAAGTATAATCGATAATAATAATCCTCAATTCTGCTGTATCTTAGATTTATGTATAACACTGTTTGGATCTTGATTGTTATTGTATAAATAATAATGTAGCCTTTCTTATGTATAAATGTTGTGCACGCCTGTAAGTGATGTATTTACACAGAACTGAAGACCTGTAATAACCAATTATTATTATTTTTGTAAATATGTCGTTGGTGTGCCTTATTAAATAAAATAAAAAAAAAATAAAATAAACTTCAGGCTAGATAGAAATGTCCGTAGGTTTTACGAAAACTCTGTCGGACATCTCCACTAACTTTATGACATGGAAAATACATTCGCTTTAGAATATTTGCATTTTACAATTTGTCTGAGAACCTACACTGACGTTTGCTGTTGATATTGCACAAGTTTTCTTAAAGCCGCCATCTAAGGAAGTGCTTCCGACGCTCTTTCTCCGCTCAAGTAATTGAATTGCTTCGTTTAGCTTTGTTTTAGCTATTCAAACATTTATAGGCACTCGTCTGCAAAACAAGCGTGCAGTATCCGTTCACGCGACTTGCTTACGTTCCATTTCTGTGATTTCACATTACGTAGTAACATTGTATTTACTGATCTTACTGTCTCATGGTATATTTGTCTTTTCTGTATATTTTCTCTTCTCTTTAAGTTATTTCAGTCATCATCTCCTTTGATAAAAACAGTTACTATTGTTAGTAACAATGCACCCTTAACTATATTACTCGTCCTGATTTTGTCCATATCTGACCATTACGTATGATAACAAAGGCCATTTTCCGTATTATAAAAAGTAATGGTATCACACTGGAATCATAAACGCTAATAATAACACGAGTTTCTTATTGTATTTTGGGAAGATTAAGGTTGCATTCAAATAGTATATACCAGGTTACGTTTTGTCGAAGTAGTGACTTTGACATCAAATATTTCGTGTATTGAATTTCAAATTGATATTTTGTTCAAATTTAGGTATTTACATTTGTGTTATCTGTGAATCATTTGTTTTTGCCCTGTTTAATTTTTCTTTAATATCGTTTTGTACGGAACATAAAAAACTTAAAATTTCGCGTTTTTTACGAATCCGAGTTCCACTGTGAAACTGACAGTAAAAATTGCTCGAAGGATTATTAACGTTTACTTGGAAGCAACTGTAAAATAAATAATGGTAGAATAATTTTTGACTCTATCGTTTTCGGTCTGAAAATGTAGACCTGAGGAACATTTATCAGAAGTAACCTTATTATGAAACGAACAGACCAACAGGGTACTAAAAAAGTGATAAAAAGATTTTTAACGATTTAAATAATTGTTGTAAATAAAGAATAGATTTTCTTCTTTTAGTATATTTTGCTGCTCGGAATTAACAAAACTTTTGGCAACAATATTACAGAAAGTAGTTATCTACTTAACCATTCCCAAATGAAATCTTTTCCTTAATTCGCTTTTATTACAATGCCCAAAGTCCATCACGTGCCAAAGTTGAAATTCCAAATTACCAACTAGTCACAACCAGCTTCACTTTCACGGTACCTTTGTAAATACTCGCTAGGGATATATTAAAAGGACGCTAGGTATGAAATTATCTTTCTCAGTTAATCACCACACCGTGTCACTGGCTATTACACAAATTAGCAAGATAACGTCAAGGAATGAAGCAATAGAAATAAACAGTGGAGAAAATGGGGACAGAGTAAGACCATTACGTGACACAGGTAGATATGAATGTAAAGATATATACATGTGAAATATTTGTTACTCCCACCATGATTAGAGGCACAACGTTACGGAAGGAACCTTTGAAAGTATAAAGGGAACAAGGAAATGTATGAGGGAGATACCGAGGTGTCAGCTAACATAACTTTCCGGAATATATACAGAAGAGAAATTGAAGTCTTTACAAAAATATTGTAAGAAAAACATTGCCAGTACATTTTGGCCGCATTTAAATATTTTTGTTTTAAACGTACAAATTCCACGTTCCAACTTAAGTAAATATGTAATAAACGATCGGTACTTATTTCACCCTGTAAATTGCTTTATGTTTATCACCAAAATACAAGACTGCTATCGATATCGAATTTATATTCAAAGTACACTTCTCATCTCATCAAGAATTCCAATCAGAAGCCCCAATCAATTATTGAACATCGCAAAAAAAAGCCTATTGACGTTAAAAATCGTGGCGTATTTAAAGGTGAAAAAGTCTTACCTAAGGTCAATACAAAGAAATGGTAATCCTTTAGGTGAAACCTTTCGGTATTGGCTTTTGAAGTGGTTTCAGTGAAAACATTAGTCTGTAACCGCTTACCCCGCTTAACTGTTGTTGCGATCGCCAAAATAAATTCAAGTTACCCTTGTTAGGTGGAGCTTTTGTTCAAATATGTCCCTTGGAAGAGTTTAGAAGCCTGCTCGTTAACATATTTTTATACTTCCCAAAGGTTCTGTGTGTTTTATGTAATTAAGTAGGCCATTTAAACATTTTATGTACTAAGTAGCGGGCTTAATCATCGCGTTTGGATTTTAATACGTTTTATGTTTAACCCTTATTTTTTACAACAAAAAAAGATAGTAAAAAAATACCTACATGTCACAATCGCGTATCTGTACATTCTTTACAAATTATCAGGTATTCAGAACACATCCAGTATTCAGCATTAATTCATGCACTCGCACATATATCTCTAAATTTGTCGCTTTCCCCCTTTCAGAGTAAAGTGGCGGTCGTTCAGCCGTACGCGTGAACGGATTACCATGCAGGCTAGGTTTTTCGCTGCGCTAGTTTTATCATCGCGGAAAAAGATAGGAATTCCCTCCACGATGACAATTGCTTTTAAGGCTATCTAGGCTTCAGATACCTCTTTCTATTGTAAAGGAAACTTTTTCGAGTTCAAAAGGATCCCCCACATCGGTAACAATGTTTTCGGCTGTTATTTATGTTTTTTTGTATCAAACAATGTGATAGCGTCATCCGGCCTTTGTCGCGGCTCGCAAACACATTAATAAATCTCCTGAATTGGTTCGGCGACTCCGTCTACCGTCCTCTGAAGGCTAATAATGTTGGATAGCTTGTTTTTTTCGGGTGATGAGAACATTGTCTGGATAGATTAAACGTATTTGAACCAAACCATACTCCGTAAATATAACTGGCTATATCCGTAATGGATAGGCGTAATAAAACTTCCTATCGTAATTGTTGTAAAAACGCAATAAATTTGAACACCCTCTTGAGAAATATTAGAAGGGTCATATCTTTAGATTCGCGCTCTTGAGGTGATTTACACGCTATTAAGGTAGATATAATACCCAATATCTCACATATTTCGTCACCCTTGATTATTACGATCCTTCTCAAGATGCTTTGCTATACTTAAGTGCATCTTTTTTCACTCTGCTCTTTTAATTTATGATTACAAATGTAGCATCTCGCTTTCCTCGCTGAACACTGTGGGCTATGTTCAGTAGATTTATGATAACATTTCCGCGGTACTCACGCATAATGCGCAGACAGTGTAGTTGAGCAATGAGCTTGCTCTTGGCTTTCCTCATAATAAACTTCAACATTTTTTCTATTAAATTTTGCCACCGTGAGAACTCTCAACAATTATAATGAAATCCTTGTACTGTAATACCTGGAATAAAATTAAGGTACAATTTCAATTATTAGGAATTTTATAAGCATAACGTTCAAAGTAACATTAAAATTCTTTTCAAACGTTTAGTTCAAAGAATAAATTCAGCAACCCTTTCTGAAAGAATGAGCACGCGAGAAGCATTAAGACATAAAAAAATAAATCGAATCTTTATACAGCGAGAAATTTAGTGGCCCACCATCGCTACCTAAATGGTACTTTGCATTGAAATACGAGGAAAGAATATTTTTTTATTGCCAAATTTTGTGACATCTGTTGTTTATTGTGCACCTTCTGCTTAAATAAATTGAGTGGAAACCTATTTCACCGTCCTGTAAATATTGTCAAATTACTTTCATACAGCGAAAAACTCATATATTGTTTTCGACAAACACGAATAAATAGTTCGTCGAAACCGGGTACTCTTGCCGTGTTTCAATTCCCCGCTGTCCAGTTTAGGAATATTGAATAGGCTGATGACACAAAATTGCTTTTGTAACATCATTATCGTAAATTTCCAATGTTTCGACCGATACATCGGCAGAATTGACCAACTAAGCTGTCTAACGCAAATTTATGAGCACATTGTTTTCATGGCGAATGAACCTGGCTTAGCGATGTTTATAGACATTCCCTTATCGCTTTTGTTTTTTTATTCTAATTCTGAAAACAACTTCATTTGTTATTCGTGCGTGGTAAACACCGTCCATACGTGAAATAGAAATATATTGCAAGGTTTTATGAACTTATTCCAAGTAAAGACATGTATAGCACGACATTCTTTTATCTACTTCCAAGTTAGATATTCTGTCCCAGAACCACGCGTCTATTGTTCGTTTGTAGTATCTGCATAATAATGTTAGCTCAAGAATAACCTTATAGCTGCTGCTTTATAAGGTTAGCGTTACTTTTGTTGAATATTAATTTACTGAAGATTTGAAATGGTTGATACATTATACGAAACGTATGAATAATATTTCAGTCTAGCAGTGCTTGTGGAACTCCATGTTGGAAAAAAATGTGAAGCTTTTGATAAACGACAAAATTATACAAACTATAAGCTTATATTTCATTCTCTTGGTCAAACAACTATAAATTTAATGCACGTGTGCTGGAAAATGCTAGTGTAACCGCACGAAGCAATTTTTCATCCACATAGTCCAAACATTTACAATGCTTTTTTGATCCTATTCTTTGCGGAAGTTTATTAACATCTGACTTGTTAGCAGTTCGCGTTATACCGCTGGCGTGGCGGTATTACGCTGTCACCGACTGTCATACCGACCAACTGCATCGGGGCCGGCTCAACTGTAATATCAAAGGATTTATTGTTTAACGTAACAACGCAGACTTTATTTATTGTTTTAACTGTCCAAAGCTTGTGACATTTTTTCGTTTCTGTTTCAAATTTCTCGTCTGAAATTATCTGTTTACTTATTTTTGTGTCATATCCAACCCACAGCAGAAATTTCAGCTATTGTTCTGTGTGGTTTATTTTAGTTGGCCCGCTATGTTACCCATGTGCTTAAATTAATTGAACTATACATCACGACGCTCGATAACGTTGTAATTATTAATAGCTATCCCTTAGATTCCATTCCAGTCCATTGTTTTTGTGCGCTCTCCAGAGGTGTAGTCTGCCATACCTTTGGGATAAACAATATAAGCACGTGTATGATGGGATAATATTAGTACAAAGGAATTTGTTTTCTTGGAAATAACTCGGATATTATAGACTCAATAAATGCCTCATGATCAATGGCGTGGCAAAGGTTAGATCTGATATGTTTTAACAATTACACCAACTTCGAATTGTTTTCCCACATTCGTTCTCGAACCCGAGTGAGGACGTAAAATAATACGTCGTACCTTAAAGAGGATAAGAAACCCTAAAACCGCAAGCGTTGCCGTTTCCCAGTTATTTATTGGTAATGTTTCAGTGTGAAATGTCCAAGATGTCGTACGTTTAGAAAGGTAAAGGTTTCAACGGGAGGGACGTTCATTCTGTAATCTCTCAACCGGAACAACCATATACGGTGTGTCAGCTTGTGATTGGAAACATGCTTAGTGTAGCTTTATGTCATCCATTGATGAAGAACCAATGAACATGTTCAATACAGCATTTCTGTTAGATGTAACTTAGGATGAGATAGTGGTTTCCCAAGAATTTGCTTTTCAATTCCGATTTCTGGAAGACTGATCAATTTCAATCGTTGACAAATGGAATGATCTTGAATGTGATTGGTTGATCAAAAACCAATCACAACAGTTTATATGAGGTTTGACTGATTATTATCGAATCAATTAGTTAATCAAACTTTGAGAAATTAAGAATTCGAATGTATGTGATAAGCATTTCGAAAAACAACAGCGTAATGAGAAAATATAAAAGTTATTACAACGTTACTATTTAATGTACTTCAGTATTTACTTTACCCAAAGACAAAGGTTTTTATACTTGATGTTAAAAGAAGGATATTTCCGCTATTATAATATCCTGAAGCACAAAGATCACTATAAAAGTAAGTATTATTTATTTTGTGTAAAACATTGGCTGCTTCCTTTTAGACAATATTTATTTTCTTTGGGATATCGAATACGATTTATAATACCGGTTTGTTTCTGTCATTTGATCTGTTTGAGTTAATAGCTGAACGGATTTCATTTCTCGATATTTTGTTTTGTCTTTACTTTTTCAATTTTATTTTTGTTTATGATCGTATTGATGTTTTAATTGCTGATGAATTGTTTAATATTTTCGTAATACGATGATGTTTATTTAAGACTCATCAAGTCATAGTACAACATTTTGTATAATTTAAGACATTATGCTTTAAGAGCTGTTTGGCAAAGTTGTCGTCAAATGGCCATTCTACTTACCTTATTTTCTCATCTGTTAAGATTTTTTAAGATTATTCTTAGATATTTCTGTATTTCTATCAGAAATCATAAAAAAAGTCTCAGACCTCAGAAAAAGTAAACTATCGAATCAAAGCTTACAATCAAAGACCGATTAGAAATGCTATTAAAAACTTACCAGAAATGTAATTCTTCTACCCCAATCTCTACGCTAACAGCAGATGTTAATCAAGTCGCTACTTTGCTCCTCGATCCGTTGGATCTCGTGTTCCAACAAACCTCTTAAGAACCAACTCACTCGGACAGATTAAATGAAAAAGGAATTCCAAGCTGAGCACTGGAAGCCATTGGATTATAAGAATCTCTTCTATATTTTTAAACGGTTTTGACGTTACCTTTGATAACTATGTGAGGTAGTTTGTAATGAATTTAGTACAATAGATAGATTGTATAGTATTATTGTAATGTAAGACTATAAATTGGTAATACACAAACACAAAAATCATCAAGTATCGTGCATTTACCAACTATTATTTATTTTTATCTTCTGAAGTATTATTATGACACTCTCATTTAATCCACACCTTTCACACCATTACTGTGTGTACCTAAATAAGATAATCCGATTACTCAGAATTCAAACTTCTACATTTATAAATATTATTGGAACTGTAAGCCAGCTTTTCTTCACGAAGTCCCCTAAATAACTTAATTAGTATTGACAGGGGATCGGCGTAGTGTCGGTCACAACTTTTGCTTTCAGCTTTCAACTGGAAGACGGCTAATCCTTTTTATTCGACAGAAAACAGGTCTGTTTTTAACAGGTGAAAAATAGACGTGTTTTCATACAACGTTTTGGTACGACATACAAGCAAAACGTTATTTGAGAAGGTTATATTTCGGTTAAATAATTAAGTAAAATTTGTCCATCTCGAATTGAAAATGACAACATTTAATACTGAGATTGCAATAGTATCTTCATTAAATTCGAATCTAAAATTCGAGTGTTGCATCGCAATAATTAAATTAGAACACTTACACCTCTCTAATAATGTACAAATTGCAACCTAGCATACCTAATGTTCCTAAACGTACTCGTTACGCCATTAAAGCTCTTTGACTAGCTTGACAATTAAATCTACGCCATTTGAACGGTGCAAGCTAATACCTCTGGTTTGACAAACGGATACTGCTCACGTCTGCACTTCCACAGATATGTGCATGTCATGTTCAAATTAACATACGTTAAGCGCTGTCGAACGCTGGCTGAAGTTCCAGATTAAATTAAACCCTGATTGTCGATAGTTGCTACAGTTGTGTGAGCAGAAAGCTTTATAGAGATTAGTAGCAAATCCATTAGTAAATTAATTCGTGATATATCATGATTAAGACTTTGATCAGGAGCCTGCTAGTGCCAAAAGTGTCCGCACACCAGCGCTTTGGAGAATCTTAACTTTGCCAATACTATTTCTGCCATTGGTGTTGTCAAATATGGTTATGTCGAAATTGAGGAATAGAAAAAAACATCTTCAATAATAATATAATTGAAGCACTAAAACGAAACCTAATGTTCTATTTTCATGTCAAGAGTAAGTCTGTTTTTTTCCAACCTATGTTTCGCAAAATAGACAACAGAATCTGGATGTGCTTTCTATAAATAAACTAGACAATTTTGTACTACATGAGAAGAAGAAAATTGAACTAGAATTGTATTTACCGATCAATGAAAATATAGAAAATGTTGTGCACTAGCTATTTTTACAGTAACAAGAACTACACGTTCTTTTTAAGAAAAGCATTTTCTTTATCCTTAAACCTTATAAAAAGACCATGTATCACACATAAATGGCCTGGCATATTCATTCTCTTTTTTTACCCCTATCGCGCAGTACATTTAAAGTGGCCATCATATCGTCATTTGTATCGGATACCCTATATTGGCTCCGGCTGGGCTCACTGAAGCATGACATTAATCTCAAGTTTCGAATAAAAATATTGGGTCATCGCATCGTAAAATAAGAATAGTTGAGACTGTCGCTCGCAGTCTGGCCCATCGTATGAATACAATCCTAACCTACTTCACTATCTGATTTGTATGCGAGCTTTTCAATACACTCAAAGTGTTCAAGTGTCTATGGCAGTGAATAATCTTGAAAATTTTTAGGTGCCAAAATTGTTAGTAGACGACAAAGTTTCTTTGGATTGGAAAGGAGTTTTATGTGTAGGCGAGAACGGCATCCTAAATACATATTCTCGATAGAAAAACTTAGGCTAACTATACAAAACATTTTGTCGGTAGCGTTCGTTCTAAGGTACTTATTTAAGCTACAAATTTTTCAGTTCACCTTTACAGTGTACAAAACGATGCCTTCAAGCTGTGATAATATCAAATTAATACGATTATGGGAAGGTACAGTTAATTTCATCAACAATACCTTTGTTTCCATAACAAACTACTCGAGCCCGAGCTTATTTTGGACCCTTGATAATATTGTTTGAATTAATCGCATTATTTGTTTTCTTTGAACTAACGAACCTCTTCAAAATGTTAGTATATTTATTTTCATCGTTACTCAATTTAATATCTTCAAGGCCACTAATTATTCCATTATCAGAATTTATTTTATAAAATTGCTTTGCAAATGGATCGAAAATTGCTGCGCATAATTTAAGGTCGCATTATTTATTCTTTTCTAAAAATTGATTTGATTAGAATGAGATTCTGTCAAAGATTTTCCTCAAGTCTCATTTTCTTTTTAATGCTTTTTTCTTATTCGATCCCTTTAGATAGGGATTTAAACGTTATTTCTTTGTTTAAACGGATTTATCACCAAGTGTTCTATAATCCGTTAATACCTTAGTACTCATTGTCGTAATATCAATATGAATGTAAATTTTCTCATCGTATACGCACATTCGACACTTTTACGGCAAGCGTCTAAATCTGAAAATGAAGCGTCAGAATACATTATAGATATTCATTATTAAGCCTCGCTTAAGCAGGCTTGCGGTATCGCATAAGCACGTAGAGGATTATCTATGTTTTATCCAAATAAACAGAATTCAGGAACATCTCGCCGACAACAATAGTGGCACTGCAGCTTCCACATTACCATACGAATGGGCTGCTGTTTTTGTGATAGGAATTAGTGTAACAGCGAATAAAGGACTTCACTTGTCTGTTTTACAGCGTTAGTTGCAACTGCTTTAATTATTTAGTTACTTTCAAATAAATTTTGTGGAATTTAAATAAAGATTAATGGCATGTTTTTGTCTTGACTTCTCGATAAATTCTTGTTGAAACCTAGTAACTATTTCAATGTCGAAATAAATTTGTTTGCATTCAATTAAAGTGAGTTAAGGTGCTTCGAATGAACCTTAAAAACATGGGCTTATTTATAAATATGTATTAATTACAATTCCATAGATATGTTCTGTCGTAATGATGTTGCCGAAGCTGCTGCCACAAACAGAACCAACATAAATAGCTACATGATTTCAAAGGAATAATTATACTAAAATTAGTACCTGTTCAAATACCGGATTTACTTTGAAGATACGAATACTAAGTCACTGAAGACTAAGGATAGAATTTCCATGTATTACCTACATATTTGTACATTTCTGATGTGATATTAAACCACACTCAAAGGTGTACAGGAAAATTAATAACAGATTGTTGTTAGTTATACCTATCGAAACAATATACGTATTTAGCTAGGTAGGTAAGATTACACAGGTGCTTTTAATTTTTAGTGCTATAAGATCCGGTTATTGCTAATGAAGAGCATTATTTTCGATAGTGATTACTTAAAACAAAACTTATAATCGAACCAATTTCAATTAAAGTAACAAGGTAAATAAAAATCAGAGATACAAACACGTTAGTTATTTCAAAAATTTATAGACTGTGAAGCAATTAACTCGGATCACTCGTGATCCCGCAGCTTTTCACCGTTCTCAATTGAAAAGCTGAGGCAAATTTGTTGCGGTCACCAGTACATTCGACGGATTACTAAGAGCCGCAATATCGGCATCGGTTGTTCACGATATTCCAGTGGCTCCACTGGCTACTGGCGTATGCTAGGAGCACTCGAACGTAAAATGAAAGGGGATCGCAGTGAATTGTGTACGATACCGTGAAACATTTTAAATTCGCTATACAGAACACAGCACGTGGTTGGAGAGTTGATTTTCGACTGCCATATTCCGGTAATCGTATTATAGGAATACGGTGCCATATGCAGTGTCTTCCCTATGTGTATTGAGTTTCAATGGAAATAATAATGCCATTGAAGCACCAAACTTACTAAGAGCTTTTGATGCTTTTACGGAAGTGATTAACCAATTCTAGTATTTCTAGTTTTATTGTTCTCGTATTTTTTCACATTCCTTTACAACACTTTTCAGCACTATAATATAAGACGGGGTCTCTAGGCTTTCCTTTAAAAAATTGAACCTCAAAATCGGATACGGATACGAAATTTATATCTATAACATCTTTTTTTTACAAAATCTCCGGTCCAATCTTCAGTTGCCATGTTAATGTTATCTAACCTTACATCATTGTTCTCAGGCCCTACTCCAGGCGCACGACGTGGTGGCCCGCGAGGTGTACGGCGAGGAGTCGCTGCGGGCCTCTCCGCCGCCCGTCAACGGCCGCACCACGGCGCCGCCGCCAGAGGACGAAGAGGACACCGAACCAGAGTTTGAGAACGTGACCAGGGTGCGCCTCGTGCAGTTCCAGAAGAATACCGACGAACCTATGGTAAAATTTTAAAAATAAAACTTCAAAATACTAAATTCTATGATCTGTTTACGCCTTAGAGCGTCCAAAGGCATTTTGGTTACTTAGCCAATTACTTTTACCTCCCAACTAATTATTATCCACGGAGCTGAACTTATGGCTCAAAATTCTAACAGAGGTTTCCACTTTACCCTTGTTCGTGTAGTGATCGTGTTTTGACGGTGACCTACTTAGTCATGTTAAAAAGAAATAATTTTGCACTTGTAAGTACGGAGTTGCATCCTTTGTCTATAAAGTGTTTTGTAAATAATTTTGCTTATAAAAATATTTATTTGTGGTGTAGGCCGGATGCCAATTTAGTTTAAACATTAATCAGTTTGGGTTTTTGTGTAAACTTTCTGTCCAATTCTGGCTATCATAAACAAAATTCCCTTTTGTTGTGACAATCGTGGGTGTTGTGCCAAAGATTCCATAAGACGCCCACGATCCCTGTTTATATTTAATGGCTTCTTGCTTATACGCGATTGAAATGGCCTTAAACAAGCCTTGTGATTCATCAAAATTCTAAAAAAGAAACTGAATTTAATATAAATGATTAATTTTAGCATTTCATTGTGTTATTACGACTAATCGTTCGTTTCTTTAAAAGCTTTTGTTGTGGCGCCATTTTTAGTGTCTTTGTTAAATCTAAATTAGAACTGACTGGGACGCTTTGTTTGCAACAAGATTTAAAAGTTTCTTACATTTGATGTTTCTTCCGTATTTTTCTTGTAGATTCTAAAATAATCTTGAATTAAATAAAGAACTGCTACAATACTGACAACATTTTTACTATTTAAATAAAAATAAACATTTTTTGCTAACTCAGTAAGTAGATAAAACAATGAATTAATAAAATCCTAGTTTATTCCTTTCGTTAAAGCAAACTCAATTTAAAATCGATATCAATTCACCATACAACCAAAAACATTGCAGGGCATAACACTCAAATTAGCTGACGACGGACGATGCATCGTAGCCCGCATCATGCACGGAGGGATGATACACCGACAGGCAACATTACACGTCGGGGATGAGATCAAAGAGATCAACGGGACGCCAGTTGCCAACCAGTCTGTTGCCCAACTACAGAGAATGCTGGTACGTGTTTTGCGCTTACCTACGTAATGCACTCAATGAAAATGGGATGGCATTCTTGATTGGAAATACGAAATGAGATTTTCTATACTACTTTAAATAGACAGCGATGCAGTTTTTGATTGCATCTCGACTGTATTAGATTTTAAATTAAAAAACTAGAATTTTAAAGTTTATTTTTCTGCAGGTGTACTACTTTTATCTATGTTAGTAAATATATTATTAGAGCATTGTCGTGTATTTTAAAGCCAACAAATACTTCTCATCGAAAACGGTGGGTTTGATTCCCGATATTTTACATCCCATGTAAGATTTGTTTGTGTTCCAACATAAACGAGGACCATGGATTGGATACCATCTAAGTGAACAACGTATAACGTGTCATAATTGTATGTGTTGTTAATGAAATCTTTCAGCGTGAAGCTCGCGGCTCGGTGACATTTAAGATCGTGCCGTCATACCGCTCAGCACCACCGCCTTGCGAGGTAACCCCATTTGATAACTTTTCCACAGTAACCTAAAGGATTTAATAATACCCTTCAGACTAGTCAAGTTTTTGTCGTGTGGTTTTGATAGTAGATGTAGCAGTTTGTATTAATATTAGATGAAATTAAACACTCGAAAAGTATACATAAATATTGATTGCGATTAACACAATAGAATGTAGTGTGGTTCTAACGCTTGTATTTACACTAAAAGATAACGACAAGCGCACACAAGTTCTTGACAAAAATGCTTGTCTTGAGGCGTAAACTAATTGGTATTAAACAGAAGAGAATTAAAATTTGTATTTTTGTTCTAACTAGCTTTTCCGGATAAAGCCTTCGCCCGTGCTAGTAAGTAGCGAGACCAGACCCGTTGCTACTTTGTGTTATGTTTATGTTGTTCGTTTTATGTTGTGTTATGTTATATGTTGTACTGTCACCTGGGCATGGCTGCGCGTCCCCGCGATCTCCTACGTTCTGTGCGCTTGTTGTTCTTTTATCATCGCTTCACCGTCATCACATATCACATCACCTTAATCATGTTCCATTCTTATTTCTTCGTTTGCCATTTCGTTTTCAAATTCTTAAAAACGTTCCCAATTGGCCGCCTTATCAGCTATTTACTATTTTCACTTTCTAATTTAAATTATAAATTTATCTGCAATCATAAAACACTTATCATCCAATCAAACTCTCGAAAAAGTTTCATCTTCATTACTGCTGTTTTGGATAAGGAATGAAAAAGTTTTTGATTAACAATTTTTCTGTTTCAGATTTTCGTGAGAGCGCAATTTGATTATGATCCATTAGAAGATGAACTGATTCCTTGCGCTCAAGCTGGTATCGCTTTCAACACCGGTGATATACTGCAGGTACTTATTGAATAAGGAAATAAAATTGAATTACTGGCAATAAAATGACGTCATACAATCGTGACTGTCGTTATAACCCTACTCCCATTTAATGCCCCTTGCAGAAATCAGTGCAATTTCATAATTTTATTGACACTTTAATCAAGAGGAAGAGATGCTTTTTGTGCCATCCTAGGAATAGCGGGACCATAAATTGCCTTAATATTTCCTCCATAAAAAAATCTTAATTATCAAGTTATCTAATTTTTTTGGACTATTTTCAGATTATCAGCAAAGACGATTCTCATTGGTGGCAAGCCCGCAAAGACGCATCTGGAGGTTCAGCCGGTCTTATACCAAGCCCTGAACTCCAAGAATGGCGGGCAGCTTGTGCCGCTGCAGAAAGATCCAATCCCGATCAAGGTAAAGCAGTCCTTATAGACCTTACCACTACCTTTCCAGGTACCAGTTAAAATGTACGTTGTGCTTTAAATGTTAGAGGTGATTTTCGTTTGTATTATTTTTGGTTCATCAGTCAGTTTGTATACACAAACCAGACTTGTATTATTTAGACAGAAATTCGTCATGAAAACCATTTGTTGCTATGATTGTCTTAGAGTTGCATTCAATCTGTGTCGCATCTTCTCAATGTCGTATTTGCGTGATCTTGTAACTAGTTTGACGTAGCAAGTTTAAGGACTTCAAATTTAATTTGAATTGTTATCTCTTTTCTCCCTTAGCCAGGTTTCAGAAAACATCGCGATACCCTTGATACTCATCGTTTCTAATGTTTTTTTGCAACTGAAAATGTACACAACCACCTTAAGTAAGTGACATTTCTACAGGCATTAAATGCAACCAAATCGTTCAAATGTTTGGAAGTGACAAGTCTATATCATGTAACTTATTGCAACGAAATGTCATTTCCGTACTTTTGAGCAACCTCAACTGCTATAGAAATGGCACTTGCCTACAAGATCTGTTCTATATTTCTACTACCTATTTTGTATGTCAAATAGCTGTAACAATCATTATCTACTTAACTTACAAAAACATTTCGTGTTGTGCTTTCAATATCATCATTGGACGAAGCAGTCGGTACGTAAAAATGCTTTTCTTTCTTTTATTTGTGAGTGATACAAGCTCCCGTGTAACCAAATTGTGCTATTGAAATTGTACCTATACCAATTCTGCATGGTACAAATTCGGGTATTTTCCCCCAATCAAGTAGCCCAAAGTATCTGTTTTGAGACCTCAATGCTGTATTTTGTCCCCATGTAATCTGATTAAAATACTCCATTTATGTAGCAGTGAAGCTCTGCGTAGAATCACAGGAATTGTTATTGAAAATATTTGTCCATATTACAAAAGGGAGTTTGTGTAACCCTGATTTCAAGTTACTGATGATTTTGGGACATGTTTTGTCAACATAAGTACGAGAATAAAAGGTCAGGTGGACCAGTTATATTAAGCCATGTTCAAAATTGTTCATTTTCATTTACGAAGAAGTTACCTCTTGTATATTGTTACTAGATACATATTTAGTCAATGGCTTTAGCTTCCGAAGCAAACCAACGGAACATTCAATACAACTATCCACAGATAGAAACCAGGCAGTTATGACTAAAGTTAACGCTGTAACTACGGGATCCTGTCTCTAACTTTAATATTGGTAAAACTTGTTCGATATCCTAAAATGTAGACTAACAACTTTTTGATTAAAGACATCGACTATGCAATGATACAAGTATTTATTTCACCGTTTTCATAAAATATTTGTGAGGTAACCTTATTTCTGCAAATGTGTCTTTGCCTATTGTAGATTACTTTTAAATAACAAAATTACAAGAAGCGTTTGCCTGCATAATTTCTTTTACAATTAAAATTGTTATAATTGCTTTAAATTATTAAGATTCACATGATTATACCCAGTAAAATGACTGGAGGATGTCAGTTTGGCTATTTCTTCGCGTATTAACAAACGCTAGAGCACAACGTTTCCTTGACACCTATACATCAAAATATCGCATACAAATTGGCACAAACATTGGCTCCAGACCCCGAAACTCTACCAACATTTGACAAAACATGTCCCTAACTGCGTGTGACCCAAATCGTGTAGCTATCCGTTTACCATCCGTTCCGTTTGCATGAACCGTGTTGTAATGTTGTGCGGCTAGGAGCGGAAGGCTGCGTGTCGCATACCGACGGTTGCGAGAATACAGGTACCACTAATATTATGTAGAATTGTTATATACGCTGCTTGGATTTGAAGCTGGTTCAGAAATTACTTTGGCAAGATATTCATAATTGGCTATATGGATCCTAATGCAGGGCCTTAGCCTACCCTCATCCCATACAGTTTTGTGAGAAAGAATTAAATCCCAGAATTATCCTGAACTGGATTCTTTCGCACATAAATGGTCACTGTTTGCCATAAAACTTATATGGGTATAAAAGCAGAATTCAATATCTCATGTTTTATTTTTATGAAATAATACAGAAGGTCAAATTTATCAATGTTAGTTCTCGTTACACAAACCCTTGCAAATTTGTCAGGTATTTTAATGAAGAGCCAAAGTATTTTGTTGAACTTGTTTCAATATAGTTCTGTTGCACTTAAGTCTAAGGTTTTTCGTAGATATTTTGGTGTTTAGTTATAAGGTAACTTTTGTATTGTGTGTTGAATTATTGGCTGCAGGTAATATGACTGTAATCCTATTCAGGTTTTTTTGAACGTGTTGAAACAGTCAACAACGTTCAGTTAACTATGTTTTTGCTTTGATTGGTTTAATTGTTGTTCGAATTTAATCTGAAATGAATTTAACTTATTATTAAAAATTTAAAAAGTTGTTAATTTTAAAACAGTAATATTGCATGAATATAAAATTAAACCGTGTTCAAATCACTATTTCTTTTAAAATGCTTAATTAAACACAAGTTTTTTAAACTCACGCATGATTAGCATTAAAAGATAAAAAATAAAAGCTTATTTTTTTAGGTTGCAACACTTTAACAACTTCTCGTTGAAGAATAATGTTTGCTACCTTTGTTTTTGTTTCAGTGAACTGTTCTATATTCGGTCGCAAGAAGAAGCAATCGAAAGACAAATATCTAGCGAAACATAACGCTGTATTTGATCAACTGGACGTTGTAACTTATGAAGAGGTTGTCAAGCTACCATGTAAGTGTCACCAATTATTTCTCAAATTTTAATTATTTTCATTGATTGTGGCCCTTCAAATCTCAAATCTGAAATCTCACGGCATAAAACCAACTTTAGAGACATGGACGTAAGATTGAAATTTGAAAATGAAGAACTGTATTACCGGTTTCTCTTATTTGAGATTGTATATCCCAATATTTCGCACATTAATGAAAAATTATCACATTTTGGTAGCATTTATCTATACTAATATTATAAAGCTGTAGAGTTTGTTTGTTTGTTTGAACGCGCTAATCTCAGGAACTACTGGGTCGAATCGAAAAATTCTTTTTGTGTTGAATAGACCATTTATCGAGGAAGGCTTTAGGCTATATAACATCACGTTGCAACTACTAGGAGCGAAGAAATAATGGAAAATGTGAAAAATACGGGGAAAATTATTCATTCTTGAGGACTTCCGTTGCGTGCGCTGCGAAAACGGTTCAAGATACCAAAAATATATGTTTTAGAGAATTATTCCTATTGAAATGATCTAAAAAAATGTGCTGGACAGTATATGTCTATCTTTTAAGATTAACTCACTAGAACCGTAAATTTATTAATGTATTTGTTAAGAGTTGTATCAACGTATCAGGTTGTGGAGAAAATCAATATGTACTTCTGCCACAAGAAAATAAAACTAAAAATATAATTTACGCAGAAGTAGGTACTTTAAAATAATTATGTTGTTTTATAATTATGTTCTTTTAAAAAAATTAAAACTAAGTTGTCTTAAATAATAAAAGAAAATGACGAGGACAAAGTCGTGGGTAACAGCTATAATTTATAAAGCTAAGGAGGTTGTCCGCAAAAATAATAATTATTCCACGCGGGCGAAGTCGCGGGCACAGCTAGTCATCCATAACATGTTAATTGTAATAGGTACTTAAGTGTTATTCTATTTACAGCGTTCCAACGTAAGACGGTCGTATTGTTGGGCGCCCACGGTGTCGGTCGTCGTCACATAAAGAACACTCTGATTGCGCGTCATCCTGATCTATACGCTTACCCTATTCCACGTGAGTACAATCAATTTATACTACAAGTCTAAACTGTATAAATTTTGATCTGATAGTGACAATGTTATCATTCTTGGTCTCAATTTTTGTAGTTAAGGATGTTTAACTGCATAAATTAAGATCAAGAACGATAACATCGTCGTTTTTTGTGTGTTATAAAAAAAAAACAATTAAAAAACATTGAGTAACTGAGTTCCATATATGGCATTGACTCTGTAACTATAACTTACACATTTACATTATTTTCTTTAAGTCCAATTAGTCTTTCTATCTCCACTTAGTTCTTCCTTGTAACTTTCGTCAGTTTGATTTAACAGTAGTCAAAAATGAATTTTATTATCTGTGCATAAGGTTGTATTTTTAATATCAAAGCATTTCTTATTTCAGACACTACTCGGCAGCCAAGATCTGATGAAGAAAACGGTAGACACTACTACTTTGTTACCCACGAGGAAATGATGGCTGATATCGCAGCAAACGAATACTTGGAATACGGTAAGAGTGTAATTTATCTATAGTATGTATGTATTTAGAAGTATAAAAGTATGTTCAACAGTTGTCTAGTACTCATAATACAAGGTCTACTTAGTCGTGGGACATTTATTTATTTAATATTTATGCTGCCACACAACAAGGTCCCGTAACTCGTATTATAAAGTTTTATAAAATGCATTGTTCTTGTAAAAAGAGATGGAACTATACAGACCAACAGCGCCATCTGTTTTTGACACTGACCAATGATGGGCTGATTCTTTTGTAATTGGATTTGATAAAAATCCAATTTTTTTCAAGATTTCTCTCTAATCTAGACATTTCATGGATATTTTCAGTAACACCTTCCTAATTATTTCTTACCCACGATGTAGAACATTATGTTAGTGGTCATTTTGTTTCAAAGAAAAGTATTATAACTTAAAAATTAAACCGAACTTTGCACCCACATGTGACCACTATCTATTCCCTTTATAGGTACACACGAGGAAGCAATGTACGGGACAAAGTTGGATACGATTCGCCGCATACATTCTGAGCGACGGATCGCTATACTGGATGTTGAACCGCAAGCCTTGAAGATACTGCGGACGGCAGAGTTCGCTCCCTATGTCATCTTTATTGCTGCCCCACCGCTGAATAATGTTGCTGATGTGAGTATAGCTAATTGATGTAGATATTGTTTGATGAGTTATTATGATAGATGTCTCGTTATGAAAGTTAGGAATTGACTTGATTCGTCAGTTTCATGATAAATGAAATAAATGTCTTAAGTTTCATTGAAACAGAAGTAACGAAAAAGGCCTTTTTTAAACTGAGTAGTGAGTGTCGTAAAATGTGCCGAATTGCAACGTTATGTCAAATATTAAAATATTGTCATGTACTACGTACTTTTACTACCTTCATTGTAAAATATTTAACTATATACAAAAAGATACAAATAATTGATGAATTCTTTGATATACCCAATTTTCTTCAAAAACGCTCCTTTTTCTCCCACAAATGACATACTATCAATATTTCCTTTCTTCTTTTGCAGTACGACGGCTCCCTAGAACTGCTAGTCCGTGAGTCTGAGCAACTCCGCCGCACTTACGGGCACTACTTCGATCTCAACATCGTGAACACAGACATCGACGACACACTCGCTTCTCTAGAGTCCACACTAGCGCGCATGCGCAACACACCGCAATGGGTCCCAGTATCCTGGGTATACTGACTACCTTCACCATAAACCAACGAAAGCTGGTCCTTACTGGTAATTTACATAATTTATGAGTATAACTGTTTTACAGTTGTTTATACGGATCTACGGACGCTGGTATTTTTAATTCATTAATTTATGTTGGTTTCTCTTGATTTTAAACTGGTTGAATTAACTAAAGCGTATTTGAATTGAATCGAATTGTTAATGTTAGATGTAATTTTAAGTTTTTTTTTCGACTCTGAATGGAGATGGGCAATTTCGCTGACAAATATTATCGCACGTTAAACCAACGTACTTAAATTATGATACCAACGCAGAAAAGTTAACGTAAAGGCTTTAGACTTTTGCCACCAGGGGTCGCTTTATCAACCGTGGTTTGTGGCCGTCATAAGATTGTAACAACATCATTGGCTAGTAAGGTTCTTTTTGTCCGTCAAAAAATTGTCCATCGACCACTCAGTGTCTCAATTTCCCCCATTTGAGGTCGTCACGTCTTCCTAATGTGGGTAAGTTAACAGGCAAAAAAATATATGCACAAACGCTCAGACTTAACTTTACACACATTACACATCATTTTAATGCAAATAATTTTCAGAAATTACGCACTGATTGTGTTTTTCCAGTCAATAGTTAATTTCACTGCATAAACTTACAGAGTCCATATGTTTTAGTCTTACAAGACCAAAGACAAGTTTGTAACAATACGATCTGTAGTACAATAAAACTCACAGGCTGTATAATATCGTTTTAAAATCAGCGCTGATCAAATATAGGCTTAAATTCGTACCCTGTAAGTTCACATTACAGTGGCAAAACACGCTGTGTATTCTGAATGTAAGTTGTTACGCCAAAATGAACCTTTTGTGTACGAGTTTAAGCCAATTTTCGTATGTTAGCGTTTAACAGTACTGATGCGTTGTCGTAATTGAACTTAGACCTTAAGACAACGGAACAAAAATGATTTTTAAAATACAGCCTCTGTATTGAATATCGAATAACAATAAAATGAAACCTCCTTTATTTAATAAATAAAGTCACGACACCGGTATAAATACTTTGCCATCCTATTTTGATTAGAGCTATATAATTAGTAAGATTAATTCAATGTATTAATTATATTTGCTGTGATTAAGGCTCAATCGATCGGAATTACTCTATTTAGAATCGAATATACGAATGTAGTCTATTATTATTTCAATAAAAAAATAGATTTTGTATTTAATTAAAGGATACTTTAGGAAAAATATATACACCGTGATTTTTAGGTCGTTTTAAAAAAGTCGTCCACACAATGTATCCGTCATAAAATACCTCTAGGCGCGAATATAATTTTTTTATCATTAATTAAAATAATATGCATGAAAAAAATAAATAATACATTGAAAATATGAAACATCCTGTTAAAAATGTTTACGTATCAAACTGTTGAAGATACATGCTACATACTTACTGCGAACATTATGATTGCAATAGTAAGACAGCTGTTTTACGCTAAGGTGAATGACCTGTGATAAGACGCCGCCGCGCCGCCCGCGCGGCCCCTTTGGCACAAGGTTCGGACCGCGCTCACTACAGAGTGTTCATAAAACTGCCTTGTGTCATAATAATGAATAATATTTTTATTCATTCAAATCTTAAAAAAAACATATTTTTTTATTATAAACGTTTACTAGTCATTGGATACATGAACTGGGCTGCTTTTTTAAAACGACCTAAAAGTCACGGTGTATATGTATACTTGTAAGTATAGTGACAAAAGTACTTATCCGACTTAAATAAATTTTATCCACCGACAGTGGCGCCATTAGTTCTATATTTTCCCACCACAAACTTAGAGTTTTGCACGAGACTTTAGATAGTTAATTTTAATATAAGGTCGGGAGTAATTTCGATCGTTTCAAAGTAGACTTATAAAGTAAGGTTTAATTATACGTCACAAATGAGTTCACAACTCTACGCTTGTTATTCTAGTTACGCGTTATTATTAAATTTTAAAAGACATTTAATTATTTTAATATTCTTTAAATTTTCGCAATAAAAATAGTTCGTTGTCTCAATATTCTAAAAGGAAACGGAAAGTCTTAAATAGCGCTTGCATTGTTATTTCGTGTATTTAAGCTCAAATTCACACTAAATGTGCCAAATGTACTAACAACACTTTCGAGACAAAATTGCAGTTTTCGAACACCAGCACACGACACCCACACGATTTTTGGATCAATGTACATAATTATACATTAGTACATAATTTATATTAACATAAAAAAAAACTAATTCTCTAGAAATGTACCGTAGCTCAAAATGTTTACTTCAACATTTAAATTTAAGATCTATTCTATCTTTAGTAAACTATTGTAAAATCTTGTCGTTTTCCAACTAAAGGTGTCTATTTTATTGCACTGTGTGATAATTGTTATAATCGTCTAAAAATTTTGTAGAAGTAAGTTCAAGATCTATTTAGTCAGTTCACTTAACAATACTAAGTATAATATGACACCAAAAATGAGTATCCATAATTGCAGCTTTTCTCTAAACTGACAACCAATTACTTGGTCTTAGATTTCACTAAACGTAATGGAATATCAGAATTCGAAAGCTAATCTATTCCTTGTTGCCATTGAGTCTCAACTGTCTCACTGATAATAAAGATATTTAAGAAAGTCTTGTATTTTTAGACTAAACAATTATTTGACACAGTGCCCCCTGTATTCCTTAGTTGGAGACCGGTCTATTGACTATATCACAGGATTAGAATTCACAGGGTTGCAAGAATCATAATAGTCATTAATTTGTTTCATTACATTATAATTCAAAACTTTTACGTATTCGTACTTATTGCTTTAATGTAAGTGTTTGTTGCATGAGTTTTAATATATAAGCGTTTTGTTTTTTATGGTGCCATGGAAAACTAAAATTGAATATTGATTTTTAATTATATTATTGTTATTGTTTGTAATTTGTTATTGATTAGAGCTTATTGATAAAAGACTTAGGGATATATTATCTGTGCAATTTAATTATGGACAAAAAAAAACTTTTATAAAGGTTAATATTTTAATCTATTCAATACAAGGCTTCCACGCCGACTTAAATATTACTAATATATGCATTATTATTATTACTTTGCACTGTATTCCAAAAGGTTCGATGCTAATGCCTCAGGGGCTCAGGTGTCAAAACGTAAGAACGATTTCACACCGTGAGGCTGACGTATTGAACTACTTTATGCTCAAGTCATCCGTGGCGCCATCTATTTATAGTTCTCATAAGCTTTTCACCAGTATTTTTGTCTACTCTACACATTTACTGTGGCTATGTATCTAATAAATACTTCTTTTGGAAGAATTTCAATTATATCAGCCACTTCATCCCTTTGCACACGACACAACGTAAGTCTTCAATATACAACTTAAAACAACTATAATTATAAAAACTCATAGAGATTCGTACTTATGTTTGTCTTTGGACACAAAAGTTATTGAGTAGAAGAAGCTTGTGTTGCGTCATGTGTAAAGGGTCATAAATGTGTGTTATATAGTATTTTTTCTCGCCTGCACTAAATACATTCCTGTATATAAGTATATTGAACGAGTAGTGGAATTTTACTATATAACTCTCACTGTTTCACTATTTTTACTTTTTAATGTAACTAGGATAAGTAGGGTTTGATGTAAGGGTTGATTTAATTTTGGAGTTTTACTTAATTTTCTTCTTAAATTTATGGAATTTCAAGTATAAAGCATGATATGATTGCTCAATAAAGGTAAAATTAACTATACATATTGTGTGTGAATGAATGGTTAAGTTAAAACAACGATTAAATGTGGAAAAAAATGTAAATGGCCCGATAAATCCAGTAATTTTACACTCGAAATTCCATTTATATGTATTATTCTATTTTGCGTTTCATTGCAACCACTTATAGCAAACAAATAATAGGATAAGTTATGAGTAAGTGTCAGATTGTTTTCTTTTTGTTAGTAATTTTATTAAATCGTATTTTCTAACCAAATTATTTCACAATATTGTTGTTATTTAATCTTCGATTTGATTTTCATTGTTAGTAAGTAATCAATCAATAGTAAATGAAAGTAGTTAAATTAATCATACAATATTGAATTTAATTAACATAGTTATTTATTGTAACGATGTAAGGCGAGCTGGCGTGCGGGTAGCACTATCGCCTGTTAAGTGTTCAGTGTTGCCAGTTTAAATAAAATAATTATTTACCGAACATAAATATTATAGATCAAATTACGTTGCTATTGAAATTTGAGAAATTTTATTATATCTGTTTGCGAATCTAGAATTTTAATTTAATTTTACTATTCTATAAATAACAATCTACGTAATATTTATATAAAACGCGTGCAAGATAAATATATTTAATAGTTAAAATCATATAATATTTATTAAGTATAAGATGTGTTTCTTTTTAAATATTTATTATAATAGGCTTACTTTGACGAAACTTGGATTTCGGGTTACACTGTTTTCTTTGAAAGAAATGTGTATACGTGAATGACGAGACTAGAAGCATTGATAATAATACGATACTGGGACAGAGAATTACAGAGAGAAGGAATAAAGCAGTGTAAGTCCCACACTAAAGTATAAAACAAATATTGTGCGATTACATATGGTCCTTTACCTGTATTCAAGTAACTAAACCTCTTTACTTGAATGAAAGTTAATGCAGTAGAAAACCGTAAGATGAAACGCAAAATTTTACTTATGCTGTCGTTCTTAAAGTTCAAAATCAATTGGCATGGTAAATGACCAAATGAAATTGTTATTTCATGTTTGCTTTATTAGGACAGTTATTGTTTGAAAAATATATAATGTTGATTTTCTATAATATTAAAATGTTTTAATGTTAGTAAATGCTTTATGATAAAGGGAATGCGAATTTATTTGTTTCTCTGTTATTAGTGCCTAGTGCTGCTCTGTGGGATGCGTGTTCGAGATTATATCTCACATTATAGTAATATTATAATATATGTAATTAATAGAATATTTATCTGAGAGTATTTCAAAGTTATAAGCATCACGAATACACCTGGTCCCTAAACATTCCATTTACTTTGTTCATGTTTATTAACTTATATTATTATTGAATAATCAATCAAGTGTTATATTAATTTTAATCTTAATCATGTGATTTTTTGTTAAGGACGTGTTACTTCGTTAAATAAGTCATCTCAATGTACTTATTTCGGTTATAGCACTAGGTATCCAAAGGGTTAATTTTCCTGTGGTTTTATGTTCAAACTTATCTAATTCTGCATCACAACATTATCTTTAGGAACGGTATTCCAAAAAGTAGCATAAAATAAGTATAATAAAAGTTTAAATGTAAAATCACATGAAATCAAACAAAACTTAAACTAAAGTTAAATGTAATACCTACTAATTTAATTATTAAATTGTAATGTCTGATGTAGGGCGATTCGTAGAAAATACAAATAATGATCTGTTTGTTTGAGCGAATCGAATCGTCCTATCTCGGTCATTTCCTTAAACTACAAACGAGTATGACGTAACAGTATGATATCAGAACACTAGAAAACTGTCAAATGTGGTTTATACCTGAATCAAACAAAGATGACTGAAGTAAAAACTTATTATAATAACTGTTAACAATTGAATAAACGGCACAAAATATTATGTGGTTTTATTTACTTTATGATTCCCCTCCCCCACCCCCCGCCAGTATCAAAAAAAACCCTAAGAGAACCAAAATCCTGTTCATACTACTCAGCTGATAATGTAAATGGAAAAACACTTGATATATTTAGTCAAAATGTGTAACAAATAGAGATATGTCTCAGAGAATCAGGCGGTAGTTTTTTGTCATTTCGCTCAGTCATATTTGTTACATGGATTTATTTGATTTGTACCTGTACAGTTTCCATGTAACTTCAATTTGTCTCAGTACCTACAATAGTATATTTAGACTGTGGTACCTACCTATCTGGACAGTGTCCGAGCCGTCATGAGTGTACTTAATACATACCACAGTATTGATCGGGAATTTCTGTATAGTAAAATGGAAGAGAGGTCTTAAGAGCGCAGGTTGGTCTGCAGAGCAAAATTAGTTAATAACGAAATGCAAAAAAAAAAACGAAAGTCAACATTTCTCTGAACTTGAACTAAGTAGAAAAATATAACTGACGGACTATCTGTGATATAAACAGAAATATAACAAATTAAAAAGAAAATACCTCGAAAATACAGTAATAAACCCGATTCGAATAAAATAATAAGCCAACTCTGCACCCGACCGGACGATCTAGCTATCCGACTCGCCATCCTGCATCACGGAGTGTGGATGGTGAATTGTCTCGTGTGCACCCGGCTACCTCTGGGTAGTCTAGTACCAGATACTTTTCGGTAGTATCATATATCCGTTGACTAGCGCGCGCCGCATTTGAAGCCTCGTGCCGCGCGCTATCGAAGTGCGATGGATCATTAAATTTTAATGTGGACTCGGCTATAATTTACAAATATATTTTATTTGCAGTAAATAAAAAATAAGGATTTTAACCAAGTATAAGATTATCATAATTTTAACGTGGTCTTGGCATAGAATTTTCTTTTTTTATAATGGTAGCACTTGAGCAGATTTCACATTGACAAGCGTATTTTATTTAGTCTGTGGTACACGTAAAGCTTGTTTGTTGTGCCGTGATCGATTCGGTTAAATCTTTATTTGTTTTTGTGAAAGTGCTGTTTTCTATCATTAATACCATACTTAAATAAAAGAAGAATTGAATTGACATCATGGCTAATAGAGAGCGTCGTTCAAATGCGGGCAATCGCATGGCGAAACTCCTCGACGAAGAGGAGGATGTCGACGAGTTCTATACAACAACTTACGGCGGTTTTAATGAAGCTGAGGAAGATAATGATTATCAGTATGTTTTAAAAACAGTTTATGATTGTATTTAGTCATTCGTTGGTTCTAAAAACCTAGTAGCTGCCTTAAAAGTGGTAATACTTGCAGAACAGTTTATGTTGGATTCGGCAGGCGGGAAATTTAAACGCTTGTATATTTTGTAAGCATTTGCTTTTAGCTCTGCCTGCACATTGTCATTTATGGTACGGTGTTTACCTCATGCCTAATTATATTAAATTCAGTGTTTACCATAATAGTCAGTATTGCCTCAATGTTACAAGATATGTTTTTCTTCTAAATTAGTCATATCCTGAAGAAACAAACAAAATTAAAGTAGTAATTCTCTGTTTTCAGACAAGAACGAGAACAGGATGATGTAGTGGACTCAGATTTCAGTATAGACGAAGCTGATGAACCTCATTCAGATCAGGAGACTGAAGAAAAACAGAAACGGAAAAGTGGTACTAAAGTGTACAAGGTAAACTAATCGATTTTAAGTGTCAATTATGTATATTCTTCTAATTTAGCAATCTTTTGCCCACCATTGGGTATTTGTCTCTCTGAAGCACCTCCACCATTGAGTTCCGAGAATTACGTGCCTAAAAACGTTGGGTTCCGGCACTTCATTCCCGGTTCACATTATAATTGCCAATTTAAGTAACATTATCACAGTATAAATAAGTAATTTGATTATTTAGGATCCCAACAAAAAGAAAAAAGTACCCGGTGCCGCCCCTACACCGACATTGGGTGACAAAGTCAAGAAGATCAATGAAAGAAAAATAAAGGAACCTAAACCAAAACAAGAAAAAACCATCAAAGTGGAAAGAGCTCATGATTCCTCTATTGGTATGAATTTTATATTAGTTAAATACTTTCATCATACATTTTGCGTGGATAATCAGTCATTTAAAAAGTTGTCTCATTCAATGCTCATTTCAAACTACTCAATTAGTTTCTAGACCCAATTAGAATCATTCTGTCAATCAATCAATCAATTTGGCATAATGGTAATTTATGATAGAAGTAAACAATAAAATATTATTGTTTACTTCTATCATAAATCTAAGTCGCTACCCGTGTCTGTCCGTTCCTATATACACTTAGATCTTAAAACTATGCATAAATTTTGGTGAATGTTTTATGGATGTATTGTTTCAAGAGGTAGGTTTATATGTACAATATCAGTATTTCACCCCTGCTGGGGTAGATTGCTAGTATTACTTAAAATCCTATTTGATTTCAGAACGTAAATCAATCAGACAAAGTACAGCAGTTAAATCGGCAGAAACACAACAGAGAATTAAGATCAGATCAGCATTGAAAAAGAAAAAGCCAAAGAAAGTCGAAGACAGAATGCCGACACAAGAGGAATTACTAGAAGAAGCACTTATCACTGAGAAGGAGAATCTAAAAAGTTTAGGTATGTTGTCAAAGACTCAATTTTCGAATAGGTATGAACCTGTGGTATAAACAGTATAACATAACTTTGTGGATTAGATAAGTGGTAGTCTCAAGAGAGTTATTAATTTAATTATAATTAAATCTGTTTACTGGATTTATCACTTAACACTCAATTATTTTTAGTTATATTTTTACCTTTATATGGCTTCCTATTACTTGTATGTTAATACAATGTAAACTCAATATTTAATACTCAATACTTGACTCTTAATTCTCGGTAATTAATATTCAAAGGTCGAATTTTACTCATTTCAAAATTGTATCAATTTTCAGAGAGATTTGAACAAATCGAATTGGAAAGGAAAAAGATTCGGCCCACAAAGAAGACTATAACAGGACCCGTAATAAGGTTAAACGATTTTAAACTCCTTGTTCAATTAATCAGTAACTTTAGACCGCAGCTCTGCTCCCTTAAATATCTGTTATCGGGATAAAAAGTCACCAAGTCGTTCTTTACATTAAGTTTATTCCATACTGTTTCATCACGCGCATTGAAAATGTAAAGATAAAAAATGCATAATAATATGTCGTTGTCTCTTAGACTACAAACTTAGAGGTCAACACAAAATTTAGGATTTAGTCTTAAGTCAGGCACACTTGTTTCGCCACGGTTTCTTTTCCAGTAATTCTTTTAACGATATTAGACCGGATACTTGCACGCCTAATATTGAATGTCTTATTTAGTTGGCTCTGTCGTCGTTAATTAAGGATAGTCGCCATCAAGTTGACGTTTTTTAACATCAAGCTTATTTCATTGTTTTGTCGAAATTGTTTTAATTGATCAGCCATAACTTCGTAATTGCTACACCTAAAAAAATACTTTTACATTTTTTATATTTCTATGAATTATGTTATTAATTTTAATTATTGGTTTTCAGGTACCACTCGTTCGCCGTACCTATAGAAGAAATCCCACAAATAGATGATAAATTAGGAAATCTAACACCACTCGGGGATCTCAATCTAAGTGATATTATCAAAAGCGAAGAAGGTATGTTGTTTATAATACTGGTGTAAATACACACAAATTTTTTACACACAAATTACGATGTATTATTATTAGTGTTTATTTCTTCAGTGTACTTTCTTCCACGCTATACCTAGCGCTCGGCTTCGAGTCATGAATGTCAGTGTAACTTTACAATTCTGTGTTTCGAAAGGCACGTGAAAATGTGAGTTTTGCGCCGGTTCTCTCTCCGATCGCGTCGAATTGCCGTCCCATCGGGCTATGAGAGTAAAGGAATAGAGAGTGCACCTGTGTTTGCGCACACGCTTGTGCACTATTTGTTGCTGGTGTAATAGTAACACTGACCGCCGTCAAAGAAATGTAATTATAATAATATTTCATACTTAATACTCTTTTAATATTTCAGAATTACTTGCATCTGGTGACATTGACATGACTGAAGTGAAAACCGAAGCTCCTGATGAGAATGTTGAGAAAATGGAGCCTGAAACTAAGATGAACATAGATGTGATTGGTCCAGACGAAGAGGTCAACATAGAAGATGTTACTGCGTAAGTTTTATGATATCTAATGCTGGTTGTACACGAGGTAATTTACGCAAGTATACGATACTAAATCCCGGGTGGTCGGTGCGAATACTTGCGTTGCGTCTCGTGTTTATTTGGGTTGGGTTGGTTGGGCTTTTTATTATATTTGGTTATTTCGTTTTTGTCAAGAAAATTCAAGATTTATGCTTATTTAGTCGTACGTTGATCTTCTTTTTATCGGTTTACAAACTGGTGTCAGAGTTTAAAAGCCGTCTGGTTTTTACATGATTTAACACACCTTTGAAAATTTCTCAGGCGTGTTGGTTTTCTTTACCGATTTTAGAAAGTGATACAATATGAATTCTTAGTCAGCGTCAGCGCGCAGTACTTAAGGTTTTACGTGTTTTTTTAATCTGTACAACCTACAATTCCTACACCAAAATAAAATTATTGTTCTTTCAATATACAAAATATAACTTCATTCGTCTAAATATTTTCAGTAAGGAAGAAAAGCCGTCAAGAAAAAAAGAAAACACAAGATACCACGAGCGCACACTCCTGTCCTTTGAGAATGACATCAAGGACGAAGCTTTCAACGCTTGCTTCCCCAAGTCCAAGCCTAAGAAACGACGGCAGATGCTGTGTGCTGTTACTAAGTATGTTCTTTAGTATATTTTTCACTTTTCTGTACAAATTGGTAACTAAAATTTGCTAAAAAACAAATGTCCAAAAAAAAATGGGTGGTTGGCCACCTATCTATTTCAAATAATAGTCAAAATTACATTAAATTAAAATGCCTACGATTTTGTGTGGCAGCGTTTCTTGCCGGTTTTCCACCATATAAATGACATTTTGGAATCACGCAACTAGAGTCAGTAATCGTTTTGAAAGTGCCTGAGAGAGCCTACTCGAAATACCTTTTGGTTTTGATTACGTTTGAAACCCCACTTCTTAACACATAAATCCGCCTTATCTATTTAACATCTAATATTATTTTATCATCGTTTTGATGGCAAAATATATATTTCTATCATTCCTTCATACCCAATCATCTTCAAATATCAAGGCTCATTTACTTTACCATCATCATCATCAGCCCGTTGCAGTCCACTGCTGGACATAGGCCTCTCCCAAGGTACGCCTCTCTCATTTACTTATAAATTAAATTCTATCTTTCCATGTTTCAGGAGACCGGCCCGCTACATAGATCCAATCACAAAGCTCCCATACAGAAGCGTCGACGCTTTCCGGATCATTCGAGAAGCTTACTATCAACAGCTAGAAGCCAGAGGCGATAGGAACGACCCGCAACTAGCCGCCTGGCTCGCGTGGAGGCGGGCAGACCATGCTAGTACCTACGTTCAAATACATATTAAGTAAAATCTAGAAAAATAGATAAAATTTTGATAAATATGCAACAGTATTGGATTTTAAAACATTTTAGATTTTTGATTGAGTATCTGTCAAGTAGAATATTGAATATTGCGTGATTTAAATATGCGCTGATCTGACGGATTTTTAAAACTGAAATATTTAACTACCCTTATTCTTGCACCATATCAGTCTGCATATTGGATTTTAAATGAGCATATTACCTTGTGCAATGTCTTTTAATAATGTAATATGTCTTATTTTAAATAAAAATAGAATGAACTGTCAAATAAGCAATGCAAGCTATAATAAACTTCAAAAAATAGTTTAAATGTTTGTCTCATAGTATTAATTTATTATTAAACTTGGTCATAAAACGAGCTCAGAATAAATTGAAATAGTTTAATTGTAGTGTAAATATACAAATAATATAGAAATAAAATATGAAATAAAACTAAGTTATTTTTTTCATTGTTAATACCCAAAGACTTCTCTTACCAATAATTAAAAAATACCAAAATCTTCTCATATCGCCGTCTCTTTCACTCTTGTCAATCATATGTACTTGTATTTCATTCAAGAGTCTTTCAAATTAAAGATAAGAAACACATGTTTAGGAATAAGAAGACGAAAGTAATAGTAATTTTATTTAATGTAGAATAAATAGTTACAATAAAATCTTAACACAACATAGATTCAATAACTGTACAGAATTGTACAATACTAGCATAAAACATAAATTGCAAAATAAAAAAAAACAGCCAACAACACAACATGAAAATAAAAATAAAACAACTATTTAATAAAATCTTGTAAATTAAACTCAAAGGCCATTCACGCGCAAATGTAACTGAAAAACTAGCCTTAAGAACATTAGTCAGGACTTAAAATACCTACTCCTTAATCCAAACTGAGTATTAACTACGTTTTAGGTACTAGTAAATACTGTAATTGCTATACTTAAACTAAGTTCACTAAAACGCTAAGGAAAAAGGAATCAATTTCGTTGCGAATGTAAAGATAAAATACAGATACGTCGTTGTCTCTTAGACTACAGACTTAGAGGTCAACACTAAATTTAGGATTTAGTCTCAAGTCAGGCACACTGTTTCGTCGCGGTTTCTTTTCTAATAATTCCTTTAGAGAAATTAGACCGGACGCTTTGACATCCAGCCTTGAATGATATTTCGATGGATCGGTCGTCGGTAAGTAAGGATACTCGCTCTGATAAGTCTGTGCTTTCGTTACCGTATGCTCTTTAGCGAAATCAATCACTTGTGATTCGGCCATATCGTAGGAATTTATTTGAGTGTCGGCTACGTTTTCCATAGATCGAAACGCTTCTAATACAGCTTTCTTATGTGGTATTCCTCGTAAACTACCTTGTCGACTAAGCTTGCCTTCCGTTACATCAGTAAACAAGTCTTCTACATTAAATTTCTCGGATATTTTAACTAATTTCTGATTAGATCGAGTCTCCTGACTTTCCTGTAATTGATTCCATATTTTCGATATCTCAGATGATGGCATCGAATGTGATTTGATGTTTTTCTTCACTCGCTTTTGCGGTCTGTCGTGTTCTAGAGATTCAGTTGATTGCTGTCGCAGAAGTTGCTCACATTCGTTCAGTTTTGGTTTAGCTTTCGGTTTCTTTAAGTCTCTAACATCCTCTAATGATTGAAAATATTCTTTTGCTACTTTGAATCTATTCTTATACTCTATATGCTCTGGTGGAGCTGTCTTTTCTGGAGATGAATCGCTTGATTTTTCTGGACTGCTTTCTATAATTTCGAGCTCAATGTCAGATAGACTTAAATATGTTGTGTCTTTATTGTCACTTGAAATAATTTCAATGTCGAAAGAGCCGGAAGTTTTTGTGTCTAGACTGAGATTGCTGGCTGCTTCAGAACTTTTACTCATCCATAGATTCGTAGGGGTGACTCCTGGAGTAGTTGTTATTGATGCACTGTTTGATAAGGTTCCTCGATCGCTAGCCGCCTGCTTGCGTACAGCATCTGAAAATAGATATGAAATTAAATAAATTTTCTTTTCATTATCATTTTCATGAAGACGATATTTCAAATACAAACCTGTAGTTATGCTGTTGGAACGCGAAAGATTTTGTGAATCAACTGAACTGGTTCTCCACACCCTCTTCGCCGGTTTCTGTTTTACAGCAGTCTTCGAAACGCTTTCGTAAAGCGATATAAAACTCTTGACATTAACTTTAGGTAGTTCATTGCATGACTTGTACTTATCTAAACCGTCATCACTTGGATCGTTTAGAGGTTTATTGAAAATATCCATTTCTGATTTGCTGAATGACTTCTTTCTTAGAACCTCAGTATTTTCCATCGGTGGGTCTAATTGTTTAAAGTCATAAGCTACTTTCCTTACAGGTTCGTTAGAATAAATTTGTATATGTTCAGGTTTTGAATAATCAGTTTCATCAAAAGTTTTATTATATGATGTAGAAACCATTCGAGATCTCTTATTTTTCAAACTTATTGTCTCCGTTATATTTACATTTGCCGCTTCGTTAATTTTTTCTTTTAGATCTGATGGAATGTCGGTCAAACCGTCATTTTCAAGTTCTGTTTCTTCCATAGAAACTATGCTCTTTTCGGTGTCTCGTCTTTGACTAATGTTATGTAAAGATTGGCTCTTTCTTCTGGCCCACGGCAGTTCTTCAGTGTTTGACAAATTATGGAACAACGATATGCGACTAGATACAAGACCACTTTCATGACACTCGCCAACTCCAACGGCTGATATCTCATCCGCTTTTGGAATATCAACAGTAGCGGGTTTTCCTAAAAACGTGTCTATTTTATTTAAAATCTGTTGCCTTGATGTTCCGAAAAATCTCTTTGGGCTGGTTTCAAACGCTTTGAATACTTCTTCAGGCAATTCTTGTTTCACTGGCGTTTCTTCGCTTGACGATTCATCCCTGCTGTCAAGACTTACTAGTTTAATTTCCAGATCAACTGATTTACGTTGTGGTGACTGCGCGGCAATTTGAACACTGGGAGATTTTCTTTTTGGAATAATATTTACAGGCTCTATCTGATCTGTGTCTAATTTGTCATCCCAATATTTCTTCCATCGCTCAACAAGCTTTTCGTCTGATTTAACTTCGTCGGTCAATGATTGTTTCCTAACAGGTTCATGTACTTTAACATCAGATTCTTTATCGTCTACTTGATAAATTTGTTTAACTTGGCTGTAATCTCCGGCGCTAAGGAAATTTTTGATCATTTGTTTTCCTCTCCGTTTACTTAGAGAGTCGTGTTTCAACTGTTTTGAAGAAACTCGTTTCTTCTTTGAGAAAGTTGCAGTTTCTGCGGATTTTGCTTCTATCTGTCGAATTTTCTCGTCCCAGTATTTCTTTTTTTCTAGGACGATATTACTACACTGCGTTTTGCCAAATTGCGTCTCGTCATTTTCTCTGTTGTATTCGTACGTCGTGTCGTTTTCGTCGCGAAGGGTCTGACTTACTGAAACAGATTCAGTGACATTTGCCTGAACCTCAGAAATCGTTCCTTCTATTTCTTCTTCGTGTCTCTTCACATCTGATGTTTCAGACGCAGAATCGACACTACTGTCCTTAGTCTGGTTAACAAATTCCACCTCCATGCTGTGAAGATTGTCATCTTCGCCAGCAGCGTCAATAGAACTCGTTTCTGAATTCGGATAGTACTCTTCGTACATGTCGTTTAGTTCAGCAAATGCCACTGATACTGTGTCAGTTTCCCCTTGCTTAGGACATATTTCCGTCCTAATGTCTTTCGTGCCAGATGATATGCTTCTGTCGCTTTCTTCAATTATAGGTGTGAATGTTGGCCGTTTAAAGTCCCATTTGTATGGTTTTACTTCTTCTGGAGCTTTTGAAGGTTCAGGTTTCAAATCATTGCAAGTTTGCCATATCTCTCTTTCAGCTGGGCCCATATTCGATAGCTCTTCTTGTTTTAGTCCGAAAGTGACGTCACTAGGAGAAAACTTCGGTTTACTAAGAGTCTCGCAGATTGTACTTTCGTTATTATTGTTATCTGGTGAACTGATATTGTCATCAATACTTACGTAGGCAGAGTCCCATATATCTTTCCTAGGCGAAAGATTTCTGTTCGATTCAGGCCGATAAGGTTCGAACTGATTGTCACTGGTAGTTGACGCATTAGAGTTATCTATTGTTTCTGTGAGATTAGATTCTAAACTATGAAAAGTGGATGACACAGCAGGGTTATCTTGTTTAGCATCTTTTGTCAAATTCAAATTAGCATGTGTAGGAGCTAGAAATACCGAGTCTGAAACCAAATCCACGTTTTTCTCTCGTTTTTTCTCAGATTCTTTCTTTTTAGACTTTTCACTTTCTGTAATAGTTAATGATCTTATTTCAGGTTCTGGAGAATGTGCTCTAATCATAGGAGGCAGCGAAACTGGTGCTCCAATTATAAAATCAGTCGTAGGTGTGCGTTCAAAATGACTGCTCTGGTGACAATGCATAAAGAATGGATTTACAAACTCATTGCCGAGAGCTTCGTCATCAACCACTTCAGACTTAGAATCTATGTAAACAGTATCATCGCGATCAACCTTTTCTCCTGATATAATTTTGAAAACTGGCGTTTTTGGCCTTTCGAACACAATTGGGTCTGGTTTCACAAATCCTATTTTGTCTGCCTCAATAAATGGATTCAAGTTAATTGGTGACGGTGTCTGATTAGGATCGATTATTATCGTTATTGAACTGTCCCGAGTCTCTTCGTTTTGTGAATTATTCGTTTCATATTCTGAAGCAACGAAAGGTCCAAAGTTCTTAGAAGCTACGTAATTGTCTTCGAACATTTCATTTATAAATGGATTGCTAGTGCTTGTAGGTGTTATTTCTTCAACTATATCTTCTTGCTCCTCTTGTGTTACATTGTACCCATCTAAACTATCCGGGCTGTCGATAACAGTATTATCCATAGGTATGTTTATCGTTACATTTTCTTTCTCTTTAATATAGTTGTCGAAATTAGTATGATAGGACGTTGTGGATTTCTCGGCCCTTAGTGAAACTGAAATATTTTCTGGAACAATAAACTTTTCTCTCAGCTCTGATATATACGGGTTTATATTGGTTTCTGTGAACGTAGAGTTAACAATGTCGGGTATATCTGGTTGACTTCTAGGTCGAATGTGATGTATATCTTTCTTCGGAATGTGTACTTGCTTTTCTGCCATTATTTCCGTAAATATTTTACAAACTCTGTACATAGCTAATACTTTCGCTGCAGCTTTATTAAATTTCTGACTTTTTAAAGGCTCGTCTGTCTTGTCTTGGTTTGCATTGTTTGAGATTTCAGTATAAGTATCACTGACAACGTTTGGTACATCTTTTGTTGCAGCGATTGTCATTAAGCTCTTAGCTTCATCGTCACTTATCTTTTCTAGCGTCCCGTTTTCTTTAAGCAACATTTTTTCGGTAACGAAGTCAACTATTCTCAATACAACTTTTCTGTCGTTATTGCTGTCAACTATATCTATTTCTTCGCCATCTTCTAGGCAATGGGTATTGTTTTCTAGGACATCAACGATATTATTAGCAACTGTTACCGTGTACGGTGAACCAACAATGTTTTGACCTCTACTTGTTATCGATATAGTGTACTTTCCTTCAATGGTAGCCACGTAACCTATTTTCGCGTGATCTTTTCGGGAATCTACTTCTATATCAATATCGTATTTCGCTTTAGGTATGTAATAAGTTTTGTTCATATCCGTTTTACCGTACAGTCTCAAATACGCTGCTCCTTGAGTTATCGGTAAGACATTTTCTGTGAAGTTTTGTTTCGATTGTAAGCCCAAGAGTTTCTGCCGAATTAATTGTGCTTTACCTAATATTGGAGGTATGACGGTCATGCCGTACGTATCGCGAGGTCCGTGTATGAGAATGGTGATTTCTCCCGGGTCTAAAGCTTGCTGTGCAGTCGGATACAACTTGAAGAATGTTCTGTTATTTATTTGAGCAGCTGTTAGCCCTGAACCTTTTGCTATATAGTCTAGAGTAACTTGTGTGGTTTCTGGTGAAGTTCGTTGGGAGACGGGTTTTGAAACAGGTGGAGTCAATTTTGATAGTGCTTGTCTGATGCGATCTAAGTAGCTAGCGAGTTTCCATTCTTGGTGCCGGCTTAGTGAGTCGTTTGACTCCAGCTCTTGCCGGGTGAACACCTGGAATCAAGAAATATCGTGTTAATGATTTTGTTTCTTACTCACTCAGTAATAAAAATTTCAACGATGTATCCCTTGTATGTTGACCTTTTCAAGTAAACAAAGTTTTGATTCCCATGTGATCTATTGTCAAGTTCTTTAGTACCTATTTATTTATTTCAGTTAATTATACTTAATATTTTATGTGTGAATTTATTTTGATAGTTCTCAAGGCAAGAGACAAGAGCAATGCTGTGAATTTAAAACAATGTACTCAAAGTTGAAGTTAAGGTTTCTGTAATCACTTTGTGCTTTGTCAATTTTGATAGTGTTACGGAAAAGATAAACTTTAAACATTTCATATTTTAGACATCAGACGGGTCTTATTCGCGATATAATTCGATATTTTGTTTCTCCCGACATTTCGACCGAGTTACACCGACCGTGGTCACAAGTCCATCCGTGACCCGTTTGTCTAAAATATGTGTACAAGTCGCGAAAGTTCAAAAACTTAAATCATTTAATGCAAAACTTTGGTACTCGTAAGTATCAGATGACAAATCTCCAAAAGCAGAAGACTCACAGGTTCAACTCCAAGATAATGTTCAGCGATGGCTTGCGCGTGCTTCAACGAGAGCCTTGTAGGGGGATGTCCAGCGCATGCGCCGGGCAGTGCGGCGTCTAGCGCGCTGCAGAGCACCCAGCCGTGCCGCCACACTGTGTCCAGGTGCTCCACCCGCACGGGGCCCGCCTCCGCCAGCCATTGTAGGACCTCCTGCTTCTGTTCCTCACTTGAGAATACTACTGTGGAAGGAAATGAGGACTTAGTTTTGAAACTGGTGAAATATGAACGAAGTAATGTAAGTAATAATAATAATGTCTCCTGACGGATTCCGGCCATGGCGGCTAGTGTTATTATGACACCAGCCAGCTACGCAGGACATATTATAGTGCACAAACACAGCTGTACTCTCTATTCCTTTACTCTCATAGCCCGATGGTAAGGCAATCTGACAAGACCGGAGAGAGAGAGGTCGCAGGACCTTCATTTTTACGTGTCTTTCGAAACACGGAAGGTATTAAAGAACGGAGAAATGTCAAAGGAGCAGAATAAATTTCGGGTATTTATATTTGATCAGGAGAGAAAGGTCTTTGCCCTGGGACAATAATGGCTAATAATAATAGTAGGTATTTGAATGGAACTGGTAGATTTGTGAGTGATATCGGCTTAAACTGATGGATTTATGAGGAAAGTGCGTTTAAAAAGATAATTGACAGTAGTACGGCAGGTGATTATATTATCACCATAATCCTAGGTTTTTGATAAATCGGTGCAGTGATAGTGCAGTAGTTTGGAGTGTGAGTGTGTAACGTCATTTTTTGGGGGAAAATGATCAACAAACGCGTGTCGAAAATAGCTTAATTTAATTCAGATCGCCAATTGCTATCCGGAAGAGATTGTATGTAAGTATAAACGAAATTAAATTAGTGTTATTTTTCATTGCGAAGCTTAAATCACCATTAATAAATTACATACCAAGAGGATAAAACAGTAATCCGCTTACGACTTTCATTAAGACGAAATAAAATCCTTATATAAGCACAAACTTTAAATCACCATTACAACACTTCACTTATACGGGTAATAAAGTTCATAATCGCCCAAAATTTCGTTTTGAACTAGATTTAACAAAACCGTAAGAATTAGTCTGAAGCCAACGATAAAACAAGTGAAACTGAGTTAAAAAACATTTCATGCGCGATTAAGATCATGGCAAAGGTTAACGGTTTTGCATGTGAATTTACCGACGAAAGTGTGAATGTGTCGGTAAAACAGTCTCGAGGTAAATGAAGTGTTACAGTGAGAGTTGAGCGTTATAAAGATTCTGGTTAAAATGAGATAAGGATTAGAGAGCTTGTGACTTTATGGACATTAATAACAATGTTTATTGGTATATACGAGCGTGAGATTTTATTTGACTGTTTTGGTAACTTGCTGACTGTTGCTTCATTGGGTATGCTCGGTTAACTGTTACAGCCTGAGACAAAATACGTATTAAATAAAATGGCCGTAATGACCTGACGGTTTAGCATATATTTTATGCATTTACGATTGTGAATAATTGTGAAGTGTTTCAACACGGTTAGCAATACGGAGGCTGATTTTTAAAGTTTTCTATTGGTTATTTATAAACTATGGATTGTTTTAATCTGAAATGTCTACATATTATTTAAAGTTTTAGCAAAATTATTCAAGAGAAATTAGTTAAAATCATCTACATAAACAAGTATAAACCTCGTTTATTTTTCTTTATATTCTGTTCAGTATGAAAATGATCAGGCACCCGCATAACCTAAATTCACCATGCTCTTAGCACGGTACACATTAAAATGAAGCCTGAAGCAACACCATCTCATCTTTATAAGCCAGGCTTTCACATCGAAAATGTGAAAAGTATGCATACAAGCACAAGAAAAGTCGAGCTAAACTGTCAGTCTACACTCAACCTAAATGTTGCTTTCAAAAGATTTAAGGCCAAGATAAAGAAGTATGCGCTAAATTCTTTGAACAATAAATATTTGGTAGCGTATTCTTGAGGCTTACCAGTCTTTGAGAACTGTGGGAATTGCTCCCACGATTTTTCGGAATCTTAAAACAATGAGCAATGAAGCGATAAATGTTGAGACTAGAAAATTTGTAGTTTTCGTAGCGAACGTTTTTCCATTGTTTTTTATAAGTGATATCCCTCATTAGAGTGAAGCATGACAGCTGATATCGGTGTGGCGTAAATGTAAACCGACCGGATTCTTATCACGTTTTAAAACAGTAGGTGTTGTATTGTTGTAGAAGCGAGACGGTGCAGTACTTATATGGCATAGAGCGTCGCCTCTTTCGTTCAATAAATTGCAACAGTTCTACTTACGTAGTGACTATTAAATCTTTGGTTTTGATTCAGTTTCTGACATTTTAATGAGATTTTTATTTTATTTAGATTGTTATGTGATTTCGAATCGGTTACGAGTAATAGCGGTTTATCTTTTTTGTCCCAACTAGATGTCTTTTGCAAAGGCTGGTTATCACAACTTTATGCACAAGTTGTGATCTACAGATTAACACCAATTCACACTTAACAGATGATGTGAATACTATGTATGTGTGACTTGAGAAGTTTGCTTATTGACTGCCCTAATGAATAGTACATGAACTGGAATTTGTATGGTTAAGAGTACAATATGAGACGTACACGTATTCACTTTAGACTTTAAAAGAACCGGCAAGAAACTTCATATTGATGATATGGCTGCAAAGAGTGTTGATAGACTGCTAGATGACGTCAGATAGGAACGTGTGGAGGAAAACATGCTGCGCAGACCCTACAAAATAATTACGATAAGGACAGGGGAATGATGATACGGATGCGAAGAGTGTTGCTTGCGAGATGACGTCAGATAGGAATGTATGGAAGAAGAAGACATGCTGCACCGACTCCAAGTAAAATTAGGATAAGGCCCTGCCCTTATCCTAATTTTACTTGGAGTGAGAAATGATGATGGCAGGAGAATGATTTATACTTACTAGCCCTAAAAGCCGAGTCAATGCTTTTCAATATCCTGAATAAGAAGCTGTGCTGGCCCCAGAACAGTGTGATGATGGTAGCCGGCGCGAGGTACCGCAGCGTAGTCAGGATGGTGTCGAGGGCCACAGACCACATACCTCGGTCCGCCTCGAGCTCCGGGTACTCAGGGATTGTGAACAACCCTGGAAGAGCAAAAAGAGGTTTGTTAGTTTTGATGTTTTAGGGTGCGTTCACATCTGGTAAATGCACACGTGCAGTTACGGCAATGGTTTGGTACGCCTTTAGTAAGCGGCGCATGAACAAAAATGCACACGCGGTAAAAGTGCAGATAAAGTCAGGTTCAAGTTAAAAAAAAATACATTTTGACAGCAGTGCAGATGACGTAGCAAAGACTTGTTAATTTTGATTTTCAACTGTTCTATCAGTATACTGGCAGTTGGCACCATATTTTTGGCAAGGGTTGAATTAAAAACTGATATATTTGAAAAGACCTGTAAAAACACCGCTCTTTTGTTATTTGAAGGTACACGGTGCGTTTTATTGTAGATTTTTTTTAAAACTCGTTATCATAATCTAGGCAACAGTAGGTATCTTTGGCTTATACGAGATAATATTATACACTCATGTATATGGAAGTTGTTCATACATATCGACAATATTAGCGTTTCATCTTAGTCTAATTAGCATAAGTATGTTAATCCGCTGTAGGGTCAATGTAATATCCATTCACCTGTGATCTTGTAAGCTTGCAGATATTAGTAGATTTTTGTTGCCTAGATCGTAAGGCTTTTCAGAACCTAGGAGACCTTGCCACTTAACCTTACGGGCTATCTACAGTCTACACAGATCTATTTATTACAAGTGAATAGGAGCGAAAAGATTCCTATGATCAATTTTTATCTGCTAATAAATAGCGCAAATAATTCAATACATAATATGTAGTCAGTAGTAAGAATCTGTGGCACTGAAAAAATATTCGATTAATAATTTAACAAAAAAAAAATACAAAATGGTGTAAGTCTATAATTGCTTCAAGTGATCTTTGTATTCCTCTTGATCATTACCACAAGAATGTTCATCAAATACCTACCTTATCCCATACAAAACTCATTGAAAACTGACCTATACTTCGTGGGTGATCATCAGACAACACATGTTCTTCGTACTGCTTCAACAGTTTCTCCAGAGTGTCTGACATTTTCCTTTATAACTTAAACCCCATTATCTTCCCTAAATGCTGTATTAATATATTTAATTAAGTTAACGTGACTATATCCGTGCCTTATTGTGTTGATTTTTGGTCGTATTTTGTGTTTTATGCTTTTTGTTTTCGCAGATCAGTGCCTTTTTTATTTCGACTAAAAATGTTCGCAAAAAGTAACATGCAATATTTTCATTAGTATTGAAGTATAAAAATTTAACTGTTTTACAAGTAGTCCAGATCTAAATTCTTTATATTTTTAGAGAATTCATAACAGACTGGCGTAACTTCAATCGATAGGTTATAAAATACGTAATTTGATATTTATATTAAAGTAGTGATAGATTAATAAATATCTATGTAATTTGATATTTCCATTCAAGTACTTAAGTAACATTAAATTTGTACATTGAGATAATTAAAAAAAAATACGGAATTTTGTTGGATTCACATATAAAACACTTAGTCAAAGTTTTTCATTTTAGTAACTTGTTAAACATGAACGACTCCCATGTTATGTAATTAAAACGACAGGTGTTTTACAAGGCGCCGTAATACTATTCATGTAAAAACCACATAAATCACTGATATTGATAGTATTAACTAACAATTATGCCTTATCCACAGATTGGCTCATTAAACAAACGGACCCGCCTTTGTTTACACACATAATTACAGTCTACTTATCTAGATATGTTGTATTAAGTGCTATATGATAGTCATGTAACTTGATGGTTTCACAATTCGCTTAGTAAATGAGTGGACACTGGTTACAAGAGAAATATATGAATGGAAAGGTCGATAGCAGGAAGTTTGGGGTCAGACCTTGTTTTGGCTAGTTAAAAAACATCATCATCTTCCTGCCCTTATCCCATTTCACTTGGGGTCGGCGCAACACGTCTTCTAGACATGTTGCTTAAAGTTTTGGCTATGGTTTTATAGTCGGCCGCCTGCCTGACACTAACCCTCTTTGGGAATGCGATTGTTGGTTGTTTACCCGCCACCATTCGGGTGACCCAAGGTGCTTGGTACAGTGCACTGGGTCTTAAGGTCCATTAGTCGCCTTTTACGACACCCAGTGGAGGATATGGTGTGGTGCTATTCTTTATATCCGGACACCACACAGAAAGAGCTGGCTAGTTAAAAAACAAACATTGTAAAAGTCTAGGTCCGATTTATAAGTAAGTCCGATAGTAAGTCTTAGGCCGGGAGGTACAAAAATCGTTTTTGCTTTTTGTTCACATCGATATCGGCCTATGACACCTGGGGAGGCGTCAAAACGTCGAAAACCAAAATCTATTTTAATCATTTCTAAGGTTTTGGAATTCTGCTATACCTACAGCTTTTTCTAGGCCGCTAGTTTTTTTTTTATATGTGAGCATCTGCTAAAACCTAAAAGTCACTTAAAATTAATGGCATGATGTTTAAGTTTAATTCTGAAAAATTAATAGTTACTTATGTATTTATAGAAATATATATTCCTCCACATTCCCACATCGCCTCTAGTCTCAAATTAAGTATACGAGAGTATCTTGTGTTATGAGTACTAGAGACTGATGAACATACTTATATTTCTGAATACTTACATATTGTAGATAAATTACACCCAGACACAGAACAAATGATCGTGCTTATCACACACACCTTTGTCCTGGGTAGGAGTCAAACCGAGTAGCAGTCAGGTCCACTAAACACTAGACCAACAGTCCAGTCATTGATAATAATACGAAATAATCTTACAAATAAATGAATCTTTCGATAAACTGCGATAAGTGCTGCAAAAATTACACGATTCGCGAGATAATTGTGTTTATCTGCTTCCGCTAGTATCAAGTTCAGACTGCATTACATCACAATTAATTAATTTTTGAATAATTAATTAAATAATCTACATATTTACTAAAAAACTCTTAACTTTGTTTCAATATTATTTTCATCGTATAAATACAATTAACAATATCATAAGTGTGTTTATGTGTTTAACTACTCAGGAATCTTAACGAATGGCGGTAAGAATTTAAATCTAAACTCATTTATTGATGACTTTTAATTGAATATAACTTAATTAAAAACAATAAATTTATATAGAGGGTAGAGTCCACTTAAACAAACACTACAACTCTAGCCTAATCACAAAAAAATAAAACCAATCCATCCATAAGAAAATCATACGTACTTATTTTCTCACAATCCCGCAATAAACTTTTCACTTGAAGTAAACACGTGACTAGATAACACACTACCATTTCACTTCACCTCAGAATTAAGTCGAAAATTTACAATAAAACACTGCGAACGACCACCTATTTCGACTTCTAACATTGCACCTCAGATTTCAAACGTTCAGATCGCAAAGCGCGGCGTCCATTACTGCTTTTATTACTCATCTCGATATATATTCCTATCTTATCGCAGTTATGACTCTATCTATGTCAAATCGCTGATTATCTCATTAATACAATAAGTTCAATTTTAAACAAAGTGCACAATACGTCGATATTGTAGATGTAAAATAAGTATTTAAACAGACCCCGGCCATATTTTACTTCAGCTTTACGCTTTTCAAAAAGTTTATTTTTTATTTATTTCTTACTTACAGCTATAGGTTAAATTAACCTAATGCTATAGCGTAGCTATCTTATGTCTTCATAATATACAAATCCTAATTTTCATTTTATGAGAAATGGTATATACTTAAGGTACCTAATCCTTGTGAATTCATTCAGTGAGCAACAAAATATAGGTATCCGTCTCCATGAGATTGAGAATACGCAGCGCGCAAAATAAGAGTCTCACACAAAATTGTCATTAACTCATCATCATCCAGATCATTACTTGGGACGACAATTTTTTTTAATATATCAAAAATTATGCGATCTTACTTTAATTGTTTTTGCACGGAATTATTCAAGAGTTGTAATTAGACAAATCAAATCAACTTTTATTTGTAGACTTTAATATTATTATACGGAGTCATTTAATTTATGCTCTACAACTTCGCAAAGTCGTAGTTTATAGTCCAAAATACTTAAATTCTCAGGTATTTCCTGCTAAAGCCATGAAAATTACGTGTACAATGTAAGCAAGCTTATTAATGAGTCAGTGGTAATCTAATTCTTATCAGTAAATTAAACATACGATGATTGCTTCATTGTATGCATTTCTGATATCAATCTTTAGTTTCTTTTTTGTTTTTATGGTTTTCTAATGTACCTTTTTACAATAGTCAAGTGAAGTTTATGTGGTGGATGTCATAGTGGCCTTGCGGCCTTGTATGGATTAGCTTGCACTATGTGCAGGTTCGATCCTCAGCGCAGGCAAATATCAATGCGACTTTTTCAAAGTTATTTGTACTTTCTTCTCCATTCAAGACGCTACTAATAAACGGTGAAGGAAGACATCAGGAGGAAACCTGGATTCCTAGTATTGAAATCTGAAATCGCCAATCCACAGTTAGCTAGCGAGATGATCAATGCTCAAATCTTCCCTATATGGGAAGAGGCCTGTATTATTGTATTATTGCATTATTGTATTATTATTATTAGTGATTACTTTTCTATTTAATTGATCTTATAAACCGTTACGTTACCGTTATGAAACGATTTTCAAAGGAACTACAAAAAGGATAATCTTGCATTGGCAATGAAATTTATGCATAAGAAAGTAAGAAGTACTTATACAACCACATACAATCTAATTATGATTGGCTTAGAGAGTGTTGTCATCTATTCTATTTCAGCATATAATATCAGATACCATCGATATGTTTGTAATCCGATAAAGATTAATACATATAGATATGTAGGTATATTGATAGTTCTAAGTTTAATAAGTTGATTCATAGATATGTACAAAGGTTTTCGGTGTACCTATAGGTGTACCTATTATTTGACGCGCCGTCAAATAATAGGTACACTGGGTAAAAAAATAGGGTTTTCAAACATTTTTTTTACGTAACCTATTTTATTTTATTTTAATAAATTTTACTATTTGCGCCGACCCCAAGTAAAATATATAAGGGCAGGAAGGTGATGATGAAAGGTTTACGTAAAATGGTGCCTTAGTTCCACAACTGAACCAGCCTTTAAGTGGTATATGACTGCAAGGATAGCCCAGTGGTGTCCGTGTAGCCCGCGACTGCGCGACTGTGCGACTTACAAATACTTTTTCTGAGTCTGGGTGTCTTTGTGCGTGTGAATTGAATGTCTGTGAAACCCTCCGCGATACAAGGAATAAATTCCTTAGCGCGGGAGTCGTATTAAAAAAGAGGTCGTGGTTGGCTTTCAACATTCAAAATACATCGCATGAGAACAACATTTCACTTTCTTACTCAAATGTTAACAAGTACAAAAACAAAAAAATCTCAGCTATTGTTATTTAAATACCAAACCCTTTACGTCTTAGCCACGGCTTGTTAATCACCTTTTCTATGAATAGTATTTATGTTAATAATAGAAAACATTTTATGTTAATACGTATAACATTGTATTTTTAATGTAAATGAACATTTTTGACCTAAAATTTCCGTTGTTTATGTTTAAAAGAACATGTCAGTGAAATTTATGTGCTCTGAAGATATATTTTTTTTATGTGGTACATGTTTTTACAACGTTTTATCTTACAAGATAATCTGAGACTCGAATGAGTTGTAAATTCCAAGGCACAGTCATCTTTGGGATTGGCGCAAAATAATTTTAACACACTGTCATGAAACACTTTTATGAGGAGGCGAAGAAAACAGTTTATTTAGGCGACGGAGACAGCCTATTTTCGCTACTCTCAAAGTTGGGTTAATAAGGAATGAAATGTCGAAAAAAATAATCCTAAACTTAGTAGATATTAATAGTAATTAGAACTTTGATGTACCTAATAAAAAATATAAATTAAAACTGCGTGGAGTAAAGGTAACCGATCTTGCGGCACCAGCAAAGACCAAGGTTTTTAATTGGTGTAACTCCGATTTGCGACTTGACGAAAATCTCATATTTACAATTTTCTTGTTAAATCTTCTTAAAGATAGCAGGAATTGCAAAAATCAAAAGATAGCGGAGCAATACATATAGGTACCTATTCTTCGCGGGTGATCATCAGACAACACATGTTCTTTGTACTTCTTCAACAGTTTCTCCAGAGTGTCTGACATTGTCCTTTATAACTTAGACCCCATTATCTTCCGCTAAATGCTGTGTTATTAATATTTCTTTTTGTTAACACGTAACTGTATCCGCGCCTGGATTATTGTGTTAATTTACATTTATACTCAGCTATGGATTATTCAGGGTTAATGATGGCGGAATTCAAACGCTATACAAACGGGCTCGTAAACATACTTAGGTACATATATACTGTATTATATATCAAATACGAATTCACCACAATATCGAATGTTACAGGTATTCCACGAATCAGATTCTCAAAGGGCCCGTTTGTTGTGTTATCATTAGGAAGCACACAACGATATTATTGACAGAGCAAATACTCATGTCCTTGTTTCCGAATTTAATGTGTATATACTATATTTACATGTATATACCAACATGTTTAATAAGTAGGTATATTTAGATATTTACACCTAATTGAAGGGAATTTTTCCAACGAGGTGTAAGATGTGCAAGGTACTCAAATAAAAAGGTCCTAGGTGACTAACGGTGAAGGAAAATATTGTGAAGAAACCTGGATTTAAAATATTGGAATCTGTAATCGCCAATCCGCTGTGAGCTGGCGTGGTGATCAATGCTCAAACCTTCCCTATAATATGGATAGAAGCCTATACCCACCTGAATATATTCTTTGTTGGAGATCGTGATATAAATAAAAATTTGAGTAATAATTTTATTGTTGATACATCTGTATCAGGATACGGTTACCCTGATAAGTTCTGTAATTTATTCATCATCTTCCTGCCCTTATCCCATTTCACTTGGGGTCGGCGCAACACGTCTTCTAGACATGTTGCTTAAAGTTTTGGCTATGGTTTTATAGTCGGCCACCTGCCTGACACTAACCCTCTTTGGGAATGCGATTGTTGGTTGTTTACCCGCCACCATTCGGGTGACCCAAGGTGCTTGGTACAGTGCACTGGGTCTTAAAGTCCATTAGTCGCCTTTTACGACACCCAGTGGAGGATATGGGGTGGTGCTATTCTTTATATCCGGACACCACACGGAAATCAATAAGTTCTGTAATTTATTCTACATCAATATTGCGATTGAAAACACAAACATAACAAACTAGGTACAACCTTGGTCTAGTATAATAACCTTTATATTATTATCAGTAAGTATCAACTTATATTCAAATTTATGATACAGGATAAATAATTTAATAAACTCATCCTTATCGACCATGGATTAACAGTTTCTAATACTTTGTAGTTATTTTATCTATTTTCCTAGCATTTTATAGTCGGCAGATCAAAGGTTTATGTAGTTAGTATCCGTGACAGATACCTATTACCTAGAAATACATTGTAATGTAAGGTAGAAAATTGTATTCAATTTTATAGGTACCAGCGCCCTTCGGCATTAAGAGCTTTTAATACTTGAGAGAGAAAACAAATGTCATTCAAAAGCAAGAATGTTGTGGAAGTAAAACGGCAAAAGTAGTAAAGCGAATATCTTCTAGTAGATAATTATTCAAATTCTATGAAGATTATAACGTCGAAGCTTGTAAAATGTGCCCTCAGTGGCCATTGCAGGCCTAGTTCATATTTGCTTTAACTGGATGTTCCTAAGTCATGCTAAATAGTCCGGCTAACTGCATAGATAGAAATACGAAACATTTCTAACTTTAAAGTTTTAACCTTTTCATTTTAGACTCGCCTGTTTTTTGTTTTCCGGCGGGGAAACGCTAATGACTTCAACCCTCGCCGAGGGCACGACCGGGGGCTATATTGAACTCCCACCGACTAAAAACACCCCGGGCCCGGATCGCGCTTGCTCTGCGTGGCTCCAGCTGACTTTAAACTTACATACGTTTTTTTTCGGAATTAAAACGGCAATGTCTTCAACCAACATCCTTGGCAAGCAAGCAATAGGCATATGTCAGACTCCTACCGACTAAAAACAACCCAAACCTCCTAAGCGAGAATCGCGGGATCGTTCGCGCATGCGCGACACTCCTAAAATGCATTACGTATCAAAGTTTGTCTAAGACTTTGTAATAGATATCCATACGGATATGAATAGTACATAAATAAACAAGTCGGAATGTTTTGTTAATGAATACAGGTTTATCTTATCTTATCCGACAGGTGCCGAACTGGGTTTGTCGGCAAGATAACATACCACTTCACTGTGCATTGCAAAATGACATTTTAACTTCACTTTTGACTTATTTTTAAGTTAGGCGAAGTTACATTACCCACCTATTGGAGTTGTTCGCATGTGATTAACAATTTTAGCCGAGAGGTTATAGGTCACCACGCCAATTACTACTGTGCGCAACGAGACACGGGTTTGAACCCCGCGTAGAACAAGAATTTGTGCCATCCGCAAATGCATGTTCTGAGTCTGGGTGTTTATGTATGTGGATTGAACGTCAGTGAAACCCCCCGCGATACAAGAATTAAAACCCTTAGTGCGGGAGACGTTATAAAAACGTATTTCTCTCGCTTATTAGTAATGATTAGCCTAAGGTATAATTTATGAATCCAAAGAAGATTCACACAAACAATTCGAAAGGCGATAATTTTATTTATCGTATAATCTGTGAATGGTCATCCGCCCTTGATCCATAATCCTACTTCACAAGTAATAACGGTATTATTTACGGACAGAATACTGAGAAACTCTCAGAGTAGCGCAATACATTGTTATCGCTGCTTATCTATCGTTTCAACAGATAACATAACTATGGAAATCCTTATCCTTACTAATAATATAAATGAGGAAAGTGAATCTGTCTGTACATAGAATGTGTGTACCGTTTTCCAATTTTCTTGAGGTTTAAATCTCAAGAATGGTTCAATTTTGATCAAATTAGTTGAATAGATACCTTGAATTCCAAAAAAGGCATAGGTTTTAGGTTATGTTGCAATCTTCTGGCTAGAGTCGCAATTCCGCGACTCTGGCTTAGACAATTTCTAGGGCGCGGGGTGTTTTTAGTAGGTGGGAGTTCGACATATCCCCACGCCGTGCTCTCGGCGTAGGTTGAAGTCATTAGAGTTTAACCCCGGTAACAAAAAAAGAAGTTATGTTGAAGTTATGTCGATTGGGAATTACATAAACATGGGTTGTCTTGTTCCAAAAATGTGATAAAGTAAGGTTTTGCCTACAGCTTTATCCGCGAGAGCGTCAGCCATAAACTAAGCTATCCTTTCTTGGTGGTCCAGCTATCGATATACAACATTTTATCAATAGAGGGTAAATGATTTAGCCGTGAAAGTGCAAGAGACAAACAAAGTTACTACCAATTTGAATGATCACTATGGATAACTGAATTGCATCATCATCATATTTTCTCCATCACTTCCTACATACAACTAAGCCGTATTCAGATGTCAATAGGAACAAATTGAAGTGATTTTGTCGAATCAAAACCGATAAAACGGAGAGATAGCGTCAAAATATGAATGATGGTAACTTTATGTGATAAAATCACATGCTTTTCATATACTTAGGTTGATCTCACATGACAGATTTCTCAGTTTTATAAAGTTTAGCTGACTATGAAATTGTTTTAAAAATCTATGGTAGGGTTTTTTTAATAAAATACGTAGAAATCTCATATTTGGTAGTAAAATTTAAAGTTTTTATTTGTATTGCCAAATACTAATAATTGTTAATAACTTAAATAGATGACTAAAATCAGTATTTTTCGCCGAATTCGGGACTAATGCTGTCATTTATATAAACGTGAAAAACCACCACTATATTATTTATGAACCAATTCCCTAACTTAATATCATCCCTGTGCTAAAAGAGTCTTCTAATCTAGGTTTCCTTCCGATGTTTACCTTCACCGTTTGTCAGTGGTGTCTTAGAATAACTAAGAGAGTACATATAACTTTGAAAAAGTCACACTGGTACTTGCCTGCGCTGGGAATCGAACTTGCAACTCGTGCACACAAATCATAGAACCGAAAATCCACCACGACTTAATTTAGAATAATCTAGAAAATTGGTTAAACAGGAAAGTCAATAGTTAAATATATTACTTCGTTGTGATAATGTTATCAGTAAATTAATCATGCAAAATATTTATTTATCAAATATTATAACCCGACCTTGATTGTAATAAAATGCATTTGTTATGAGTTTTTTTATAATTACTATAAAAAATTGAATTATCTATGAATCTTTGATAGCGGTATCAATTATTTATTTACTTACTGATATGACAGTTTATAGTATAAGTAGGTACCTACTATAGTGCAACTGCTGCAAAAACAACAAATTGTTATTTATATAAATAACAATTTGTTGTTTTTAATTCACAGCTTTTTTTTCCGTCCAAACATAATATGTTCGGGTATTAAAACTAGATAATTTGATAATCTATATTATTTTTTGCAAAACAAAAAAAAATATTGTTTATTGGCAATTAACGGAAAAATATAGGTTACGTTTAAAATGTGTACGACATTACATAGGAAACACATGAATAGTCAAAACAATGATCGTGTGTCACGTGTAGCAATGGACAGTGAAACACTCTTACATTTTGACCCACTACATGAAGATCACACCAATCCATTGTTTTCTGACTTTCACTTTTGTTTAATGAAACGTTTTCGTTGTTTATGACGTTATGAGCTTTTAGTGACGAAAGGGTATTGACCCCCAAAAACTTAAAGAAAACTCAACGTTTCATTATCCTCATCAGCCTTGATTGAAGGCCACTATTACTGGGTATAGGTCCTATTAGGTATTCCTTTGTTTTATGCCATTCGCCTGTCTCTAGCGCATTGCATCCTAAACCTCATCTTTTTTTTAAATCTGGTCTTTAAGACGTTTTACTTAAATGTCACTCTACTTTTTGTCAATCGCCGGCGCCGATGTTTTAATATTACCGACAAATTAAAAAAAAAATACAATGATAGTACAAGTGACATTTTTGAGGACGGTTACAATTTTCACCAAGAAAAAAGTACTTTAAATGAGTGAAGGTGCACTTTTACGTACACGTTGTATGATTGTACTTTATTAAATACTATAAAAATAATACGTAAAGTCTGTTGTTACGCCCATAGCTAGTATTCAGTTAGCGTACAATCAGATACCCTGTATCTTGGATGAAGAAATCCGCGAGATTGCCAGTAAATGCGTGACCATTTTAAGTGGAAGACTCCATTTTAGCTTTTGATTCATCACGATTTTATTTACGAAATAGCTAGGAGAGTAATGAGTTCTAAGTCTGACACATCTTGTGTGATGTTGACACAGTTTTATGTGATACGCAATAGCTATAATTTTGTTGTTGCTACAAGATACATGGATTCTGAATGTTAAGTTCTATAAAGAAAATAATGAATTAGAAAATCGATATGATAAAAGCGATTGTTTATTATATTTTGAGGAAAATCCTGAGGTGGCTTAGATTAGTTAGTATTAATATTTATATTAAAGGAAACGACTCAAAACAGTCTTATTTATATAAATCGATAAAAAATACAACCTGATTTGCGCAATAATTGATTTTTTTAAACAAGTATTGTTTATACTGAGAAATTATAAATAGGTAGTTTTATTTACTTGGTTTTTTGTTTGAATTCGATTCAGAACGAATTCTTAATCTTAAGGTCGTTGGAAATTAAAGCTTAATTGCATTGTATTGTTTACCAAATTCACAACCATTCATTAAAATTTGTTTTGTTCTATTTTGAAACAAAAACGTAAACCAATTTGCATATACAAGGCACTGATACGCATAGAAAACACAACACTGTTTTATGTAACAACACTGTTAAAATTGCTTTCACTGACAAAACAATTTTTTTTTTATATTTTCGACCAAAAATCAACACATAGGTTTACTGTTTATATTTTATGTATTATTATTAATATAATATAGTGCACTGTACACCTTTACGCGCTAGTAGAAAGACAACTGAATGCGGTGTTCTAAAATTATCACTATCAATTGTTTTATATCAGTAGGTTGTCTACAGACTTGCGATTGGAGATGACACGGTTATTTTTTTGAAACTTTAAATTGTTAATATATTTCTACAATGGTAAATGTAATTGTTAATTATTGTAGAAAATGTTCGGTTTTGATTTGTGTTTTTTTGTGTATGACTTAGTAAATAATTAATGATACAGATTGCGATTGTTTTTATCTGTTTTGGGATAGTCATACACGATAACGTATCGTTTTAATTTCAGCTTAGTTGATTTTTACTCATAGTCATAATGTGAATTTTAAAAGTAACCGTGTATTTATATTATCATGATCTATTTTGATCATCTCGCCGGTCTACTGTTGGTCAAAAAATCTTTCAAATCCTTTCACAGTATCCTATCCCACGCCACCTCAAACCAGTCTTGGCTATATTCGACAAGTTTTAGTAATTAAACGACATATTTTTAATCAAATAATATAAGTTTTGAGACAAATTTGCTTCATGTAATAAATTAACCTTCAAACAACATCATTATATGCAGTAGTTAATTAATATTTATTACAAAGACTTCATTACATTTATAACGCATGTGAGAAACTCGAAGTATTCAAATTATTCTCCTTATTAATTTCAAACATTACTATGATAAATAATTAATTAACCACGGAGTTTATTTAAAGCATTTTGTTTAGTATTTTAATTATAAGAATTGAGGAAATAAAAAGCACTAAGAATTCTTATTTTTATTGTTCGTTGATGCAAAATTAATTACGTTAGCAGAATTTATTGTCACCATTGCCTTCGGGTTTTAACCAATTATAAAGGAAAAATAGTTATTTTTTTGTTGCTTAATTTTAACCTTATTTAAGAAAATCCATAACTATGTCTGTCTGTTTCTTATTATAGAACAAATATACGAGTAATTCTTTTAAACATTAAAAGACAACAATTTATTATTTCTTTTTAATAATTCATGATTCTATAATAAATACAACTAGGTGCGTAGAATTCCCTCGGACAATGTGACATATATTATAGGATTACACCAGTAAAATCACTATTTATCGCAAGACTACACTTGCGACAAATAGTCGCACAGTCGCTCACAGCCTAAGTGTAAGATACATAGATCAATCACTGCGCCAGAAGCGTCACGGTTCTTGGACACAATATTCTAAAGCGATTACTTAATAAAAATGGTTACAGCGAGTGTTTACTTGAAAAAAACTCTTGTAATTGGTCTTAAAACATGTAACGAGCATGAGTGCACTTCCTAATGAAGATGGGTTTTTGTTTTAATGATCTGCTTTTTAATGACGTATTTTTCTTTTGTATTTTTCTAGTTTTCTTATTAATGTTCGATGGTTAAAAGAGTCTCGTTTTGAAAATGGAACTACTTCGATTTAGAGTGTATTTAAATTTGTTTTTTTTTTTGTGGCGTGGTTTTAAATTATTTTTGTGCCAGTGTTTATTTATTTTTATTATTTTTAGGTACACTGAATTTTACTTTTTTAATTTTGTTTTTCTTGATTTGTAGAGTCAAGAATATTTTTAATGGATATCGTTTTTTTTCATCGGCTAGATAAAATATTCTTTATTGCACACCATATGGTTACTGTAACGCCATAATTTTGTTGATGTTATTAAATATGTTTACTGAATTTTGTGCTTAATATTAATAAATAAATATCAGGGTTGAAAGTAAAAGTTACATGGTGCCACAATAGGCAGTCAAAAATAATAAAATCCAACGATAATACAGGTGAAACATTTACTTAAACCACTCCCAATTTTATCTGTGTTGATGACAGATAACTCAGATACCGTGAGATACCATCTGACGTAAGATAACTTCAACTGACGTATATAATCTGTCACAATACAGGTATTTTGTAAGGCTAAGTAACATTGAAAGATTTATCTTGACGAATATCAAGGTCGTATTTGAAGTTTGTGCTGAAGGTTCTAAAATTTAGTTTAATAGTCTGGTTCATATACCTACATCAATAAATAATATTAAACAGTCGCTACTTGCGTCGGTCCGTCCATTTGTATGCTTAGATCTCTAAAATTATGCAATGAATTTTGATGCAGATTTTTCATAGGATAGAAGGATTTATATGTATAAATCTTTTTATTGAAACCTAGTTTTAGTTTACATTGACGGCATTGATGACCACGCTTGCATTTCTCTTTTATTTTGTTTGCATGAAAACACAAGATCGGGCTGATTAAACACACTGATATAATATTACGACAAATCTCTAAAACTATGTCAAAAAGTCAAATGTTAAGTCAAATTCTAGTCTTAACCTAGGCATTTAGTAGGTACTTAAAAAAACTATTTACTATCTTCTTAATGATTAAAGCAGATTTTAAATGCTTCAGCCTTAATACTGACTTAATAACAGCTTGTAACCATATATGTTTTCCCTGAAACTGCCAAGTAAAGCAGCTTAATAAAATAAATTGTTTATAGACTTGCTTGCAACTTAATAACTTTGAAGGTTTCATTATAAAACACTTTGTTTCATTAATATTATTTTTTAATTTGTTTACTCATTAAAATTTTGCTTAAGATAAGATTTTACTTTATTTTTTAGATAAATTTCCTGGTTTATAAGGGTCTTGTTGTAAGCCAATATTTTTTTGGTATTAATAAGTGTAAGTGGATATGGATTAATTAAAAAAAAAGTTTGTAAGTGAAAATGAGTCAAAAAAACAGAATTTGCATTAACGTTTCTAAAAAGTCAAAAAGAACGTTACAAATTTGTGCACCCCTTAATATATCTATTATATTAAGAATTTCAGTCTTTGAACCTAACTAAAATTCTTAGGTAGGTACTATAATATTATAATACTACATACAATCTACTATCTAACTAGATCTGGCCTATTTATAGCCTACTGTGACGAATTAACTGCGGCGGTCATATTGCAAGTGACAAATAGTGTTAGTTTCGGCGTTAGGACCTAATCTTGACTGATGGGGCCACTGAGCGAGGAATGGACTAAACTGGACTCTACTTTGACTTTAGTATACCAAGTCACGAGCTAAAACATGTTCATATACACGACTAAACAATTGAAGCTTAAGTCAAATGATGTATGACTTTGTGAAATTTTATGTTTAGCTTACAATATCAGGAATAATAATAGCTTCAGAAATTTCGCATGAGAAATTTACGTCAACTGTTTGGTACAAGTTTTTGCTCGTGACTGTACATGACTTTGGTGCCTACAAAATAGTAGACTATTATACAGGGTATATCTCAGTTTGCAGTTAATGTGAGGCTATTATAGAAAAAGTTTTTTTTCTGCTGTTTTTAACGACATTTTTACTTAAAACGAAACTGAATAATAGAGTCTGTTTTTTCACCAACTTTTCTTAAGAAACTTAGTTGACTGTGGAATTATAAAAATAATCTAGTATTATAGAAATTTAGACGTAACAATACATAATTATACAAGTAGGTAAACCATAAAGTAACTGACAAAATTTAAAAAATAAACAACCCTAAATCGGTAAACTAACATACTCTTGTACTTATACTACTTAATACAGAAACATATTCACAAAGGTCAATGCCCTTTATCGGGTAGGTTGCTAACTAATGGATAATAATTGTCGCTGTACTTGGTTTGTTCGTTAACAATGTATATTCCGGTATATTGTTAATACTAATACCGAGAAATTGAAAGGTATAATTATAACCAACTATACCTGCTTAGTAACAAGTGTATGAATTTAGAACAAAGGCCTCCAACATCGCCTTCGGATAGAGTTGAATAGATTTGTACTCGCGGTCAGTGACCTTATATGTTTATTTGATAAAATGGCTGATGCGTTGAGGTGGTTGTGAGTTTGAGTCCTGCCTGATATTTATATTATTTCTATCTAATAAACGAACTTAGTTTCTTTTACGATTAGCTAATGACATTTTTTTTATCCCAGTGGAAATCCTCATGGACTGCCCCTCGTCAGGGGGTTGACGAGAGGGGTGTACTGGCTAAAACTACTGGAGCGTCCTCATCTGCCTATGGCCGGGGGTACGAGGTTACGCTATCGCATTCACCGGGAAGTTAATGACGAACATAATTATACAACATTTCGCAATAAGGTTATCAGTCAGTATTTAGTTTTAAAATCGAATAGGTAGTGTGTAAGTTTTCCTAACCAAAACATACAAAAAAATACTCTTAATAATTTGCATTCGCTTTAATAAAATAACGAAGAACTGCAATAGTGCATATAATTAGTACGAGGTTATCAACCTAAGGTACCCGTTAATGGATTAACCTAAAAAGGTTCAACCGTTACCTTTATTTATAGAACGCAGACTGCACTTGATTTTATTGCACTTTGCTTGATTATTGGATGCGCTGAAGGAAAATAGTATAAAGTATTAAGTTTTTTTTAATTCAGTGAGAGTTTGATTTGTACATTGCATTGAGTTTAAATGCTACATTGTCAGGTAAATCATAAAATGCTTTTTCTAAACATAGATCTCAAAAAAAATCTGACGTAGGCACTTAAATAATCTTCAAAATTTATTGGAAGTAAATATTAGTTAAAAAAAAGGTTTGTTTTGTTTCTGCACTGCAAAAGATATTATATCCATCACAATCACAATAGTATGCAACACGTATCTGAATTTTGATATCCGACAAACGAAATTGAGTCATAACTGGTAAAGCACTAGAACTATTTTGGTATACCTAAAATACTATATTAGAGGTGTTAACTTGATAATACTGATAATTTACTTAAACAACAATAGATACACACAATCGTTTTATTTACTCAAGCAATTAGTTCGAATACTTCAAATAATACTGGCACAAAATACTCCTATTTTAACAGAAATCGAATCACAGTCGTTTTCATTGATTTTCGAATACGACCTGCTTTCTCCAGGAAAAATAAAAATTTTATGCATGAATGCAACGCGATTCTGCTTTGTTTTTAAAAAATACTGGCTGATTGCTCATTTAAGAGTAAAAAAGATTGGTGAATACCCCAGTTCTTTTAAAATTCGAATTGCATTGGAAGAATTCGATTTTTTTTCTCTTTTTTCATTTAAAAGCCAACGCCGTTTTATTTTTAAAGTAAAACCATTTCTGTGCTGTGTTCGATTGTTGATTTTGAAATGAGTGTTTTTTAATGTTGTTATTTGTTTATATTACGTGTTTAGCCGAAGTTTGGTTGAGAATTTTAGAAAATGTAACAGTTTGTTATAACATGTTGTTTATTCTTGGTACTATAAAAATATTCAAATTTGTTTCCATTAAAGCTCCGAAACAGAAACATATTACTCCGATACTAATGGTCTAGATGCTAATAGATATTTGGCATTTTAGCATTTATTCTGACTAACTATTCTCACTTAAATAAAACTCAATAAACGAATAACAATACAAAATCGAGCATAAAACAAATGACTCACACGAACACAAACCCTTGTTCCCTTCATGTCCAAATTACGAAGTACAGACTGCGTTTATATAAATACAATGAGAACACACGAAAATGTACGCAGATAATTGATGTGTCAGGACCACTGGATGCATCGCATTCACCGCGGACTGTGCCTTTACAATGGCCTGGAGTGTACGAATAATATGCGAGTTTCACTACAGGACAAATTAATTGCACCAGTTTTGGTTTTATCAATTTTGTTTTATAATCGGTCATTTCGAAAATTGTTCCTACTTTTTTAACCTATATTAGTTTTAAAGTGTTTCTTCTTATTCTTAAATAAAATAAATAGGTCGTTCGGTATTGAAGTTAACTAACAATATTAAAAAGAATATGAGTGATCGTAAATGAATTGTTAATAATACTTCTAGGTATATTAATGATAATAACTGAAGATAAAAAAGGGGTGTTGACCACCATCTCGCAAAGTTAGAATGTGAAAGAGAGACGCAACTCTACGCCAAGTAGTGCGCTGTCTCATTTCCACAACTGCAGTAATCTTAATTTCAGAGTTGATATTACCCCTGTATCGAGTTTTTATGTTGTTAAATGAATACGGTATTCGAATAACGTGATTAAATGATACGTAAATATCATACCGATGCCGAGTTAATAAGGTTTAATGAGTTAATCGTTGTAACGAGCGAATTCGAATCAACTTGGTTTTAAAATTCAAGTAATTTATGTCAATATGAAAATATTACACTTAATTAAGAAAAATCGGAGTTTTTTGAGTAATTTCGTTTAAAGAGTTGTTAAGTGCCGTGAAAGATAATAGCTTTGTGTTTTATGAAATGTTTAATTACTGTGATATAATAATAAACGTGTGTACCAATACGTGTGTAACACAAGACATGATTGAAACCAAAATCTATACAGCATGTTGGTAGGTATGTATATGTACATACAGTATTGACATGACTAAACTTGGAGTCAATTAACTGAACTTAATTAAGTTAATAGATAACCGTTAATGTAGTCTGATGCATGCGGGCTAACAAGACATATAGTTAATGTAGCAGTATTGGGATGTGCACTTGAGTGATTGGTTAAGTATTCATATTCACTTCATTTACTTGATTTTGTCAACCAAAATAAGCTTGCTCTTCAAATACGTACCTAGTACTATTTAAGTTAGATTATTTTTTAGAGTAAACTTGCTCCATGATAGTAAAATAATGTCTCAGCTCAGATTTGGAGACATTTTGATGTGCTTAGAATTAAAAATAACCATATACACGATGAGAGAAAAATATAATTAATTTTATGATTCTACCACACTTAAGTTATTATAAAATGTTATATTATTTTATGTTTAAACTTTTTTTTCCTTTTCATCACAAGAGTTTTTTTATACCATTCACCCGAGGTTCCTTAGTAATTTAACCGTAGTAAAAACACAAGGTTATCCGATATGAAACAAAACCTTTAAAATTTTCACTATTACATAGCAAGAAAAATCTTTCAAACAAAAAAAAAACAGAAAAAGATATAAAGGTGTGTGCACCTTTTCTCGGCCGCCACAGCACGTTTGCAACCTAAATACGTGAGGGTTTAAACATTGGATGTCCATAGCACTTTGTAAGCGAGTAAACCGTGTTTAGTTATACGAGTAATTTAACAGAATCTATGCTGTTTTGTATTTTCAGAGATTTTATCTCAATATTGTAACGAATATTATGCAATTTGTATATAGCAACAAATACTATAGGTAACCTACGGGGTTACTTATTAAAATTGCATAAAAGATAATGTGTGTATTACGAGCACGGAAAAAGGCCATTTGACAAAAAAAATCGAATTAGTCCGTCAGGAAGATTTCAAAAAATATTGAATACGTATTTTTTTTTTATTAAATCAATAAAAAAAAGGATAAAACGCAACAAAGGTGGTGAAATACTTAGAAGTGAAGGCTACCAACGTCACTTGCCAGGAAAAAGTGTACTTGTATGTGACGTCACACGAGATGTCAATTTACCGTTTCACCTTATTTTTTTTTGTTAACGGGATAAAAGAAAAAATACGCGTCCAATATTTTTTGGAAATCTATCTGACGGACTAATTGATTTATTTAGTCAAATACCCAATTTAAAACATCGATCGGAAATGTATGAAATAAACTGTATTGGAGTTTTCTATACTTGGTATTATAATTATAGATATCCTCTGAATTGAATACAATTACTAGTTTTTCGGGATTTCCTGTAACATAGCTACCTATTTTAAATTATCAATGAAATCGAAGTGTCTATTTAAATAGAATGAAAATTCGAGTTCATTTTGCGTAGCATCCCATATTTTTTTGTTTAATCAATATTTTGTTTTTATTTTAATGGAAAGTGATACATTTTTACTTATTTCTGTTTTCTGGAATTCCAACAAATATCAAACAACCGAGACCTCTAAAGCACATCTGTCTACATCCAACTACAACAAAACTGGTGCAGTTATCAAAGGAGCGAGACAGCACTACACAGCGTAGACTGGCGTCTTTCTTCCACACCAACAACAGTTTTACTTTAAAATATAGTGGTATGTCTTCCATTAAACACTCTTGGCATCTTAACCCATCACGTCTGTAAATACGTGACGGTTACCGCGAGTTTCTTTTCCGATGTCAATTTATACAATTACTAGCTGTGCCCGCGACTTTGTCCTCGTCATTTTCTGTTATTATTTTAGACAATTTAGTTTTTAAAATTTTTAGAACATAATTATTTTAAAGTACCTACTTCTGCGTAAATTATATTTTTAGTTTTATTTTCTTGTGGCAGAAGTACATATTGATTTTCTCCACAACCTGATACGTTGATACAACTCTTAACAAATGCATTAATTTCGACCGAATTTGATTACCATAAAAACGGTTCTAGTGAGTTAATCTTAAAAGATAGACATATACTGTCCTGGACATTTTTTTAGATCATTTTAATAGAAATAATTCTTTTATACATATATTTTTGGTATCTTGAACCGTTTTCGGAGCGCACGCAACGGAAGCCCTCAAGGATGAATAATTTTCCCCGTTTTTTTCACATTTTCCATTATTTCTTCGCTCCTAATAGCTGCAACGTGATGTTATATAGCCTAAAGCCTTTCTCGATAAATGGTCTATTCAACACAAAAATAATTTTTCGATTCGACCCAGTAGTTTCTGAGATTAGCGCGTTCAAACAAACAAACAAACAAACATACAAACAAACAAACAAACTCTTCAGCTTTATAATATTATATAGATGTAATAGCATAAACATCATAATTATTATAATTTTCTTGATATTGTTGAATTACGTTTGCACGAAATTCGCGAAAATGGCAAAATATTAAATGCTTTTCGGAAAAGGAACGGATACGAAAATAGCTCAATGTAGATTAAAAAAAGAAATGATCGGGTAGCCTTCTACTACCTTCTAATCGTCTTCTTGCCTTTATCCTATTTACTTGGGGTCGGCGCAATACGTTTTTTTCTTCCATTCTAGGTCATATCAGGTCACAGTATTATTTACTTCTTTTTCTTTCATATCATTCCTTATACGCCTACACCCTACTACCACCTTCTAAAGTAATATTATTGCAGTTGCGAAAGAGAGACGGCGCTCTACGTCGTGTAGAGCGTTGTCACACTTCCACAACTGACATTAGGACTTATAACGAAAAATTAGTAGATCACTTATCAAAGCTAACGTCAAGAATAACAGTCAATTAGGTTGATATTCTTTTGTTAATCAAGTAGGCAACACATGTCCAATAATCGTGATGAGTACATTTGATTGGCTTAAAGAAAATTGATCAGTGCGAGAAAACCGGAGGTGGTCTTTCGAACTTTCGTAAAGTAAGAAAGTTTGTAATATAAGTGGCCGGTGTAATGAATCGTTTCCAGGTAATCATGAACAGTGAAACCAGCATCCAAAGACAATTACAACATAATTAAAACGAAGATTAAATCAACAATCATGGATTAGCGATCGCCAATTAATCTGTTCTCTATGCAATTACTTCATGTTATATCATTTCTTGGAAGCATGTGGCCTTATTACCAAGTCAATAAGGACTATAATGCTAATTACTTTCGGTTTCAGAACATCGCGTGCTGTCAAACTTGTTTGAAAAACTTTGATGTTGTGAACAATTGTTGTGTTGTTTTTTGTTTTATTCAGTAGGTACTTGGATTTGATTTAACACGCTATATTTTAGATTCTTTGTTGTTTATTACTTTGTGATGCTCAAATGTTTCCTGTTTAAAAACTTGTACGTTATGGTAAATTACTTACTTAGCTTACCCTTTTATAACGATGCCATACTTTTGTAATCCTGATTAAAATTCAATTGTTTAAATGCTCTATCTAGCATTACACTTTGGATTTAAAACTAGGGGGCTAGACAATCTAGACAAATACTCGTAAGTAGACTGTTATAACACAAATTTGTTATAAGTTGGTGATAATGATCTTGCATTTTCGCAATATCAATGTTTTGGATACATTTTTACTGTTGTAACAACGTGTAAGCTTAATACTGGTCCACAAAAACACTGATGATTTAGTTAGTAAAAGACCAAACCTAATATCAATACAGTATGTAGTTACCAGATATTATAAAAGAGTTTGTATTAGTACAATATTACTTATTATTAATATCACATCGTCCCTAGGTAGACCGAACAAAAGGTACTCAGATATTTGAAAGGAAACCCTTTTCTTGTAAAAAGTAAATAAGGGATAAAGAAAAATAAAAACTAGATAGAAAATATATTGCGAAAGCCTAAAAACTATACTTGAGCCAAATTCGATAAAGAATACAGGTAAACAAACCAATTTAGGGTTATCACAACTCACTTTTTACAAATCTTCAATTATTTACATGATTATTGCCTTTTTCACGCTAACTATTTATTAAGAAATCCTATTGCAGCATATTTCACTAGAATCACTCAAATAACATGCATATTACATGGTTATTTCGAAAAATCATTAATAAGTCGACATTAACTTTTCGCGATAGCCCTAACAAAAAAGAAACATGGATGAAATCCAGGGATAAAACACTTTTTTGCGAATTTAGTTCATACCAACAAACAAAGTTGGGACGTTTGTATATACAATTTTGCACATTTTAACTAATTTTCTAATCAACCGCATAACACGTGCATTATAATACTTCCAAGTATGAAAGGCTCGCGTTTAGTTGTTTCATTGAAGACTATGTATAATAATACGTATCAAAAATATTTTTATTATATTTTACGTTTCATTTATTTTAATATTACTTTATACCGTTTGATAGGCAACCATATAAATTATTATTAATTTATGTTAAGAAAAAAGACATAAACCTACAATAAGAAAAAATAAATTGAAAATAACGAAACGTAGCAATATAATTTGGTCGAGTTTTACGTCTGCATGCTCGTTCTGTCTTGACCTGTCAGTCGAGGTGCGAGTTGTTGTAATTTCTTTGCGTTCTGCTATATTTGTATGAAAAACATTAATCTAGAAAAGGTTGTTAATATCTGCCTTTTAGGAGTAAACAAGTCGTTGCCTAGCAACGATTTGTTTACCTCTATTCTTTATCGAATTTGGCTCAAGTATAGGGACAATAGCTTGTTATATTCGTGGGCTTCAGTGGGTTTAATTTTAGACTTATTCTTATAGAAATAGAATAAAAATAGTTTTTTGCTATCATAGTTTATGTAATGACGTTTTTAGTAGGAGACATGAAGGTAAGCAAGGTTATGTTTTAATAAGGTTTTATTTATCTTACAAAAGGACAAGTTTTACAGGACGATTTACTTGAGACTAAAGATTTACTTGACTTTTCTCATTAGAGAATTAGAACATACAAATTAGTGTAGTTGCCTTCTCTTGTCTTACTTTTGCCGTGCCCGACAGGGTTCACCTATATACCTAATATAAAACCTATACATTGTGCAAAGCAAATAAAGTATTGACGAATTTGAACTACGTACTTCTTTAGTAATAATAATATTATCGCACTTTTCAAGATGGTCAGATCATGGTGCCACATTATCCTCAAATTATCGTCACGAAGCGATACAGTGATTTAAACCCATCATTTTTGGGCTTGTTAGATCAGTCATTGCGAGTACCTTGAGCTCAAATTATTATCTTATTTTTGATTCTATAATCACCAAAATACATATTTAAAAGTACATTAATCCCGTATAAAACAGCAGTAACAGAACAATCCGGCAAATTACACAAATTCATGAACTGTTACAATACTTATCGTCAAGCCTCATTGAATATCGGTCATTGACCTATGATATTACTCGAGAAATTGCCCTCAGGGAATTTCTCTTAAATAGAATTGATTTATTCAGACGAATATTATGTTTACTTGTCTTTTCTCGTTAGAGAATTATCTTTTTACTTATATGAAAGACCTTTGACCTTCCTTTATTAGAAACAATTGAAACTTGAAAAAAGGTTTGAATTATTAGATGACAGGTGTCAAATACGTCACTGTTTTATAAGGTAAGTTTTGTACAACACACTAGCGGCACTAGCTTCGCACTAGTGAAATACTGATGTATTATACATAGGTATAAACATTCCTCTTAAATCACTCTATTTATTACTAACAAACCGCTTCAAAATCCTTTCGTCGTTTTAAAGATTTATTAGGACATACAGACGAAAGCGACAGTGACTTTGTTTTAAACTATGTAGTAAAGGTACTTTAAATTGCTAGGAATTAATGAGGTTGAAACTGGCGTAGATTTTAATTATCTTTTAAAACAATGGGATAAAGTAATTATAGATTGCAAGATGAAGCTGACAGGTCGGTAAATAAGCAATCTTAGCTTCGTAATTACATAATTACTGTTACCTACATTCGTCATTAGCCTATTTTTCCTCGAATAGGTTGTCGAATAGGAAAAGTAATTAATAATTTTGGAAGTATATGACATTTGCATGCAAATATTTGGTTGTCTCTTGTTCCACTATTTAAAACACTAGGCTGATCTTGACAAGAAAAAAAAAACATTTTCTGATTCCTTATTTTACCGCATAACTTTAAGAGTAGGGAGGCCTTCGCCCAGCAGTGGGACATCTTAGGCTAGTAATATTAATAATAATCACACTCCAAGAACTGATTCGTTATTTTACTAACTTTATTTGTTATCGCATAACTAACTCCGCTCCTGCTCAAAACTCATCCTCAAAATTCCGCTGCTAGGCTTGTCCTTTGCCGAGTATTGGAACGCTACATGCTAAGAAAATAAGCAATAACATACTCAAAGAACAGCCGACTTAGAACATGTATTTATGGATCACACAAATACAGGGATTTAAACACTACCACGTCTTAAAGTAATGTAAAAGTAATATAAGTAATGTTATTTGCAGTTGTGGAAAAAAGACGCCGCTCTACACTGTCTAGTGCGCTATCACGCTTACACTATCATAATAACATCACGTTAAGATCGTGGTGGTAGGCCCTCAATGGTACCTAGTTGACGTGGAGACAAATTAAGATGACAGAGATCGTATGTACAACGTATAACAAAAGGTTTTACAAAACAACGCATTTACAGCAATTTATAGCGGCTAGTTAAAGGAAAATAATATGAAATGGTATTGTAATAGGTAATAGAATGGCATAATCATGTAATTGTGATTGTCAGTACTTAATACAATAGGAAGAGATCTTCATTATAAATAAGTAGATTTAAATGATACAAGTTTTTTGCTAGTCATGTAGTTAAAATGAGGGCTTATAATTTTGTGTCATTTGTTTTGTTGGTCAAGCCAGTGATGTTTAACATAAACAGCTGAAAGAATTACCTACTTGATAAACTGAATTTATGATGCATTTTCTACTACTATACACTAAGTCAAATGATTATGTAAGCAAAGTGTTGGAAATATGGTGAAATGCTTTTTTTCAATACCATTTTTGATTTGTCTGATTTAAGTAAGACAACCTCGAATACAGGTCACCAATTTCTCACAAACAATCGTCGGCATATCAATAACAATTGAAGATCTAAAAACCTTCTGACACGGAAACGTCAAAACAGTTGCAATACAATAAAAACAAAACACACGAAACTTCATCAAATTACAAGCAATTTTATATCACATTTGTAACACCCGATACTTATATACCTCGCTTCACTTACTTTATATGTCACACAGCATTGGGTGACAAATAAAAAGTGTTTTAGAAATGTGTGTAACGAGATATTTCTTAAGGAAACGTTATTTGCGGTATTCTTATTGTTAATGTAATTGGTCTTATATATTTGTAGCGGTAGTTTGGAGTTCTATGTTGATATCTAGTTACTAAAGTGACCTTGATACGTATTTTCCTAAATAGACCTTTGCTGAAGTAGCTCATTGCGTGGTAAGTATAAGTACTATTTAATTATAGACCCTAAGGACCAAACGTGTACGATATTTATTTTTTAAACATGCAAATTTATAAATATCACAAACTAGCTGTTTTCCTTTTCCTACTCCTCCTTTTTTACTATTTCTGATTAATTTCGTTGCGGGTTCCAAGACAGTCAATCATTTCCCCTAGGACACACCGAGCTTCACTGTTTCGGTGGTATTCGTTGGTCTCATTGTAGATCCTGGCTTACAGGAGTTGCAATGACGGGCATGTGTGGTGGGCTAGTCCCAAAAAAAAAAATAGCTGTTTACAGCTGCAAAAATATTACTCATCTCAGACGCAGTCGGTTAAAGAGGAAAGAGTAACAAACAACCATCCATACCCACAAACTTTCGTGTTTACAATATTAGTAGAGTGCAGGCTTAACTTTGAATAATATTGTAACATGTTTTAAATGAGAATAATTTATATCGATTTGATATAGTGGCTGGCATAGTTAAAGGCTAAAATAAACTGCGTTGTATCATAATTTTATCAAGCCATTATTGTCAGAAGTGTCTGCTGAATCAGGTACCTAAATTAATTTGCTAATTTAAAAAGCAGCACGACATTATAACGTTACATAAACGTGTAACATAATGCTCTGTACAACAAAACGTATAAACTCAGCGTTCGATTTATCTTCACGGAATTTGGCGTAAAAGAAAATTAATTGCGATAATAATTAATTACGTCCGCCATGATTCGGCATCGTGAACTTACGAATGTTTTATTTGACATTGAAACATTTTGCAGTCTTAGCAGCAGAGAAGGATAATTTTTTTTAATTATTAGTTTGATATTTAGGTTTTTAAGGAATCAATTGTTTTTAGTCTTGGGTCTCAAATAGGGTATTTGACAAAAGCAAACTATTTGTTAATGTATTACCTTAATTTTTATTAAATAGACAAAAGAAAAAAAAAGGTATCCATTTTTTTGTCGGACTATCTGATAGTGTCGGAGTAATTAGATTTGTTTTTGTCAAATACCTTGTTATGTTAGTTCGACCTATGTCATTTTACTTCTAACATCAAGCTAGTAGTACTATAAAATTCTGATTTGACACACCACTGCACTGACATTTAAGTAGCTTCGCAGTATTACGTAGCGTGACGAATTTGCATTATATTCTGATGTTACATCAAATAATGTAACGTTAATCTCATCACCTATAATGTGAGATCTGTAACGGTGTTACATCGCTCGCGATGATCTATCTTTGTTATAGGAAAAGTCTATGTCATCGGGGAGCCTAGCTCTTACAGACAGTTGCAGTCGTGGAAGCAAGACGGTAAACTACACGTCCTAGAGCGGTGCCAGTGATACCTAGTAGACTCAGTGAAACAAAGAATACTCTTTTAAAAACAATCTTTAGAAACATTTTCGTCCCAGGGAATACACAAAACAATTCATTAATAAAATACCCGTCATATTAAAAATTCATTAAATTTCTTCGGTACAAAAATTTCATTCATAAAGAATCGTAGTAAAAGGTGCCCGTCGTATTTGAAATGAGTTTTATTAACTTTTTGCTGGGTGACCTTAAAAGGCATTGACCTCCTAATTATTTGACGAAAAATTTCTTTTAGAGATGGCTATCGACTTGAAAGTTATCGATACTTAAGTGTTTACTGTATAAATGTAATTTTATACCTTCTTTTAAATGAACATAATGTAATTTTGTATTACAACTTAAATAGCAGGCCTCTCGATAAACATAAAGATATCGATCAGAAAGTACTCATTTCAATTATATCGATTGAAAACGCTGATTTAATTAATTAAGAAAACCATATAACGAATTGCTTTTTTAATGACCAACAGTCTGACTTCAGTCTCACCACCGATTTTATAAAAGCAATTTTTTACTCGATTTTCGTTGCGATTGACTCGAGTACTCGATTTGCATTATCGACTTACATCGTTATTGCAACACTAACATATTTTTAATCTTCGTTTTAAATTAGATTTCGTTTGTTTTCTATCTGTTATATTGGTATCGATTGGGTAGTGAATTAGACCGAATCAAGTGATCTAAATAAATTGTTTAAGTAGTAGAAAGTAAAATTGTGTTATTTGTATGAAAGTGTATGAAAGTAATTGTAGTTTAATGGTGCGATTACATTAAGTGGGTATGTTGTATAAAATATTTTCCGTATTATTTTTATGCTATTAATATAGTTTTTATAACTTCCTAATTATGATCTTTTAAGCTTAGTCATGCTTAACAATGTAGATAATAAAACAAACCAATTCCCGCTTTCTCAAAGCTTTGGTAGATAAAAAAATGTAAATCAAATTTGAAAATATCGGTAGTAATTGATTTCAAAAACTATTAAACAATCAAGCATTTGATATGAGGTATGACAGATGATGAATTTATTTTCGTGTTAACTTTCAGTAACCAAATGTATTACGCAAATAATATAACTAAATAGACTAATGACATTTTAAAGTAACTGGGTACCTATATAAAGTCTTAATGAGGCACTTAAAAATAGTAATAATAATGTTTATAGTTCTATCAACCCGTCATTTAAACTCCAAGCTTTGTTTTTTGACTTTTAATTGACTCTCACTTCACTCAATAGATACATAGGTAATGATAACAGATTAAACCAATTTCGTGGAACATTGTATTAATTATCCCCGATTATATAAGATTTCTTCGAATTACATCAAATTATCTGATTGAATCTCATCGAATATACCTTACGAATACAAATTGTATAATACAGTTAATTTACGATACTGATAGTTGAATTATTCATTGTTATCACCCGCTCACGCCACATGTAACCAATGGAGAAATAAATTATAATTAATTTGAAATACAGCTTTTTGTTTCGTCGAGCAATTTATGGGCAATTGTGACGAGAAACTTGATACTTTATGGGTGTGTGTTTTCAATTCAATAATCAATTATTTATTTGTACTGGTATAGTATAAACAATAATGTAAAGACATTAAGAAAGACAATATATATTTTTGACGCTTTGTAAATCATGTTATTTTATCAGTAGGTAAATAAAACTGTGCCACGATCTTCAAACGTCATCTAGTCTTAAACTAAGCAGGCCTTGTATTATGTGTAGGTACTAGACAACTGATACACATGACTTCGAAGTTGTGGGCAATATTTTAAACTAAGACACTATTAATGATACTAATTGCGTTAGGGCTATTTTTACCTAAAAAACAATAAAAATAATGTAGGTTATTACCTTTTCTAAGTTCCGCGCGGCCGTGGATGATGCGACGGCCGCGTTTAAATATTTTGATACTTTAGATCATTGGCATTATCTGATTAGTTTTGTTTTTTTTTTCAATAGTAATTTATTACGGTAGTATGTTACTTATTATTTAAGTAAACATTACATTTTTAATAACTGGGTAACAATTTATTTTTGCGTAAAAGTAACGCAATTAATAATGTCTTAGTTTAAAATATTGCCCACGACTTCGAAGTCGCCCTGTATACTTCTTAATACTAATTCTATATTATAGATTAAATTAAACGCAAACTCCGAACAAATGATTGTGCTTATCACACAAACATTTGTCCTGGGTGGTAATCGAACCCACGATCTCTGGTAAAGCAGTCAAGACCACTAACCACTAGACCAACAGACCAGTCAAATCACTTATTATAATATTACATTTCTACATAAGAACTCTAAGCATACGTACGAACCTCATCAGTCTATAATCACCGCTTTTTAATAAAATTTACCGACTATTAATTAACATTAAAAGCAAAAACTATTGCAAAATAGACCCTATATCTTTAACAATAAGTACCAATATTAAGTACAGTACAATCATATTTGGTAACCTATACATTTCTGTAAATAGCGTTGACACTTAGCCAGGTCAATGACCTATGTCTGAAATTATAATTATTTAGACATTTCATAAGTAGGCGGCATCCTGTTTTTCTTCGACTGACATTTATTTACTTTCTATTAACGAACACAACTTGTAGCAATTATGGTTTAACTAGGTAACTATGCAATAGCGACAGGCAATTTATTGTGGTTAATAGTTTTATGCAATGAAGTAAGGAAATGTTTGCAGATGTTATGGACTAAATCAGGCATGTATATTGCAATAAATGCCACATTACATGTAGGTAAACTGTATATTTCGACATAGTATAGCAAGTGTAAAGATTCTAAGCTGTTTAGATCTTTTGAGACTGCTTTATCCAAATAAAACTATAAAATGCCTTAGTTTACACCAAAACTAGAACTTTAAACTCATTTTTAAATGAATAAGGTCTTAAAAATATTTAAAACAAATGAAGCAAGCACACACATGACTAGGTTGCCAGTTTTTATTGCCAGCTTTAAGCTCTATCATAACTTAAAAATATGTCATTACAACATAGTATTCCCAGGGAGCCTGCCATTACTTAAAGTAAACCTTTAGTGGTTGTAGACCCGCATAACTCATACAAGTAAGCACAATATCATTCCTCTTAAATTTATGGTACCAAGTGACAAGCATTTCTTTAATTTGTAAATAGTTTAAAAAAAATATAGGTAAGCACAAATTTTTGAAAACGTCATAAAAGAGCAAAAATAAAGCAATTTACGTATGGAATACAAACATTACTCTATTAACAAAGCTAACCTATGTCCATAAAACAAACAAAAATAGTCCTTAAACAAGCTCACAGTAAAGTTCAAATTCTAATACACTAGACAATACAAATTAATCGAGCTTGTCGTTTCTTGCAGATTTGTGAACGCATTAAGAGGTTACTCACTTCGGTATTCCGTTAGGCTCTCGCGCGTGCAATACTGCAGATCGCAAACACTACAATTTGCAGTAAACGGTATTGCATAATAGAGTTATTAGAACAAAGGTGTACAAAGTATTTTAGTTGGAAGTACATGTTAATTAATGTTGTCGTTATAATTATGATTGTCGTTAGATTAGAAATTTGATGTCGTTAAGATATCTAGATAGTATGTCCTAAAAAAGTGGCACCAGGTAGGTACGTAATGAAAGAGATTTAAAAAAAAACAATAAAAACAATCAGAGAATCAACAAGAAAACTGAATGGCTTCATAAAGCAGCTCTATTTTGCTATGAATGAATGGTAAATAAAAATAGCACCGGTGTTATTTGTAGTCATGTAGGTTATCTTAACCCGATTTATCAAAATCAGGTTAGACATTCAGATGGCCAAAACTAAGACTCTTTAGTTGTTTTCTGATGAGTTCCTTAGTGTCAATAGATAGCATACCTTTTAAAGGTAATCTGTGTCAAATCAATAAAAATATGAAGACACATTTAATTACTCATATCTTTCTGAATGTGGGTGGCCAGAGCGATATAATTTAACAACGTGTGGGTGATTCGTAGAACATAATTATGTATAATATTATATAGGTACATTAGATACTAGATTGTTCAAGCGTATAAATAGGTTATAGTTCCTCCTTATACGCAGTCGGTTATAAAGAAAGTCGCAGTCGCAGTCGTGATAATTTTGGTGTGTCAACTAACTCCATGTCTCGTACATATCGTATTGCGAGATAATTGCATGCTAGAGATATGTTTTTGTTTTGTTCTCTTTTTATTTTTTAAACTCGTGTTTTAAATTTCGTTTTTATTAGTGCAAGTGGTTCATTATCATCATCAAAATCGTTTTCTCATAGATTGGGGATCGTGACGGTCATTACTCCCAGTCAGTATTGAGGTTGGGCTGGGAAAGTTTTCTCCAGGTGCTTCTATCAGCAGCAGTGTGTATAGCTTCGTGCAGGTGGAGTTGTGTATTGTGTGTTGTAAATGGTTAGCCGTGCTAAATATTAATAAATCAATATTTTTTTTCAAAATACGAGAAGAGGTCACAATCACGTATAATTTACACACTTACATACGCCTTTACAATAATAGTAGCATATAGGTATCTGTATTACAATATAATTAAGTTAGACAATGAAAGTATGTCTCAGTAATCCGTTTATTGAAGTCTGTGAGCTAGTGACCTACACAATGATATTCAGTTGCAGTGTTTTGTTTTGTCGTAGACTAGTATTCACTTACACGTATGTGCCTAGATAACTGTTAAATGTCATGACCTACAATCAATATAGATTGATTTGATGCATGACATCATGGTATTTCGAGAGCATTTTGAGCATTGTGTTGATTTAGTTTGGAAGTTTGAATGTTGGAAAAAATTATATGGTCAAAGCTGTTTAGTTCTACTAAAAAATAAATACGAAAATTTGTACCTTAATATGGATGAATGTTTGTTACTCTTTCATGCTCAAACGGCTGGATTAATTTGGAAGAAATTTGGCATGGAGTTAGCTGAGACCCTGTATTAACAAGGGCTGCTTTTTAACCAACTTTCTCAGAGGAGGATAATGGTTTTGCAGCTATAATCAACATTTGCGCGGGTGCTTCTAGAAATATATGGCCTGAATCTTTTTCAGGATAATTATAAAATATACGGAAAAGACCTAAGTAGCAAATTAAAGTTAGTTTTAAACTTTAAGATTAACATATTTCTATACTTAGTTCTTCTTAGAGATTTTTTACTTAATTTCTTAACCAATTTGTCTAGATAAGACAGGAAATAGAGAAAAACGTGGGAAGTCTTTTCTGTGCCAACATTATACTGAACTGGTAACCCTAATGACTTTAGTCTTTTAACTTTTTAAGAATCGATTAGATCTTTTCGTATTCATAAGCATTTCTTCCAAAGAGGATATGTACCATAAGGTAAATCTCGCATAATTTCAATATTAATTTTGCCAATAGAAATAAGGACTGTAAAAAAATTTCTTAAGAGGTGTCATTTTATTGTAGTTGTTATTTGAATTAAAGTGAAAATAGTGTTGTATGGTAATACCAATAGATAAAGTTGCAAAGATCATATGTTGAGGCCAATTTTAAACTTGATTGGCTATGGATTTAATGATAATATATCATTCCAATATGCAGAACTTTTAAAGCGGTTTTTGAAATACGACAATTCTATTTCGTCACACCGCGCCGTTTAGATACAAAATGTAAGTGGAATTCTTAATTTCAGTTTTATAACATCTGTTTCAATTGCATGATTCTACTTAATGTGTATCTAAAACCACGTTAACCTATTAATTCCACAGCAAATCTACAACTAATTTCGATGAGCTAAATTTAGTGCCAAATCAATCCAAAACGTATAACCTAATTACCGTTAAATTCCCAATTATTCAAGATCGATTGAATGTCGTATCGTTCTCAGATTATTCAATTGATCGATAAACGTAACAGTAGGATATTAAACAACACTTAATCGATTCAAATGTTTCGTCAACGTAATAATCGTAATTTCTACATTCATTCCTTCCATTCAATCTTACATCTGTCATTTATTGAATGTAAAAAATCTCGATTGATTTTGTGAAATCCATAAAATTGGTGTTGTGAAAACGTATTTATGTAAAAAATCTAGACTGCTTTTGATTGCGGATGTATTCGTGACTTTTACAGTGATATTATACCTGGCATAGTTCATAATATTACTGCAATTTATTGTAACTGAATAAAACTATGCAATGGTTGCTCGTGTACACAAGATTTGGTTGAGGTCGACCAATGTTGACCGACTTTGCCATGTCTCTACAGTTAGCCGAATTTTGGATGATGTTGACATTTTCTCAATGACTTTCATTCATTTTTTTATCGCAAATCATTCTAATGAGTTTTTTGACAGAAATGGTGACATTTCCTGGCAGGCTTGTTTAAGTTATTGTGTTTAAAATTAAATCTGAAGTTTTGTAGGATATAGACAAAAGAATATTTAGCACTTCGTTTTTAGTTTAAGTAATTTTTGACACACGATTTCAGGTTAATTCCATATTGATGTGTGAGCTTCGGAATACGCTAAATTTTGTATAAAATTTTCCCTTTAACTCCTCAGCTGGATTTTAAAGTAGAGATTTTTCCAAAATAGCGGTCCGGCCGATTTCGGCCACGGCGGCCAGTGTTACTATGACACCAGCCAGCTACGCAGGACATATTATAGTGCACAAGCGTGTGCGCAAACACAGGTGCACTCTCTATTCCTTTTACTCTCATAGCCCGATGGGACGGTAATCCGACACGACCGGAGAGAGATTAGGCGCAGGACCCACATTTTTACGTGCCTTCCGAAACACGGAAGCTGTGATATTTATTTCTTAAACGCACACAACATTCGAAAAGTCGGTGCGCGCCGTGGGGATCGAGCTCAAGACCTCTGACTTAGCAGTCCTACGGTCTTGCCACTAAGCTATCACAGCTTTTCCAAAATACTGATATAGTAAAATATACCATATTTCTATAGGTCACATGAAACAACAATCATCAAAATAAATTCGAAATATCAAATCTCAGGCACTCGCTTCCTTTTTCGTAAACAATACAACCATGTACCTAGTTTTTACGACTACCCATCGCAATATAAGCCCCGCACGTTGATATTGCGACTGGCGGCCATCTTGGTGACGTAGTCGACGTCGCACCGTCGTCAGTACAATTTCTTTTGCTATCTGTACTTTTTTGCGACGGATGACGTCATGATGACGTCATGCAGCTGTTATTGTGACAAGGTTCCATCGCAATATCAACGTGCGGGGCTTATACAGTCAGATATCGTCCCAAATCTGATGAAAACATGGCAAAATAGTTCGTATGTAATAACAATAGTGATTCATTTTTATGTGTACGAGACCTTGTGCTTGTATTAATAGCGATTTCATTTGAATTTTGTTTTGTCCATTGTGGTCTAAGAAAAGTTGGAACATAGAAAATATCTAAGGACTTAGTGCTTGTATAATTTCGATCTCGTAGCTTCTGAAATTATTTCGGGTTGAGTTATTAGGTTAGAATTATAATGTATAGACTTTGTCTATACAATAAATTTAATTTTGAATATAAAGGACATGTCTCAATCTGCAATAAATTTTAATTGGTATGATCCACAATGCTGGTTCTTAGTCTTTGTTCAATGTGGTAGTAACAATAATCCATAACTTGAACAGATTTCCTATATATTAAAGTAGATAATAGTCCATACGTTAATTGAACCAACGGTAACACCAAGAAGGCTATTTCACTGTCTCTATCAACAATAAAGTTTCTACATTTAACCCAATTTCGTGCGCAGTACATTTCAATTAAATTAATAATATAAAAATGTTTCGTTTCAAGTTATCAACGACATTCGCGTGTCGTAAACACATTTATTTTATTAATCGTTACATAAAAATTATCGATTCCGAGATCGAGTGCTTGTTTCGAGAAATCGATTTTGTTTATCGATTTTTGTAAAGTTTATTGTTGTTTTTGCAATTAAAAAGAAAGGATGGATAATTAAAGTCAAGCAATTATGAGGGGACATATTATATTGCTCGTAAAATTGTACCGAAATTATAAGAAAGTCTTTTTAAGTTTTGAAGGTCGACTTCGTTTCGAAACTTTTTATTTTCAATTTGGTAGCCGTTATGATGTTTCATTGATCTGTTGTGTTCATAAAAAATAAATTTCACGTCGTTTCTCAAAACCATAAATAGACTATAACGATACAAGTCTTCTTACCTACCTACTTAAAATCAACTGGCTTTAAATTAATTTCTCGAGTTTTTCAATGTTCCATTATTATTCCACTACCGCATATTTAACACTAAAAACATATTAATATTGTACTTAACTAACCATGGGACCGGTAGAAAGTAGTACATCATTCTTACCATGCATAATTTTTAAAGATTAGAAAATTATACCTAAACTTAACACATGCGATTTCTTTAGTACATATTAAATACAAATTTAAAAATAGAATCATTAGTACTGTTTCTTAAAATTAAGGTCGAACGTTGATCGCTTTTTGTTTTTACTTTTAATATATCTGTTCAAATTATATTATGCCAGTTGTATAGCTTATTGCTTTTTTATTCTGTTTACACTTTAAAACTCCTTGCTAAGTTAAAAATTATTTTTGTTGCTTTTCTAAAGATGGCCTACTAATGTACAGATATTAAACCTCTTTGCTAAGTTAAGGATACAGTAAGCAATACCTCCATTCTATAGAGTATTCAAATGATTTGTCATATTATTTCATGTGTATTAATAGAGCTACAAGGATCTTTTAGTACATAAACGACATTAACATGAGGCTTGAGGGCGTTAGTGTGCATATTCGCAACGAAAATCAACTTAACTATCTATCACAAGTGACAGCTTTTCATACACGACCGCGACGGCATTCGATCCAATTTCAGCCAAAAGATCGTTACATTGTAGTAAAAAAAGACTTCTACTAATTATGTTTTTGTGCTTTAATTTAAAAGTTAACAAATTTATTTAATTTTGTGTCGTGGGCACAATATAGTAGAGTCGTACCGACTAAAAACTCTTTGGTCCCGTCATATCCACTGCGGCAGACAATCACTTACTTATTATAACTGGTGCAATACTAATAAGCAACAACGCACTTTACTGTACCTACAGTTTAGATTATACTACGATAACTAACAATGCAAGCTAACAAAGGCTATTATTACATGTCTAAACACCGAATCAGTTATTTAATAATCCATTTTATTACATTTGAGATTAATTTTTAAGATTAAAATTTGAATGTTCGTTAAGTAATGTTTCACAATGTTCCGACCTTGATTGAGGTGAATGACATTTAAGTATATCTGATACTTAACTTATTAAACGATGTTTCTTTTATATTACAATTACTTTCGTTTTGTCTGGATTTTTTATTACTAATTATAAAATATCGTTGAAAACGATTGATCAGTTTAATTATCAATAATTTTTTGTGTAATAAAATCTTTTAATTATACAAAAGTAAAACTCAAAACCATGCTCTAATTCCGAATCTTAAATCAATTGTTTACAATATAAAAACAAAAAACGATCGGTAAATTCCATAATTTTAACACGACATAATAATATGAAAAAGCTGTTTTATATTTAAAATTTTGTTTTAAATACGTGTGTCGCGATGATTAAGAAATATTGTTTATGGAACATATTCCCATTATACACAGTCGTGTAAAAAATGTTACCAAACTTTTTTCTGCAAAAGCATTAACATTACTTCGTGACATAGAGTCGGCTCCACATTTTTTATGGCGCACTGGTTTCTAAATAAATGTAACCTTGACAACATTGTATTGTTAATGGTGTTTCAAAATATGAATATTATTAGACGGGAGATTTGGTTTAGATCAATGTTCTATATTTTTTTTGGATTTTCGAAGTGAGAGGGTTCGATTTTCGAAATATTGTTATTGAGCTATGTCTTGCCAAGTGACATTTCGGGAAGCGTTAGGGTTGATAGAAAAGACTTAAATGTATACCAGTATGGAGACAATAGGTCAAAGTCACGTGACTAATCGAATCAAAATATCTTTTAATAAGTTTGAACTGCCCTGTTGGTCTAGTGGTTAGTGACCTTGACTGCTATGCCGGAGGTCGTGGGTTCGAATCCCAACCATGACAAATGTTTTTGTGATAAGCACGATCATTTGTTAAGAATGGAGCTACGAAAAAATAAAACTCTAAATATTTTATCAATATTTACACAGAAATTCTATCTTCTAATATTAAGATGGTCAAGTTCGTTGACATCAACCTGTTGCTTACTGTACGGTCAGCAACAGAAATCGGTTGACATAATCAAATTATCAAAACAATTGTACACAATTCAATGAGTTGGTGTTATGCTAACTGGTAACACAATAGGCTTGACAACTAGTATAAAAAAAACATAGTAAAAGGTGACTCTTCGGAAAGTAATAACAATAATATAGGAAATCATTACCGTCTCAACATTGTTAACTCAAACTATGAAATGATTTAATTCTTGTGCCATAGGTATATAAACAGCCATTGTATTGTACGGTTAGCATCAAAAGTCGATTAACACATTTCGATTTTCAAACACTACACAATCGAATTCAATGAATTACTGTTGTGCTATTAGGTAACAAAATAGGCTTGACACCTGGTATAGTTAAAACATACTAAGCACCAATTCCTACATGTCATAGAAAAATAATGACACTTTGTAAATCGGTTTGAGTTAACCGACTTCTGATGCTGAAAGTACGATCTTGTTTGTAAAACAAATACAACGTTAAACTATCTGCACTGTTGACTAGTAGTGATTGTAATAAATTCCTTAATTTGTGTTGTTGCTTAAGATCTACATAAACGTATTTTATATTAAATTTATAAGTCGACAAATATATTGCACGGGTTGTCTTAAAAAAATATCAGTCCAGGATATAATTAACTAATCATTTAACCGTTTCCGTTTATAGAAAAATTGGATACCAGTCGAGAGTATAAATACCATACTTAATCCATTAAGCAGCTCGGTGAAGATCGTCAAAATACTATTGTTTTTTTCCTGGTAAATTACCTACCTGAATACTAATTTACACTTATCACTAAAGAGTAGATACACTTTGTAAATCGGAGCGCATTAACCGACTTCTGTAGCTGAATGTACTTGAGTGTAAAAAAATATTTGATATTTTAATATAAAAAACGTGAGTGAAGTTGTCATGAATACTATTGTGGTTGTAATCTACAATGTGCGACATTAAAAATGGCGTCGCGAATGTTTGAAAAACTCGGGAAGTGTCAATGTAGTCGTGTTTGAGCAATTGTGCGTGGTTTATAGGAATGTTTATATTGAATCGAAGTGTATTTTGAAATAGTTTAGTTGTTTTTTTTTGTATTGCATTTTTAGTAGGTATTAGACGGTGTTAAAATAAGCCAGTATAATCTTAGTTTAGATAATAATTCGAAAAAGAAATGGCTTAGGCTATTAATCGAGTGATAATATGTTACTGAGGATAATTCCGAAGCTAACAGTTTTTCCTTAAGATAATCCCTACATTATCAGATGAAAAATGCAATCTTAGAAGAACATATATTTTGTTTAAATATTTTTTACGTCAAGTCAAATCGTATACCTAGTGTAAAACGATTTTCAGTGGACAACAATTCGTTCTCAAAATAAAACCTACTTTCCGAACTATCTTTTGACAAAATCATTTCTTATACTCCGTATAACTGTGAAAGGCATTATTCTACGATTACCTCACAAACCGCATGCAAAACAACGTGATCGTGAATTTATCTTATGTATACTAAGCACCGTCTGGCTAATATTTATCTAGAATATCACCGTGGAGAACGACATTAGTGGCGTTTCATAAACTTCAATGCGTTGTATTAAGAACGGTGTTTAAATGGAAATAAAAGCGTTATAAACTCCTTTGAGTTTATTTTTGTATTTTATTGTGATTGTGTTAAGAAATAGAGAGGGACATGAGTTTAAAGTCATAATTTTATTTGGAACTTACGAAAGGCTATTTTGTCAATTAATTCCGCTCTTTCATATCTTGAATCTCAATCTCAAATGAAAAAAAAAAGCTTTGTCAACTTATTCTGTGGGATAGGTGCGAACGGTATGAGTTGTCTAAACAGCCAAGTATCATCTACAAATTTGGTCAACTCATCAGGCGGGATAGTTTCAAGTGGTACAAGTAAACTAAAGAACGAAATAATAACTTCAAAGATTACAATACAACGAATAATAATTTTATTAACATAAAATTTTGCAATGTTTTTCATTTTTATGTTGTTCACGAAAACAAATTCGGTTAGAATGTTTTGTGGAGCAACTGTTTGTCCCATGCGGGGATAAGATGATAATGCCCGCAGAGCATCGTGCACTAATAATTAACACAGAGGCTAAATGACTCTAACTACTGGGTAAAATATAGCTAAATGTATAAAAAAATAGTATTGACAACTATTTTTGGCTGGCGTGTTGGTCTAGTGGCTAGTAGACTTGACTGCTACACTAGAGGTCGTAGGTCCGATTTCCACCCGGGTCAAATGTTTGTGTCAAAGCACGATCATTTTTATTCTGTGCCTGGGTGTAATTTATCTACGTGTAATATGTAGGTATGTATTTAGAAGTATCTAAGTATGTTTATCAGTCGTCTACTACTCATAATAAAAGCTCTGCTTAGTTTGAGACTAGATGGCGTTGTGTGAAAGGTCGTGGAATATAATTATTATTATTTTTCATGAGAAAATTTTACTAATATAGACTTTTTGGACGTAAGACTCTTTTCTTGAAGGTACACTTTAGTCTAGCTATCCTTTTTTAGAACAGAAATGGTATAAGAAAGATAATGTGTTATGATAAAAACTAGTCTTATGTATGATCTATTATAGTTACCGTTATGATGCACTCAACGTGAGAGAATCATGACTCTATTTGTACGAAGACGTATGAAGTTATTAAAGTACACCGTTTCTTTGTGTATACAATGTAGATGAGTAGTCTGCTGTGTTTATCCATAAATATTATCTAGCTGGTTAAAGAAAAACTTAAACTCCGCGTTAGATTGTGAATTAATACAAGTAAGATCAATTAACATGGAATCGTTTGTGGAAAAATAAGAAAATTAATCGTTTCTGATTTTGCTATTTTATTTAAGTAAACGCATAAATACTAAACTTGTGGTAATATTCTAAATTTTACGATCTAGTCAAATTCGATTTGCCTATTTGGTCTATAGTTCTACGAAATACGAAAAAGTGACTTATATAATATATGTACTTTATTAATTATTTTGAGAGACTACTGAAAAACGGTAAATGAAAACATCGTAGGGAAAACCTGGATCTAAATATTGGAATCTGAAATCACCAATCCACAGTGAGCTAGCGTGGTGATCAATGCTCAAACCTTCCCTATATGGGAAGAGGTCTGTGTCTAACAGTGGGACGTGTATAAGCTAGTTTATCCATTATTTATATTATAAATTAAATAGTGGACCTAAAAACACAACTTATCATACAAGTTAAGTGCTCATGTCGGAAAATTCTTACGTAAAAAGGAATGTAACCTTCGGTCAAAGGATTAACTTTGTTTACGTTAAATTTTAGCCGACTAACGAGATTGTAGTTTAGTTTAATTTTAGTAGTAATTATGTAATTTCACTGACCTACTTCTAAGAGTTTATTAATTTAGATAGAAGCTATGAATAAAATATATTAGCATTGTAAAGCGAATAGATTATAATATTTATTATGTTATTTGTATGTAAATATAGTAGTAAAGATTTTTTGGTTATATTCTCTTAAGTATTTTTTGTAGCTTAACCCTAGGATGGTAACAGGGGTGACTCATCACCCCAACCAAACAATCACACGCTAATATCTCGAATGTAATTTGTTGTATTTTTCTGTGATTCCATGTATTCTCTTGTTTTGTCGTTCGCAATCAATAACCGTTGCGCGCGGGCAGCAAATGAAAGTAGTTTCGGAGATATAGGTATGTGTGGGGTGACCCGTCACCCCTGTTACCTTTTTATTTTTGCATACTCAAATAAAATATGTATTGTTTTAAGTAAAAAATGGTTATTTTAAGTGATGAACATATTGGAAATATACTAAATAATAGTGATAAAGATAATGACGAAGAATTTTTGATGTTTGAGACCGAAAAATCTTCAGATTGCGAAGACAGCGTTTCAGTGCCTTCGGATGAAGAGGATGTAATTTCCGGCTCAGATGACGATGATGTGCTATTATCACAAATGCCAAAAAGTGCTAAAAGGTCCTATTTGTTTGTTTAATTAAAAAATATAAAGTTAATTCCTTAAAAAATGAGTTTTATTGACAAGTTGAAGGTTTGGGGTGACTGGTCACCCCAGTTACCATTCGCGTTTCAATAAAATGTGTTACCATCCTAGGGTTAATAGAGTTTTTATTCGAAATGATTCGTTTACTGCAACTTTTAAATGAATTGTTAAAAGTTTCAATATAATTCAGAAACAACTTTTACCAATAAACAGTTCGTAGTACCAACAATTAATAAATTCAAAAAGTTTCGTTTATAGTTTATGTTAGCCAACTAACTCCAATCGTTATTCCGAAGACGAATAAAACTTTAGGAAGAAATATATTGCTCAAACTTAAAAACAGTAGGTGTTTAGAACTCCGATAGCCTCGTCTATACAACGATCTTTTTGCAACAACAAAAACAATCATTAATAAGAAACAAAAACCGGGATAACTTACCTTTTACGTTAATGACACTCCATTTTCTGCAAACGCCACAAACTTCTCACAATACGCCATCAGTCACAACAGAAAAACGTAAAACAAATCCCTTATCAACAGTACCGGCTGAGACGATAACGAAACTACTAACTTACGCGTTAACGTCACAATGTCCGCGTAAATCTCGTGTATTTATCCGCGTAACGTAACCAGCGCGCACGTAGCTGTTATGGTATAGTGTTCGACGGCAAATGCGGCCGCATTGGTCTCATGTTAGAACGCAAATGACCGGCGGCGGCGAAGCAGTACAATCGCTGTGACGTCACTACAAATGAAATTAAAAATGGAGAAAAAAATACATTCGAAGAAGCTCCAGTGGAATGAATCTATAGAACGTTATTGGTAACATGTCCGACATGGAGAGAAAGTAACCGCTGTCTTTACAGACTTACTTAGTCATTCGCGTCGATTCGAAAGTGCAAGTACCATTTTACGGAATGAATAAGACTTGTGGAGTTGTAAACAAGCGACGATCGCTTGCAAGACCACGGTACAGTCCAACCTACTCGTACTTCCGAATTAGTGTATTTAGCTCCCACATTTCTTTTGTTTTATTACGCAATACATTCTTGCGTAAATGTTTAGCTAAAACGTTATAGTTTTACCGTTCGTTCCCATTTAGTTGTTCACATAATTTTGTATTACGCAAGTTACTACAAGAGTCCATTCATTGTCATTAACGTGTATGTGTAATTTCAACTTGTTAATACTCGTTTAAGTCGGTACCTTATTTAAATAGCCGCATTTTAGGAGACTGCACTACTGTTGTAGACCTTTCATAGGACGGACTAGATAATAATATGATCTACCCAATTCTTGTTCCTAACTAAATAACAGATAAATTATAGGAGTGTTCTAGGAATTAAAAAAAAAACTGAATTTAACGAAAAGATTAGTCTAAAATCAATGATTTGGTATTAGCCCCTTATTAAGATACAAAAAAAAACATTTTGAAATAAGAGATAAAACGGTAGGAAGTATAACATAAAAATAAAACTATTACTGTCTAGACGTTTGTTACACCCGAGGCGCGGATTAATACCGGTATCACAGCTGTGTAATTAAAATTAAACCCATTTAATTTGATTAAGCCGCGGTTATCAAACAGTAGTTTTTCTTGGTAGAGTTTTCGACAAAATATTGTATGAGTAAACTTAATTATATACCTACTGAAAATATAGTTTTAGGACGCCATTGATTATCTTTGTCTTTTCGGTTCATTTTTTATTGTTTGTCTAATTACCAATACAATTTAAAAGAAATGATTTATATATAGACAAAATGGCCCAAAAAAACAAAATTCGTCCACATAATTGTCCACTGAAAAATAAATATCTTGCAGTTAAATATTTGAATTCTAGTTGTAGAATATACTATAGATGTTCATCGCAAATTTGACAGTCTTAATCGATATCTGTCTTTAATTTACGCTTTGAAATGACAGGGACAGCATGACATAACGGCAACGAACACTGATCAACGTTGTAGTGTTCAGTCATTTAAAATGAAAACATAAATAAACAACAAATAGATAAATATTTATAAACTGTACCCATTCATACGGAATGTATGATGAAAACATAGTATGATATGACTACCTATTACTGTAATATTAAAACAAAATCCTACTAATATTATAAATGCGAAAGTTTGAAAGGATGTATTACTATGTATGTTTGTTACTCTTTCACGCTCAAACGGCTGAAGCAATTTGGATGAAATTTGATATGGAGTTTGCTGACACCCCGGATTAACACATAGGCTACTTTTTAACCGACTGTGTCAGAGGTGGATAATGATTTTGCAGCTATAACCTCCATCCTCGCGGACGAAGTCACGGGAAACAGCTAGTATAACAATAAACTAGCCTACATACGACCCACTGCTGGGCACATGCCTCTTCCCATATACATATAATAGGGAAGGTTTGAGCATTGATCATCACGCTATCTCACTACGGATTGGCTATTTCAGATTTCAATATATCAAATCCAGGTTTCCTCACAATGTTTTCCTTCACTGTTTGTCGGTAGTATCTTAGATTGATTAAGAAAGTACATATTATAACTTTGAAAAAGTCACATTGGTTACTTGCTTACCTTTGCTGGGGATCGAACCTGCATTTTGTGCATACAAATCCACGACATTTGTGTGGTGGATCGAATAAAACAAACAAAAGTGATTTGAAATTACATAAGAATTTGATTTGAAGTATATTAAGCAGGCATTATGGTAAGGTATTCGCGTTTTTATTGTGTTTACAGGAGCATAAGAATTCGTTCGGTATACTCGTAAGTATTAGGTATGTGAATTTATCGCTTCGAAGAACACCTAGTATTATGGGCGAATTAGTATGCAGTGTGCATCACTATTATCTAGTTTCAGCTAGCTTCTAATTGGTTAATCATAGCTTGATAGTTTTTGTTTTTTAATAAAGAATGTATTACTTAAAATGCGTTTTTGTGTTTTATTTAGAAGAAAAGGAAATTCTGTGGAGCATTGCCGTTAAACTATTTTTTTAACCAGTTTTTTATAAATTTTAAATAACAGCGATTATTATTCAATTAAGAATTTCTTATCAATCGGTTTGTTGTTTTAATACCGCTATAACATTATTTTAGACTCAAGATAAAAATCAAGACGTGATGATATTTTTTATATTAGTTTCAATACCATTTGAAACAGATACTATACTCTCTTAAGACTTACTCTTTTTTCAGTTTCTCAGTGAATATTCACGTTTTAAATGAGTTAGTACTAAGAACTTGTGCTCTTGTGCTCGCGGCCGTTATGAAGCCTACTTCTCGAGGTGTCATACAGATTAACCTTCTTACTTAATTTTACGAGATTACCAAGAAATACAGTGTTTTGTTTTTGTTGACATTTTAATGTGGTTATTGTGAGATATGTATTACAAAGTGTAACAATACATTACTGTAACGTAGGTTGATAGAAAGTACGTTTAATGGATAATTAGGTATAAGCTAGTACCTATTTAATTATTGATCTCTCAGTCAAACAGTTTGTACTGTTTTGGATTACTTAATTTAAAATTGTTTGGCACACTCTGCAGCCTGAACGACTCGATGGATTTCAGCTTGATAGGTGTCGTTAGATTTGTATTTACTGTGGGAGTAACACTAGATATATCAAAATACAAAAAAAAAACAATATGGCGGATTTTTGGAGCCAAATTCGAATATTGCTCACTCTGTAGCTACAGTACACCATACATTAAAATTTATGCTGGCGGAACAAACAAATCTACAATCTGTATCTAGGATTAGTCGAAAATTAACTAAACGCTTTTGTAGAGATCTATGTAAACTATAGTCAATACTTGAGTAATTTGTTTGTCCCGCCTGCATTAATTTTATATACGGTGTAGGTACTGTATACTCTACACACTAAATCATAGAGCTTGTTTTTCTCTTTTTAGTTAGTGAATGTTTTTTGCAGTCGGGTTTTTTGTTTTTAATAATTATTTTTTGGATTTAGTCTTTATTTATGTAGCTATCGGAGATGATTTGCTAGTTTTGATCTCTGAATGACGAAAAAAAGCGAGTGAAACCAAGGGATAAAGTTATAGTTAACAAATACTCACCTTACTACGCAGTTACTTAGTAGTTTTCCACAAATCACATCACTTTTCACCGCCCTTGATATGTATAATAACGTAGATAAAGCCTCATTATTAATCCTACTATCACGACTGATAACGAAACTCATGTTAATAAATATATTGTTCATAATACATTATTATTTATGATAAAAATATTATGAAAGCCACCGATTATTGGAGCTTTAGTATAAGGAAAATGTTCTAGAAACATGACTTGCGTAAAATTGAGAAATATTTTCTTTTACATAATATATGAATAAGTTATTGAATATGTGGGTGATTGTGCTGTTGGTGTGCTTATTGTAAAATAAATAAATAAATAAATAAATATCTGCCTTGAATAAGGTTAGGTAAAGGGTAGTAATATCCTACTAATATTATTAACGCGAAAGTTCGTCGGTATAGATGGATGAAGGAGGGAAGCCGAGGCCGATCCGCTACCTCCATAACCAGATGCCGACGAACTACGGACTGGGGGAGTCCGACACCCGTAATTTACGGCAAAAGTGAGTGTGTAGTGGCAGTTCCTACACGTTTACCGGGAGGAGAGACCCACCGATCTCACACGGTAGGTTAGCTAGGCCTGCCGGGGGCACGGTGAATGCGAAAGCGAATCCCGTACCCCCGGGTATAGGCAGATGAGGACGCACCAAGGGTTTTAACCGGTAACAGTCCGGCACATGCCCTCGTCAAAACCCTGACGAGGGCAGTCCATGAGGATTTCCACTGGATTAGAAATAAAAAGGTGTGGATGGATGGATGTTTTATAATTTTTTTTCATTTTCAGTTTGTTTTCATGATGGAGATTAATTCCACGTATCCGTAATTTTCTTTTTCTAGCTAAGTTTAATCTTGAGAAATCAAAATTAATTTTTGAAAGCAAATTATTTTTTAAATATTATTTTAGAAAATATTTCAGGTAGTTGTTATTATGATAACTTCTCATCAGGAAACATTTACGGCTATCAAGACATAAACGTACATTAATAATCCGTGCGTGTTAACCGCTTATAATAATAAATCTACTGCCGTCAGCTATCGTAGTGAAGTTAAAACATAACTGTTACTTTTTAACTGTTAAGTAATGTGAACTCGATATCATGACTGAGATGATGATTAAGGACGAAAAAAATAGATTAGTTTTTCTATAAAAATATTATTCCTGTATTTTTAATAGATTTTTTTATTATCCTGAAATGTCTCACTACTGGGCAAAGGCCTCCCCACCCTTCTTCTACTTGTCACTCTCAAGAGCTGTAGCTGACCAGTGTGGTAAGAACGAGTCCAAATCATCTCGCCTGACGTCTGAATAGATATTTATTAAAGGAAAATATTAAATTTAATGGAGATGTCAAAGCCTTGCAGTGGGACAAAAAATACGAGGAAAATTACATCAACGATAATTAACACTAATTAAAACGTAATAAAATATAATTTTCCTAGGCAACCATACAATAGATTTATGTCTAGCCAAGGAAAATAGACATCCATGTTTCTACAAACCAAGCGCTAATGATATTGCAACTTTACAATATGTATTAAACTGACATGTCAAAATCACGTCACATTGTCATGTCAAAATAGAATGTCATTCCCATACATTTGAAGTTTTGTTTTCGAATCCGAATTATTCGAATATAATTCAATTATTCGAATTCTATGTAACATTGTCTGAACCCTCCGGTTGAGAAATAAACTATGACACAACTGATCGGCGTTTAATCTCGCCAAAGGCTACACGTAACATTTCAAAGCGATGCCATTTCATTTGTCATAATACAAGAAATAGCAAATGTAATTTGTCAAAAGGCTAAGCAATACAGGAAGTAAGAGCTAAAGCAATTTGGTCTGAGAGCCTACCATCAACTTTTAAAGTAAAGTTATTGCAGTTGTGGGAAAGAGATGGCGTTCTACGTCGCGTAGCGTGCCGTCCCGCTCTCACGATTGCAACAGTTTGTCATCTTAATTATTAGGTATATTTCTATCAGCTTTACCTGCTTGGCTAATATCTAAATGAGGCAACTTGAGGTAAAAAATCAAGGTAAGAAATAACTAACTATTAAAGGTAAACATTCACTAGTATTGTTTCCTCTCATTAATGTTAATTGTTGTTAATTGATAGGTTTTAATATTTATGCAATTCTTCATTGATAAAGATGGCTATGAGGCAACCACGCGTCTATCAGCACATCTCAAGATAAGAACGGCTTGAGCGATTTTCTTGAAATTTCGTGAGCATATTGAGTGGGTCTGAGAATCAGCCACTATCTATTTTTTATCAGGAAACCGTGTATGAAGCTAGTGTTATAAAAAAAATATAATAATCAGACAGGACAGGCAGGCTGAAAAGTGGTTGAGTTTATCGTACGATTTGTTGACCATCTCTTAAGAGTATCATCATAAAATTAAGTGAATATTTTAAAAATCTGTTGTCTTTATTGATTCCGTTATTAATTGTCCTACAAAATATTACCCATAGTATATGTATAAGAATACGCTTAATCGACCTTTTACATACATATTATGTGAGGGATTTGCACTTCTTTTTTTCGTGAATTCTGAATGTGATTCTGTTGAATTGTTAGCCAATAATATAACTAAAATTAGCATAAAATACCAACATTATAAAGTAAGTAATTTTATTAGAAAATGTTCCTTATTAATTTCAAAACATGAAACCAAGTTATTTAGTTTTGCGTGACATACAGCTGGACACGTCACATCAAAATAAAATGTGAAAATGATTGATGATAAATTTGTATGTTGTAATGTGTATTCGTGTTTTAGTAAACTATACAATAAATTAACAGATTCAGATGTGGTAATTAATAATTAGAATTATACGCTTGAGTGCTTGTATTAATGATAGCGATTTACTAATGCGTTTGTATTAATCCAAGAATCTGTTTGCAATGTGTTTATCTAGAAATAATATAAAGTCTTTATTATAAATGAGAGATTGATGTATTAAATTAATTAAAAATAATATTAAGAATGCCATTTTAGTAATTTAAACTGTTGGCTTTGAACTTTATTTTCAAGTTTTATTTTTTTTTCCATTTTACTCAATTTACAAATCTAGAATTAATTACGATTGCTTCTTTTTTAGCTTCCTACATTTTGCTATTACAAGAAGGTACCTATTAATTATTTATCAAATTTTAGACCTTATCATTTTAATACTGCACACATTAACTTTGTGTCTGCTTTTAAATGTCATACCAATGAGTTTCATTATTGAATACTAACTACATAATCTCTAATGCCTAAGTCACACTCACGGCTCGTCTCGCGACTGACATCTCGTCTCGTCGCACACGGTTTTCCTTGCCATTCTCGCGTCAGTGTAAACCCTGTATAACACAAGTAAAATAATACAGCTACGCTCGCCATAGCCCGAAGTCGATTCTACAAATGAAGTGATTCAACTGACTGACTCCGATCGACTTGTTCTAATTACATTCACTTAATTAAGACGTTGTAAGTTCACTTGGATTGCCGCATTCATCTGTTTAATGCAATGTAGGAAGATGTGTATGGCTTGTAAATTGGATATGTGTTTGCAGGTTGCTTATTTAATTTTGTTAATTTCTTGTATAGTGTAGATTGCTTATTTATTAATTTTTTCCATAGTTTTTTGTACTTGGTAGTATTGGTCTATTTTTTCTTATCATATTATTGGTACACTACTTACCAATAATTGTAATAATTTTTGTCACTACAAATATTAATATTTCTTACATCATGATACCTGTAGATGCCACTTCACTGGGTAAAGGCGTTTCCCTTTCATCGAAGTATTGAGTTGTAAATTGTTTATAACCATGACGACTTAAGGTGGAAATATGATTTAAATTAATGACCATAAAAAATACCTTTTAAACTGGTTTAATAACAAATGTGCAATCCAATACTTCTAAAACATTTCATTTACTGCGATACTCTATTTTATTTTGTCATCGTCTCTTTATCAGGTAATTTTGAACTTGTTTTAAGCTACTTCAAACAGCCGAATACCTAGGACTGTAGTGCTACATTTTCTTGTATTTCATTCTTACAATCCAAGGTAGAACGATGCTAACAAGAAGACTATCATTTGCGCAGCTACAAAAAAATCCGCATTGTTTTATCTCGACTTTTCCCGCCAACTTGCAATTAGACTCGATAATTGTAACTAATCGTTCGTAACGGAACAACTCGTACACAACAATCTATTACAAAAGGTCCACTTTATTCTATACTCTATTATTACTTGACACGGAGACTTAATAGCCCCATTTACACTCGCATATAATCAAAGAACGTTCGAAGTGATAAATGGTTTTGTATTCGAGATTATATAAGCGATGTTGTTTTGTTTTTTGTGTTGGGTTTCTTTTGACCTTTTGTTTGTGGCTGTCTTGTGCGTATACTCCGGACACGCAATGATGTATGTAAAACGCGATTCACTATTGAGATAATTTCGATACGAATCGAATAGAACGAGAGCATCGCTGTTACATAGTAATTAATTTCACTGTTCCGCTTGTGGATGTTTGAGGAGAGCCGTTGTGTAATGTTTGGCATAGATTTATTAGGATTTTGTACTCGAATGAGGTTGGATTTTACCTTTGTAATGGAAAGTAGATTATAATTTATTGAATTAAGAACTTTTTGGTGATAGTGTTTAACAATATTATGGTCAAGGGCACCGAATGTCAACTGGTAGTCTAACTTTGTCAACTGAATCTTACTATTACATATTAAAATCAAGTGTATTTTTATGTTGGGTTTAAAATATTGGTCTGTGAATATTATGTAAACAGTTGCTCTGCTTAGTTTGAGATTAGACGACGCGGTGTGAAAATCGTGGAATATGACGATAATAATATGATGATGATTGTTCAGAAGAGTTACTTACTCAAAACTGTAAGACAATGAATTTCACATACTTCACTCTAATTCAAATAACCTAGATCTGATATTATTTACTCAAATCAACAATATGCTAAGTATTATACTTCCAATTAAAAATATTTGAGGTGACTTTTAAAACAATGGCTGTTGATTTCAGTTACATTGTTTCGATTTCACTCACATTTGACATGACCAAAGTGTATTAGTGCCAAGGGACTAGAGACAGATAACTAATTTCTCATAATAAATGAATGAAAAATTTACGATTTAAAGGGCCTGAGTAATATTAGTAGAAGTAGTAATATTAGACTGTACGGATAGCCAAGTGGCATAGGTCCTCGAGCCAAGTACCACAGTTCGAGACATGTTGCGGGTTCGATCCCCGCGTAGGACAAGAATTTGTGCGATCCACAAATGCTTGTTCTGAGTCTGGGTGTCTTTGTGCATGTGAATTGAATATCTGTGAAAGTCCTCGCGATACAAGAGCTAAATTCCTTAGTGCGGAAGGCGTTTTTTTATATAACTTCATACCTACCTAGATCACTAAATCTTGAATTAATACTTAAGAGATATATAACGGTTTACTCACGCGTATTTATCGGGATAGCCCGACTAGTTTCGGACCCAACCGGAGTCCTTAATCATGAGCTGACCAATACGCGTGAGTAAACCGTTATATATCTCTTAAATATGAATCATTCTCACGAAAGTTATTATGAATTAATACTGTTGCAGCACTGTAAACCTTATACTGACCAGCTTCACTATACTGAACGTAAGCTTCCAGCCTCCAGTATTTACTTTTCTATTCCAATACCCAGAGTCAGTTACATGTTACAATACAAGGAAACCACACAATTACGGTAATAGTAAAACATTGTATGAAACAATTTCATACAGTTCCGCGCGATCAACATTATCAAAATCCAATAACTTGTTGTGGTTATGTCACACGAGTCGACGTTTCCAATAATATTGTTCTAACGACACAGAGCAAAGAAAAACCTTAGACAGTTCACGATGCTTTTAAAATAAAGTGGAAAGACTAAACAGTTAAATCATTTTTAATTTTTAAATTTATCATAAATTTGATTGAAATAATACCAGAAACATGTTCATAATATGTCACGGGGGGAATAATAGAATAACATGATAAACGATAAAAACAAATAAAAAAAATTTGTAAAGTTTTAAAACGACAAAATCGTAGTTGAAAAAATGGGGAATCCGTTTTTTAAAAAGAATTTCTAAGTCTTATATCCACCTAAAATAAACAATCAAATAAAAATCGCCTGCACAATACACATCATTAAACATTTTTATTTGCGTACGTCCCGTCTAAAATTTCATCAACTCTATACCGTCAGCAATTTAAGCACGTAAAAACGATTACGTCAAAATTTAGTCAATTCATCCGAGTCTGCAATTGTTTTGATCGAACCTCCATTTTAATAATGTTTGGTCATGTATTCGTTGATTTTGAAAGGCTTTCGAATTTTCTCCTGTAGAATGGACTTAGTCATGGCACGTACGCATATGTACACACAGTAATCTATAATTGAGTAAGCTGTGTTATGTAAATAGATTTATCATGATTGTATAATGCGCGAATTATTTGATTCTACGTACTTTCCGGTGTAATGTTTCTTTTTATGTATTACGCACTGACGCATGAGAAACGAATAGTTTATAATGAAGTACCGAAATTGTGTAAGAATTATTGAACTTAGGACTTGAACCTGCGACTAGTAACTTAAGAAACCTCAGGGCTTACGTGCGACTAATTAAACGCCACAGTCGCTTTATCAACGAAGCTGCCGAGGTCTGTATGCTTGTGCTTGCTACTTCTGTATGCGAGACTATACTAAACAATATTTATATCTAAAACTAAACCTATAAAAAAAAACATGATATTTACAAAGCATCAAAGTTTTATTTTCGAAGACATACTAAGCAGCTTACTACAGACTGCTCTAACTAAAAGTTTTATAAAATATATTGAAGTATATACGAAGCGGCGACCTATTTGACTTTTACATTCTAATAACAGATCAAAATATCGTAACGATCATAATATCAGGTTACTGCAGAATCCAGCCATTAAATCCAACTTAATAGCTTAAAATATACTGTTTGCTTTGGCTTCAGTGTATTATTAATATCACGTGTTACTCAGAATAGCTATTATATTATCTAATACTGAAGCTTCACTAGAACAAAATGAGTGGTAGCGCTAGACGCCTACCTCTTTCAAAAGTACTACTTTATTTCTATCTAAAATTCAGAGGAAGGATACGCGACACCATGCAGCGTAACACGATGCCGACACTTCGTGTAAATTAGTTCTAATTTTAGTTTTATAATTGTATGTATTAGTTTATAGATATTGTTATATTATTCTATTGTATTTTATATGGGACGCAATTGAATGAATTAAATGAGTTGATAAAAACTCTATCCCGGTTATCCCTAGGGAACATAATCCCGGCTATCCCTCAGGAACTCTATCCTAGCTATCCCTCGGGAACTCAATCCCGGCTATCCCTAGGGAACTCTATCCCAGCTATCCCCCGGGAACTCTATCCCAGCTATCCCTAGGGAACTCTATCCCAGTTATCCCTATGGAACTCTATCCCGGTTATCCCTAGGGAACTCTATACCAGCTATCCCGGTTATCCCTAGGGAACTCTATCCCGGTTATCCCTAGGGAACTCTTTCCCGGTTATCCCTAGGGAACTCTATACCAGCTATCCCGGCTATCCCTAGGGAACTCTATCCCGGCTATCCCTCGGGAACTCTATCCCGGCTATCCCACGGGAACTCTATCTCCCGGGAACTCTATCCCAGCTATCCTTAGGGAACTCTATCCCGATTATCCCTAGGGAACTCTATCCCGGTTATCCCTAGGGAACTCTATCCCGGCTATCCCTAGGGAACTCTATCCCGGCTATCCCACGGGAACTCTATCCCCCGGGAACTCTATCCCTAGGGAACTCTATCCCGGTTATCCCTAGGGAACTCAATCCCGGCTATCCCTCGGGAACTCTATCCCAGCTATCCCCCGGGAACTCTATCCCGGCTATCCCTAGGAAACACTATCCCGGCTATCCCTAGGGAACACTATCCCGGCTATCCCTCGGGAACTCTATCCCAGCTGTCCCTCGGGAACTTTATCCCGGCTATCCCTCGGGAACTCTATCCCAGCTATCCCTCGGGAACTCTATCCCGGCTATCCCTAGGGAACACTATCCCGGTTATCCCTCGGGAACTCTATCCCAGCTATCCCCCGGGAACTCTATCCCAGCTATCCCTAGGGAACTCTATCCCGGTTATCCCTATGGAACTCTATCCCGGTTATCCCTAGGGAACTCTATACCAGCTATCCCGGCTATCCCTAGGGAACTCTTTCCCCCGGGAACTCTATCCCGGCTATCCCTTGGGAACTCTATCCCGGCTATCCCACGGGAACTCTATCCCTAGGGAACTCTATCCCGGCTATCCCTAGGGAACTCTATCCCGGCTATCCCTCGGGAACTCTATCCCGGCTATCCCACGGGAACTCTATCCCTCGGGAACTCTATCCCGGCTATCCCACGGGAACTCTATCCCCCGGGAACTCTATCCCAGCTATCCCTAGGGAACTCTATCCCGGTTATCCCTAGGGAACTCTATCCCGGTTATCCCTAGGGAACTCTTTCCCGGTTATCCCTAGGGAACTCTATACCAGCTATCCCGGCTATCCCTAGGGAACTCTATCCCGGCTATCCCTCGGGAACTCTATCCCGGCTATCCCACGGGAACTCTTTCCCCCGGGAACTCTATCCCGGCTATCCCTAGGGAACTCTATCCCGGTTATCCCTAGGGAACTCAATCCCGGCTATCCCTCGGGAACTCTATCCCAGCTATCCCCCGGGAACTCTATCCCGGCTATCCCTAGGAAACACTATCCGGGCTATCCCTAGGGAACACTATCCCGGCTATCCCTCGGGAACTCTATCCCAGCTGTCCCTCGGGAACTTTATCCCGGCTATCCCTCGGGAACTCTATCCCAGCTATCCCTCGGGAACTCTATCCCGGCTATCCCTAGGGAACACTATCCCGGCTATCCCTAGGGAACTCTATCCGAGCTATCCCTCGGGAACTCTATCCCGGCTATCCCTAGGGAACTCTATACCAGCTATTCCGGCTATCCCTAGGTAAACTTAAAAACCAAACCTAACCTAACCTAACTAAAAACCAAACCTTTTTTTTTTTTTTTTTGGTAAAGCGGGGGAATCCTCATGGACACCCGCGACCCCGGGGGGAGCCGCGGGTAGTGTCAGACTCTTACTGACTAAACCTGAACCGCTGTGCTACGTCATCCGCGTTTTTGTGTCGGTGCATGGCAGTGCATAGTACTACTTCATGCACCGACCGCGGGCTTCCGCCGGCCAGTTGAGAGCCGGCGGGTTGCATTTCGCATTGTTGATGGAGGCCGACGTGTAAAGGGCGTGGGCCTCGTCGCCTCGTATTAGGACCACACCCATAGCACCGAATGTGGTCCCCCGTCGCGGGTCCTCTACTACGGACGATGGCACCCCCGTGCCACCGTCCGGACCCTGGTTAGGGCGGGAGGGCGCGCTCATGCGCGGCCCTTCGCCGACCCACCCGACGTCGGCGTATTTGGGGCGCGCCCGGATCGTTTTCCCGGACGCGCTCCGCGGCCTCCTTCTGCGACATAACGGTTTCGCAGAAGGAGACCAACGCGTCCCACGCTGCGCGGCTGCTGAGCGCGGCTGCGACAACAGCCGGCAGCGCGGCGACATCCACCCCCCCTAGCGCAGACACCAGTTCGGCGCGAGGCTCTTCAAAGGCCGGACACAGGGCCATTGTGTGCAGTGCGGTGTCGTCTGGGTCACCGCACTGGTGACACTCCGTGGTGGCCTCACGTCGGGCCACCCGACACAGGTAGTGCCCGAAGGCCCCGTGTCCGGTCAACATCTGTGTGAGGCGGTACGTCAGTTTTCCGTACCGCCTCTCCGTCCACTGTTGTAGGTGTGGGCGGATAGCCTCGACCGTAGCCCGCCCCGCCGTCGGCCTGGATAGCCGAAGTTCCCAATTTCGGAACACGACGAGGCGGGCTTGTCTGCGCCAGGTTTCGCGCTGCCCTGGCGAGGGCTCGATGCCCCGGGACCGGAGCGAGGTGCAGCGGGTGTAGAGGTCCGCTAGCACCTGCGCTTCCAAATCCCAAGGCGGGGTGCCCGCCAGGGCACACGCCGCCTCCTGCCCGACGGTGCGATACGCCCGAGCGGCCCTGTTTGCCATTACTCGTTGCGCACCAAGCAAGACCGCCCGGTTGTCACGTGACAGCGTATCGCACCATATGGGTGCGCCGTAGAGGGCCATAGATCGAATGACCCCCGTGTACAACCGGCGACACCCAACATCTGGGCCCCCGACATTTGGCAGCAGCCTTCCGAGAGCGGCTGCGGCGGCTTGCAGCCTTGGAGCCAGCCGCTTGAAGTGCTCCCGGAAGGTGAACCGCCCGTCGAGGACCAGGCCCAGATATTTCATCGTGCCCGACAGTGGGATTTGTGTGTCCTCCACCGTCAGGCACGAGTCGGGCAGGGGCCGGCGGCTCCGGGGACCGCGCAGAAAGATAGCTTCGGTCTTCCCCAGAGCCACCTCCAATCCGAGCATGCGGATGCGACCCACGACTAACTGGACGCCGCAGGTCGTAAGCCGCATGCATTCCCCGGGGTCTGCACCCCGGGACAAAACGAGTGTGTCGTCCGCGTAGCAGACGACCTGCATAACCAAACCTAACCTAACCTAACTAAAAACCAAACCTAACCTTTTTTTTTTTTTTTTGGTAAAGCGGGGGAATCCTCATGGACAGCCGCGACCCCGGGGGGAGCCGCGGGTAGTGTCAGACTCTTACTGACTAAACCTGAACCGCTGTGCTACGTTATCCGCGTTTTGGTGTCGGTGCATGGCAGCGCATAGCATTACTTCATGCACCGACCGCGGGCTTCCGCTGGCCTCGTTTTTCGGCCCTTTCGCAAAATATGTTGGAGGCCGACGTGTAAAGGGCGTCGGCCTCCTCGCCTGATACTGGGACCACACCCATAGCATCGAATGTGGCCCCCTGTCGTGGGTCCTCTACTACAGACGGTGGCACCCCCGTGCCACCGCCCGGACCCTGGTTAGGGCGGGAGGGCGCGCTCATAAGCGGCCCTTCACCGCCCCCCCCCGACCACGGCGTATTTGGGGCGCGTCCGGATCGTTTTCCCGGACGCACTCTGCGGCCTCCGTCTGCGACATAACGGTCTCGCAGAAGGAGGCCAGTGCGTCCCACGCTGCGCGGCTGCGACAACAGCCGGCAGCGCGGAGACGTCTACTCCGCCCAGCGCAGACACGAGGACGGCGCGAGGCCCATCGAAGGCCGGACACAGGGCCAGCGTGTGCAGTGCGGTGTCGTCTGGATCACCGCACTGGTGACACGCTGTGGTGGCCTTTCTGCGGGCCACCCGGCACAAGTAGTGCCCGAAGGCCCCGTGTCCGGTCAACACCTGCGTGAGGCGGTACGTCAGTTTTCCGTACCGCCTCTCCGCCCATTGTTGCAGATGTGGGCGGATCGCAAAAGAGTTCTAGCCTGCGAGCAATTTTACAAGTGATAAAAATGATATTTTTTGAGTTTTGAAACATTCTTACATGCTCTGCTGGCACTGGGACGTGAGTTCTGGACTCGAATCGAATTGTGCATTGCAGTTCTGCTATAGTTCTGTCTAAAACAAAAGAGTTCTAGCCTGTGAGCAATTTTACAAGTGATAAAAATGATATTTTTTGAGTTTTAAACATTCTCACATGCTCTGCTGGCACTGAGACGTGAGTTCTGGACTCGAATCGAATTGTGCATTGCAGTTCTGCTATAGTTCTGTCTAAAACAAAAGAGTTCTAGCCTGTGAGCAGTTTTACAAATGATAAAAATGATATTTTTCGAGTTTTCAAGTTTTCGCACATGCTCTGCTGGCACCAGGACGTGAGTTCTGGACTCGAATCGAATTGTGCATTGCGGTTCTGCTATAGTTCTGTCTAAAAAAAAGAGTTCTAGGCTGTGGGAATATATTATAAGGCAATGAAAATGATATTTTCGAGTTTTCGATCTGCTACGGGAAGTTAGCAGACCATTTTTTTAATTGTCTGTTTTTGGGACAAAAACGTCAGAACTATTTTTGAAAACTATCAGGAACTTTAGAGCTTACCTACATGCGAAAGGTACACACTTTTTTTTTTATCTGCTGCAAATTGATCTGCTACGGGAAGTTAGCAGAGCATTTCATTAATTTAATTTTTTGGGGTAAAAACAGCAGAACTATTTCTAAAAACTATCAGGAACTAAGAACTCAGCTGCATGCGAATAGAACTCTCTTTTTTTTTTGATCTGCTGGACATTGATCTGCTAAGTTCACCCACATCGGTAAACTTTCGATTTTACGTTCCAATACTTGTATTAGAAAATGAAATCGAAAGCTTAGGTCCCTCACCAAATTTTTGTTTACAAGTTTGGAAAAGTCTTATTTGTACTAGTCTAACCACAAATGGTGCGATCCTAAAATTCTGTACCTACAAATACGTAACATAACTAAACTGCAATGTAAAAAATGATTATGGCTCTATGAGTCAAAATTGTTAACCCCTCCAATAACATAAACCAGTAAATACAGAGAAATATAAAAATAGGCCACACTGTTACATTGTTGCTGACATTTCCGCGTCTGCGTTTGAAATGTTAATTGATTTCAGGCCGAATATATCGCGATCCCCATTTGTTTCCGTGTTTCTGTGTCAATAATTGTGTTGTTGATGAGGGCTCTGATGGAGTATTTAGAACGTAACTGTTTGTATCGAGTACTTTTGTTTAGAGTGATATGTTTGTGTACAAATTGTGACGCTTTTTTGGGATATGGCATAGTGTGGTGTGGTGACTCAAATAGCCAACCATCATGACCGACTTACTGACGTATTATGGTTGTGTATAAGTAGGTCCTGTGTGTGTCAAACATTTGATTTGTGATCCACAAATGTTTGTTCCAAGTCTTGGTGAATATTTGTAAAACCTCGTACTGCTGTTAGACATACAGTCCAAAAATTATGCGTTAACAGCCATATTAGTTACAAAAAACTGTGTCGCAGCTGTTAGCGCTCACCTTTGAGATGCTCCAACATCAAAATATTTAATCCAAAACTTTATGTCTTATAAGTACGAGTATTACAAAGAAATTAATGTGCTTTAGTGTAATTTTATGGCCAATTTTGGTCTAAATGTTTTTCTTATAGTCAAGTGTAACTGCAAACAATTATATGTACGTACAGGTACATAATATGGCTAGACATAATCATATGTAAAGCAGGTGTTGATGCATAACAAGAGCTCACATAATTGATGTTTATGAAACATTAATTAGGTAATTTACTATCAGTTGATTTAGTTCTATCATGATAGGATCTTCAAAGTAAGTATATCGTCTTTATACAAAAAAAGTATTTGATTGATCACTAGAAGCGTCTGTTGAGCTTAATCCTATAAATTATAATCTAGCTCAGTTCCTTTAATAGAACCACACTGTAAAGGGTGTGTTCCCTTTACACGCATCGCTTGGTGTAAAGACGAGTCGATGCCAAACCGCAACAGACTTTAAAGCAGGCCTGGTCTAAAAATGGTTTAAATATTTTTTTCAGTATACCAATTTAACACATACCACCTGACCAGTTTTCGATCTATTCCACGAGCCTTTAATTATGAATTGACGCAGCAGCAGAAATGTCACGAGTTGAACTGATGGTCAGAATTGTTTTTGAAACTTTCTTATACTTCCGTCTTTAGTTACAATACTATTATAATATCCGGACCGATTTCGGTCACGGCGGTTAGTGTTATTATGGCACCAGCCAGTTACGTGGGACATGCTATAGTGCACAAGCGTGTGCACTCTCTGTTCTTTTACTATCATAGCCATAGATGGGACGGTAATCTGACACGATCGGAGAGAGATCAGACGTAGGATCCACGTTTTAACGTGCCTTCCGAAACACGGAAGCTGTGATATTTATTTCTAAAACGCACACAACATTCGAAAAGTCGGTGTGCGCCGTGGGGATCGAACTCGAAGCTAATAACTTGGCAGTTCTGCAGTCTAACCATTTATAGGCTGTCATAGCTTCAGATCATATCTTTATCTATTTTTTATTTTATGGATAAGCTAAAATAGCATAAAAACGAACAAACTCTAAAAAAAAATGCAAGGAGAATTACTTGTAAGGCTTGCGAGCCACGTACGCCTAGCATAATTCAATTACAAAGGAATCTCTTCAGTTGCATGCTCTTAGAGGCCATAGGAAGGCTGTATACCGCATGTGCATCTTCGCTCGGTTATATAAATGAAATAAGGTTTTAATGAAATTAGGCTCACCTGTTTGGAAGATTGCTCTCAAATGTTTTACTTGCTTACTTGTATGAGCACTGTATGTTATTTCCTTGCACTGTACGTGAAGGTAAGTATTTTTTAAATTAAATGAAAGTGGAACTTGTAACGAAAAATTCTAAATAAAATAGTACATACAAGCAATAATATAAGTAGTTTTATTTATTGCTTGCATTTAGGTATATGTATTAATAAGTGATTGCGAAAATTCTGGTACACATAGGTACTTAATTACTAAGCAAGAACTTATAATATTAATTTTGAAACATCATACCTACAGTTAGTTATTGACATTAAACACACAAGTTAACATAACTGATACATCTTCACGGATTGATACACAATCTTAATGATCTCATTATCTCATAATTTTCCTAGAAAATAACTAACAACATTGTCGTTTTTCCTTCTTAGACTTGTATTACTACATTCACTACATTTCTAACAGAGAGGTACGTACATTGTTTAGTCCAGCATTCAAGTTCACCAATATCAACTCAAAAGTACCCCTTTGAACTTGTTTACAAGCTTCAAAGCATTGACATCACGAAATAAACCGTGCTTCACTGACATTCGCCTTTAAAAATACAACAGATAAAATTTTATAGTGGTACGAAATAAATTCAGCAATGAAAATTCAACCGTATTTCTTTCACAATAAGGTTGCTTATAAGCTGGAGGGTGGTAGGGAGCAAGGACTGAGAAAAAGGAGAATAAGCAAAATAACTTTCCTAATTAAAATTTCACTGCCCACTGGCAACCGTAGTGAAAGAATAAAACAAAAAAGTGTTTTCTTTTTTTGAACTGACAGAATAGAGTTAATTCCCTTTGCCTGATAAAGTCTGTCTGGTAATTTTAAATACTTGCATAGAATCGTTTTTTTGGTGGCCAGGATTATGACGCGACGGCGGTCGTTTTGAAAATCGCAGTGAGGTTTTTAACAGGCTTCCAATTCAAACTATTATGACGTTGGGTGAAAACTGATTTTAATTAAGGAACATTATCATGATATATACGTGGGTTTTTGAACAATTATATTCTGAGTAGCTAATAGATGTAATCTTTTTGTGTTCTTTTGCTTATTTATCGTCTATTTTATTGTTTCATTCAATATAGTAAAAAAATACTCTTTGATTTTTTTTTAATAACCTTCGTATTTTTTTGTCAACCATGGCTATCGCACTGTTAAGCCAAAGATCTTCCTTTTTTTTTCTTTTTTCATCTATCCTAACATAATGCTTTATAACTCTCTGTATTACTTAGTAAAACTTCCTTCCCACATATTAGATTTCTACGTCCAAACCATCCAACAAAAATACTAAGCAGGCAAACAAGACTCTTCTTAAAAATACACGCCAAGCCTTATTACTGCAATACAAAGTTGTAAGACCACCACAATAAACTGTCCTAGCAAAATATTGCCTTGCTTACCACATGACTAACGGTTAGGGGCATGTAATATGTTGTTATTAACGCCAGCCTCGTACCGAGCTAGAGAATGGTTATAAATTTAAATTAACATTCGAGTTAGTCTTTTGTCTTTTTTGTAATGATGAGTTTGTGCAAGGGTTTAAAAAGTATACCTACTCGATAAACTAACGTATATGCGTGATATTTTTGCTTGAATTTGACATGGTTCCAATGTAGGTAATGTCTGGAAAAGTTACGTCGGCACTGTGATAAAAGATCCCAAGGATATTTTAGGACGTGGCATAAATCGTAACTAATGCAGTCAAAAGTGAACTAAAAAAGTATACTATAACTACTTTTGACAGACAGTTGAGTTCATTCTTGTTGCAAAAGTACTTTGCAAGTCATTCAAGTGAAACAAGATTCTTCTCTCTCTCTCTCTTCCCTACACGCCTACATAAAACTTCTTTGGTAGGTCTTTTTAACCACAAATAAAAAATATCGTTTTCATACCTTTTCCACGTTGTATGTGCGAAATACATTTACACAAATATTTGCATTTTTCGTTTACAGAATTCCCCAACAGCATGTTTATACATTTTTTTACTGCACGGGCCCAGTTGCAACGGCGCCAAAAAGGCAGAAAATTAAAACACAGGCCCATGGGCATTTCCCAGAATATTTCGGTAAAAGCCTGTTGTTCTTTATGTATTGTAATAAAATTGAAACTGTGGGACGTTGTATGTGATATAATTAAATTAAGGCGCGTAATTGATGCGAAGATTGAAACAATTTGCTGGTGTTTTGATTCTTAATATTTTTGAACTTTTGGGATAACAATTACTGTCTTAAAAAAAATATTGTGTCTAGTTTTTTTCCACGCTTAGCTTCTAGTCTCAACGTATTTACTAAAATTGCTATTTTATATGCTAAGATTGGCTATAATTTAGGCCTAAATATCCCATGTTACTGAGGCATAATATCTTTCAATAAAACTAGTTAGTGTCCGATGAGACAACTAACAAAGATTAAAATGACATTAAATTGCCATTATACCAAAATTCTTTTTTTTCTAACCTATAGTGTCTAAACTAAAGGCCTACCCCAAGTCCTTCCACGATTCTCTATCTTACGCCGCTTCGAACTAAATGTTAGTAAAAATATTTTTTTCTTGAATTTACAAGTCAAGAAATACTCAAAGAAAACGGCATTAAGTTTAATGTGGGTCAGAAACGCCAAAGAAATGTAACACGACGCTCAAAACAGGCAAACAGCCATAACCCATTTCCCGCCGACGGCTACACCAGTTAAAAAGCTTTAACTTCTCTTCACACCCATAGTTCGAAGGATTAATCGAAAAAAGCAAGGTTTTTATTCAACCTCACAATTTACGGGTTAAGTTTTCCAAGTAGCGCAGTCACAATCCCCTGTTCCTTGTGATTGTTTTTGCTCGAGTTTCGATCGATTAGTTGGACTCAGTTTAAGGTTTTGCTACAAACCGTTTTTGTTAACATACCATGATTTACACTGTACCGGTGTCTTTAAGTTTGGTCAGCAAGAAGTTTTGTATCAGTTCACGATGTTCGAAACTTGTATTAGCTGTAGGTACGAGTACATTGAATCTATTCCTGATCTTCATATTTTGATAAGGTGCACCAGTATTGACCACCACACCGACGGCCTCAAGTTAATGCCATCCACATGCATAAAGGTCCTTGTAGTACTATACCACGTTGAAACGAAACAAACTAAGGCAGAATTATGAGTTACCCAGTCACGTTTTTCACAGGTTTCAAAAACATTGTGATCAGAAAAACACTTATCTTCTATCTTACTTCATCATCATCATTGGCCTTGAATAACCCACTGCCTGGGCCTTCGTTTGTTTATGCAATCCTTCTCTTCTCTTGATCTATCACCCTTACAGTAAAGAAAGTATTGTAAATAGTTATGTCTGAGAACTTCATGTTGCCGCAGTGTAGAGAAGCCTTAAAACTGAAAAAGAAATAAAACCTTTAATGGTATCCAATCGATGTGTCATTTCTACTTTTGATTACTTTTTTGTTCGTTACAGTTCTTTGGTAAAAGAAAAGTTTCGGGAAAGAAAAATAGGGATTTTTACTTTGAACTAACTGGGTTTTTTGTGGTTTATAACTAATTCGAAATGTATTTTAGTAGTGTAGCTTTTAGAGATTTTAATGGAGCACGTCTGGGACCCATTTTAAGAAGATAGGCAACTATTATTCATAACAAAAATCCCTAGGAACTACGTATGCTTATAAACCAATTAATACAAATGAAGACAGTGATAGCAATATTTGTGTGCAATTGTTGTATTTTTGCGAGATACGTAGTAGGTACTACTGCGGGTCCAGGTTTTTTTTAGTATCGTTTAAAATTAGTTCAGTAAGGAAAAGTTTCCACGTATTTATAAATATTCAATACCTAAGATTCCTTTGGTGATTAGTTTTTAACAATCTGGGTTTCATAAATATTCATCTAGGTTCCCGCGCTATTAATAAATTAAGATTTTATAAAACTTATTTTAAGCCTACTCCATATTAATTTTGTAATGTTATTTTTAATTTTCTCAGAACAAACTAATTTTATTTGTCTGATAACTTAAGGATACTCGTGTTTTCCCTGTACGAGAACTGTGAACAGATTATAAATTATGACTTAGCAATGGCATGATTACAAGCCGTTATTCACTCACTGACCCTTGAGTTTGTTTGGAAGTTTCTTCTCAGGGTAGCCAGTTAATAAATATCGAATCCAGTGAGCTTACATAAAAAAATGACATGTGAAAGAGATAAAATTTATCTTAATTGCAGAATAAACCATTTAATTTCACTCTAAAGGCTTAAAATAATTACCAGTTACCTCTTTAAAGTACCGAAAATATCTTATTGCTTACCCATCCTAAATCACGGCGTGACGATGCAAGAGAGATGACAAACAAGTGAAAACTGCGGCGCATTGATTACTACCGACAATGTACGGATAGCAACGAAAGGCCTAGACAGTAATGACCCTTAAGGAAATTGAAAATGAATTGAATACTTAAAATCTATGGGAATGACAATCTTTTTTGACGAGTGACTTGACTTTGATTATTTTTACGACTCACACAACGCCATCTAGTCTCAAACTAAGCAGAGCTTGTACTATGAGTACTAAACATACTTATGTACTTCTAAATACATACACATTACAGATAAATTACACCCAGACAGAACAAATGATCATGCTCATCACACAAACATTTGTCCGGAGTGGGAATCGAACCCATGACCTCTGGTATAGCAGTCAGGGCTACTAACTCCTAGACCAACAGGCCAGTCAGGTCTGAATATGATCGAAACTATCACAAGTATTGAGACTGGGAACCAAAATAGACACGAGAATTTTACCCAAAATTTGCTGAACGTAAATATGGCTGGCACAATTTTACCAATTTCATCAACTTTCGTAACTGACCGTACTTGAAACTAATCATTTGCGTATGAATGAGCTGTTTACGTATTACTTTCGCTGATTTAAAAATAAATGTCATTGTATTGTAGTTGTCAGTAAAGTTGCGGATTCACGTTAAATGTGGAAGTTGAAATTATGTGAGTATTACACGCTGTAGGCGTTTGGTTGGAAAGCAAGTAGTAGTAATTGAATATGTTGCAATATTTAATGTGAGAGGTTAACGTCAAAAGATTTAATATTAATACTGCAGAGGGGAAAGTCATGTTATGGCATGATAACAAGATTTTTGGTAAGTATCACACATCACAAATAGAATGTAGACTAAAATAGCACGGATAGCCGAGTTGTATTAGGTCACCACGCCAATTTCCACTGTGACGTGTCGCAGGTTCGATCCCCGCGTAGAACAAAAATTTGTGCGTTCCACAAATGCTTGTTCTGATTCTGGGTGTGTGTGGATGTGAAGTGAATGTCTTTAAAACCCCCCGCGTCACAGCGATTAAATTTCTTAGTGCGGCAGTTGTTAGAAAAAAAATGGGATTGCTTCGATTTTTAGGATAGTAAAAAGGTTGGAAACTAAAATGCACGATTACTTCGTTCTGTGAAGCAGTAAGTCTAAACTCAATCAATGTGCTTCGAAATATTTTGTAGGCGTCAGTTTTTAAAAAAATACGACAGTATATTGAAAAATAGTGATTACTCTGTTCCAGAATACTATTCCACATTTACAGTAAATAATAATCAACCTACATGTTCTTATGCAAATAAACCTGCTCTTTACCTAACAAAGCACCCAGAACTGTTTGAAATTCTATTCAAATCTCTGTACATTACAAGTGACTTTACAAGCGTTTAATTCCTACATATATATTTCCCTTGACGGTTCACGGTGCAACTTAAACGCTTTTAGTTTTCTGGACTGTCCGAATTTTAAATGAGAGCATCGTATTAGGGCACGTGAGTGAATGAGTATGTAATTTGGGAAGGTAAATTAAATGAATAATAAATAAATACTCCACGGCTTTTTACACAACTCCATCTAGTCTGGAACTAAGCAGAGCTTGTATTGACATACTTGTATAGACAACTGATAAACAAACTTTATACTTCTAAATACATACATATTGTTGATAAATTACACCCAGACACAGGACAAATTTTAATGATCGTGCTCATCACACAAAAAATTACCCTGGGTGGGGATTGAACTTACGACCTCTGGTTAAGCACTCAGGGCCACTAACCACTAGACCAACAGATCAGTCATTAAAATAATTATGATATGATGTTTTTGCAGGTATCTGATGTCTTTATTTGAATGTAGCTATCCTATTATTCTAACTTTCTTGTATCCCAAGAAAACGATAGATTGGTTTTTGGATATCGCAAAATAATAAATCAGAACAATTAATACAAGAAGCAGGAAAACATTTTCTATTGAAACTTGTCTTCGTTCAAACCGTATAGAACAGTGTCTCTTTTCCACGATTGCAATAGTACCTACTTTTTTAAGATGGTTAGGTGGTAGGTCGATGATTAGGTAATGGTAGGTGTCCTGCTGCCGTGTCGCAAATATTATTCTAACTTACATTCAACCGCAAAAGCAGAAGCTCACAAACATAATCCTCGAAAAAAAACCGCGACAATTTTTCCTCTACCCTCTTAATCATGGCCACCAGTGTTTGCTATCACGCGTCGGGATTAACACTTGAAATGCAAATAAGGCCAAGTTAAGTACACACGAGCGATACGCCCGAATTAATTTCGTCTAATTTCGCATAATTGTACGACCGTAGGATTTTAACCCCGCTTAGATTAAGCTGCATGGAATTATTTTATTCTTATCTCTGAATGTTTGGTGATGAGTGCGTTTGGATGATAGTGCAGTTTGGTTTTAAGTATGCAAATGGTGTAGTTGGTGACTGAATGTATTTTTTTTTTATTTTCATCATTCAGGTTAGTCAAAAATAAAATATCACGAAAAAGAGAATTATAAAAGTGCAGCAATTACTTACACCACATGCACTAATTCGGCAAAAAAGAGTTTGACAAAGGTAATGGATTTGATTTTTTTTATGTTACGTATTTTTTGTAGACCTACATAGATGATGATTACTGGAATTTAACCTCCATATATTTTAAAGCACAACAATGATCCTTTTTGAAGCTAATAATTCTACGTGTAATTAAAAATCACTGTATAACAAATTTCCACCTACTCAATTTTCATTACACTGCCTATATTTGTTAAATTTGCACATGTTTATAAAGCTATATTATTTTAAACGGTAATGCAGCGCTGTTTGCTTAATTACACGCTTCGGCGAACTTGTAATATATTGCGCGGTTCAAATTTTGTTGACTTTTCTCTGTTATTATGAAGTCCCTACTGTGTTAATTTCACAACGAGAATGTACAAATCTGTAGCTTGAATTTGATTCCTACATTTCCTACTAATCAAGATTTGAATGTTAATGTGAACGAACTTTGTAATGTTTAAAGATCGTGCTTCAACTTAAAAATAGAAGCGCTAAAGTTAAGGAGTATGGATGGATGAATGTTTATTTATTTAATAGACGCTAATATAATACACTAATGTTGATAAGTTTTGTTATGGAGTTAAACGTCAGTAAAAATGTTCAAATGTATGAAAATGACATTTTGTTTCTATAAATCACGTGACTTCAACCTGTCATCTCCATACATTTGATCGTTTTCTATTGACATTAACAATCACTAATGATTATAGACAATTTACTTGGATAGAAGGGCTGGTGGAAATGCAGGCCATTCAAAGATACTACAATACAAACATAGTATGTATTGTAGAAGGTATGTAGTCATCGTACTAACGGAACCCCGATTATTACATTCCACGTTAGTACATATTAATACCCACCTACCTGCATACCGCATAACATTTATCAGCCGCTTGTCACACGTACAGTTAACATCTCCCGCCTGTATCCCCAGACGACGTGTTGTTCTGAGTTCTACAATATGACACGATGAGGGATTAACTATTGTTCTACCTGTTAAACGAATCGATATTGACAAAATTTTAAAGAGTAAACTACTAAACTTGCTCTATTTTTTCTGTGCCCGACAGGGTTCACAATTGTTACCTGGATTCCTAATATAAGACCTCTATGTACATATTGTGAAGAGCTAATAAAGTTTTAATTCGAAATCAAAAAGTTTATTGAGGGCAGGCCTAAAAAGCACATTAGAAACGTTTCTAATGTTTTTAAGGTGCATTTTAAGGTAGGTATTATTACAAAACTCGTCACATGGTTACAAAACAGAATAACCGATTTTTATGGAATTTTGTGTACGTATTGGTTTGGTCTGAATTAGTTAATTAAGCATAGTAAAATACAACTTTAAATTTGTATGGTCGAAAAATAACGTTTTTCGGGTCAGCTAATATTATTAAACAAATATTATTGAACCTACAAACTCGTGCAACAAATTTGTTTATTGAATGGCTGCTTTGCTACCACGTTTCAAATACTTAGGATACAGTAGATGCGAATACTCGACAATTAATATTTACGTGATTTCCATACAATATGCATAATACTGTATCATTTATACTAAAGCAAAACCATAAAACACTTAAGAATGTTAATTCAATGAGAATGAAAGAACTCAAGAATTGTTCACTAACCGTTAATTAATTAGTAACTAACATTGTGAAGATTCTAAGATAATATAAACGTGTTTTGTTGATTGCTCATAAATTATCACGCGTATACACTGAGTTTTTTTAAAAGGCTATTCATTATATCGATAGCTATGTAAGACGTTAAACAGTGTGATAAAATTCTAATCTTGCATTCGGAGTGGTATAACGTATTTTAAGCATGCCAAGTGACAGCAGTTGACAGCGTCAATTGTGCAAGTATTGCTGTCAAATTTAAAATTTGTAAGGAAAAGTCCATTAAGCGAATTGGGGTTGTACTAAGACAGCAATAATTGCGCATTTTTTGCTATTGCTTTTGTTTAGTACGTAATAGCTTAGGGAGAATTCGGATAACTTCGGCAAACATCGTTAAATTGAGCTTTAACGACATTGTGTTCATAAAGTTTTATATTTATGTCATTATAAAGTGTGTAATTAGAAATACGGTTATTTGTGGATGTGAAACATTCCCGTGTTACGGGTATCTTTTAATTTAATGTTGTAATTGCAAAAGCTTGAAATTCATTTGGTTAGTTTTATGTTTAGTTGGTGTATTCAGAGTTAGGACTTTGGTTCCTTTACCAACATGATACATTTTCGTATAGTTTGTCTATTTTATGAAATGGTCCTGATATCCTGATAAAGAGTAACTTATAGAGTTTCTTGAAGGTTTTTCTTCATAAGAATCATATTTTGGAACCGCACAACTAGAGTCGGTAACGTTTTGAAAGTGCCTGAGATAGCCTACTTGAAAAAAAAAACATTTTGATTTTATACCTGGGAAGCTTTATTTGATTCAATAAAAGGCTTTGATATTTAAAAAAGTCAGGGTGAACAAATCTTACCTATCTACTTATCTTTTCTGTCATAAAAAAAAACAGCCGTTCCTATTAATTATCTAACAAGCAGAAGCAACGCGACAGCGATATCGCTACCGAAATATTGAACGAGAAAAGAACTATAAAGAGTGCTAGTTATAGGAGTCCGGAGTCGTCAGTTGCCTTTGCAAGTTAGCAAATACAACTGCAGAAAATGTCAAAATATATAGCACCAAATTGTGGAAAACAAAACACAATCAACATGCGTGATGCCACCCAATCAATTCGCACAACTAAACACCCCATAACCGTGGCCTTCAATTAACAAAAGAACATCACAAGTGAATATGAAAGCGTGTCATGGCTAACATGAAAAGGACAGGCGTGATCAAAACTGAGATATAAAAATTAACCGATAACGTTTATGTAGCGTAGACAATCTTCGAAAGTCACGTATGGTTGTTACAGTATCATGGAAACATGGATGTGGTACATATAATACGAGTACGTATTCATAAGTGTCACGTTGTGTATGATGGGGATTAGGCAAAGGAATTTGATCCTTAATGTTACTTACTTAAGTGCTATGTTGGTGACCGCGAAGACAAAAGATAATTTTCAAGCATTGCTAATTGAATCGTTTAAAATATGTGAGGAAGTGCCAAGTCTAATTTCTGGGACTAGAAGGTGTTAAAGTCCAGACTACATTATAGGAGAAAGTTGACCTGAACTCTACATTAAAGGCATTTCGAAATATAATACCAATTGCGTATTGAACTTGTCCTTCGATCTCAAGTTCATTAAATAAAAAAAAACTAAAACATCATTTGCCTATACTAATTGATGACAACAAACGCCTGTGACCTTTAAATCGACGCCAACGCCATCTAGTTATAAAAAATACAAAACTGCGAGAAACGTCATTTCCTCAAATGCATGAATCTAGCGGCTGTCTGAAAACTAGGAAAGTTTATTTATAATACGAAAATATCATCTACTATTTGACGCCAAATGTAAAAAATAACATTCCAAAGCGATTCCTATTTTTATTAAAATAAAATTTACTGTAATGAAACTTTTACAATGCTTTATTTAGTATTGTTGTTAATTACATTCTCTTACAGTTTTCTTTATAAAGTTCGTTCTCTAGATTAAATGACTCTAAGTCTTGTTCAGCAGCAATGCGCTTATGAAAAGCCCTAGAGACGTAAATAAAGTTCTTAGAAATTGCCGTATAAAGAACGTTAGCAATGATACCTTATAAGATTTAAGGAGAATTGTTGTATGGCGGACATTCCGGTTTATTTTAGGACTGTGGAAGATTGTTGGGCATTAAGCCTAAAAATGCATCTTTTAGACCAGTTGGGCCGAAGTGACGAAACCTAAAACTATTACGACCAAAAAGGTTTGCATAAGTTAAGCAGGCAAACATAAAAAATATAAAATCGCTGGACTAGTTAGGCCTGAAATTGGGATGCTTGCTCATTTGATTCTTATTGATATAGAACTCAAGCTGTTCAGTTTTGCATCAGCTTTTAGATATAAATATATTATCATGCTTCATAAGAGAAAACAAAATTGATGGTATTTTTCACGTCTAATATTTTAGAAAAAATTCTCGTGTCACAGTGTTAGTTACCATACTCCTCCAAAACGGCTGGACCAATCCTGTTGAGAATACAACCAACATCTATTTTTCATCTCTATTTTTGTTTTCGCGAACAAAGTCGCGGGCAACAGATATGTATTATAGATAACTTAATATGCTCTGGGGCAAATCGGTTTGGCCGTTTTTATCTCATTCTTAGAAGACTCTAATCCTAATGCATGGCAACTTTAATTCCTTTTATTAAAGCATTAAATCATCACACTAATGGCATAAGCAGTACATTACTTCTAATACTAACATAACAATTTCACCCTTCACCGCCCATTAGACGTATTATAATGAATATCCTTACGTATATAAAATCGTTACGGTACTCCAAAGTCGACAGACAAAAGTTGTAATACTCATAACTTTAGCACTTACCTTCTTTTCCAACCCAATTTGAACTTTATGCACACTGTAATAACGATTGTGAAAATAGCAGAATTTGCAATTGGAATTTAACGAAATTGTTTTAGTTGTTGTTGAATGAAATTCGATCTTGTGTCGTTGAGTTAAGGTTGAAGATGTGTTTTTGTTAGAAACAATAAGTTTAGGAAATCTCGCATCGGGCTTACCTCAAACCGCAGGCACCTGCTCGACGGCTGACACCTTCAGTTATATGAGATATTGTTGTTATACGGGATTCGAATACTTTTCTTACTGTTATTTGAAGTTACTTGTACAAATGTACAGGTTTTGAAATGATATTATAAGTAATCTATAATTACTACTAGTAATCGTGAAAGACTAAAATGTATCAAACCTTAGTGAATTAAAAATAAGCTCAGCATACACAATTTACGCCAGCAGAACAGTGAACAGACTGAGAAAATAGATTTACATTCACAGAAGTAGTACAACGTATAATTGTACATTTGTAAGTCACATACAGGCGATTTGCATTAGAAACAAAAGATTTTCTAAAATTTCACAATTACTTTTTAGTACAAAAAAGCCAATACTGATTTTTAAATGGTAATAAACACAATAAGTAAGATTACCCATATCAGATATCTATCGCATAGCCAGTTTCTTCCAACGGCAAAAAGTCACCAAGTATGCTAACATTCGAAGAAATAATTAATTAAACGAGTCGGCATACAAATGCATACGAAATAACGCGTATAAAAATGTGTCTCATGATGATGTAGCGTGCAAGAATCTCAGTGGGTGGTGATCTGTATATATGGGCATAAGTCGGACAGGTGAGGCAGTAGGACATGCTAGGTGTTGGTGACTGTGACATGCAATAATATAAAAACATTGATGACGATAATACTCCTTAATATTCACAAAACACCATCTAGTCTCAAACTAAGTAGATCTTGTACTATGAGTACTTAACAACTGATAAACTTACTTGTATAAGTCCATACAAATTATAGATAACTTACACCCAGATACAGAATAAATGATCGTGCTCATCAAAAAATACTTGTCCTCCGTAGTAACTGAACCTACGACCTCTGGTGTAAGAGTCGGGGCTCCTAACCACTGTCTACTGAGTCTAGTGGTTAGTAGCCCCGACTGACGGTCCTGTCGGTCTAATTAGTAGACCAACAGGCCCGTCAAATACACACAAGTTGAGATAGAAATTCAGTAGTTTAGCATATTTCAAAAAAATCTCCAAAATTTTGAAGAAGGTAAGTAGTAGTAAGCAGGCAAATGGCAAGAGTCACGTCAGAAGATTTTTTGAAGAGGTTTTGTCACTTGACACTGGACTAGATAAAGTCCGGAGAAGGTAGACCTAAATCCATAACGTGACACAAATTTTACAGCGACATAGACCTAAATAAAACTCATTAATAACCAGCTGCTATTAAACTTCCCAAGCTATTAATTCAAAGCCAAACATTGCAGAAAAGCAGTATTCATAATAGAACACACAAAATAAAGCACAGACACGAAAATACTTCAAGCATAGCCCGTATACAGGTAAATCGTACAAAACAGTTTTGCCTCCATACTCCATACTGAAAATTGTCGCTTTAAACATTATCTACTAAGCTTAAAGTTTGGCCAGTTAATTTCGGCGGATGGGTCATATTTTGCATAACTTTAGTCTGAAAAGTTTTAGCTGGGGGACCGTAGGTAAGTGCGGGTGTAATGAGGCTCCACCCGATGTTACTCGTCGATTTTATGTTATTACATAGAGAAATAAGTTTGGTTAATGTTTGGTTACGATGACTGTATTTTGGGTAGTGAAACGGTTCTTGTAGGCCATTTAAAGATCTTGGATATATTTTGGTATTTGATAGTTGGGAGTAAAATAAATACGGCATAGTTGCTAATAAAAGGCCGATGCCTGCTGGTTTAGTGGTTAGTGGACCTCACTGCTACACCGAAAGTCGTGGGTTTGATTCCTAATCCCTACCCAGAGCAAATGTTTTTGTGTGATGAACACGATCATTTCTTCCATCTGGGTGTAATTTATTTATGTTACGTATGTATTTAGAAATATATAAGTATGTTTATCAGTTATTATAGCACAAGTTACTCTTGTATACCTAATTCGCGTCTTGATGCCTCATTAACAGATACTTTATGAAAAAAAACAATCTTTCCTTACCTGCCTGACCAAAGACTTCAGAAATGAGAATGTAATTTTAAAAGTTTAGATTTCCCTTTTAGTTCATTTCAACTTTGAACATTCACAGCCCACACTTGTCCTTTAAATCACTTCTACAGATAAAGCAGCACCCAGCTACACAAATTGCAAGGTGTCAACACAAATATTTAAGTTACCAAAGTGGTAATAAATTGAGTGGAGTAATACCTGTCACTAGTGGCAATACATTTGAAGGAGGAAGGCGTGTCGATGGCTCTCCCTGGATTTATGTCAAATTACCTATCCCATAGCACCGCCATAGCCCATTGACCTCGTTTATATTAGGAAAGACGTAAGTGTAGAACTAAAGACGTTTTTAAGAACTTAGAAAGAGACCAAGAATATCAAGGTGATAGAGGATATGTAAAAGTATGTAGTACTACTAGACGCTTTTAAGGAACATAGATATAGGTCAAGAATATTAAGCTAAAAGAAAATATGCGAGGGTACCTACTACTCGTTAATGAAATGAGTTCTGATGACAATAGTGCAGAAGTTTCGGTGGCTGATTCGCATTTTAATTTGATAAAAGTTTGTTTGGAATGTTAATAAATTTTGTCAATAGAGAACCCCTGGCGGTGGCTGGTGAACTCCCACACATCGACCTTTTAAGTATAATTTCAGAAGTTTAATCTTTTGGGACAACCAACTTTAAAGTGTTAAAGGTAAATATAAAGATACTTCTTTAGTTAGGAGCCTTTAGAAAAGACTAGGGCATGTCAATTCTTAAAGAAGGATGTTGCTGTACTGGAAGCAAGATGGTACACAAATATGGACATGGTAGTCTCTAATTTATGTAACGGGAATAGTCCAGTTTTAAAGCATACAATAACCTCGTAGGATATATTATTATTGCTTAAAAAATTATACACCGAAAAAGATTATAAAAAAAACACAGTATTTTTTCCCTTTGTAATTCCCCTTTTATAGCCTTAAAGTGTTTCAATGAAATATTCTGTAATGAACATGCTATTTACAGTAACGAGTAATCCTTTTAATTTTGGCTTTCATTAAATATTGACATAAGAAACCCGCTTGCCGCTCATCGTTTAAACTTGTTCAAACAGCCGATTCCACTTTTTCATTTATTGCTAAGGCAGACGATGATTTATGTAATATCTACACTCTAGGTTTTATTGGTTGAATTTAAGGGAACTCCTGGAAAGATCTCGTAAAGTTTTTTTTAGTATTATGAGGAGCCGGTGTTCGTTTTAATAAAATTCTGTGATATTATGTGTTCATTTTGTTGATGTTGTTTGAGATTTAAGTGATAATCTTTACGGCTGTTTTTGTAAAATAAGCACACATTTTTTGTAAAATAAGGGATATTATATTGAAATGTTTTTGGAAATAGGTAAGCAATTTTACTACTCAGGAAGACCCAAGTAGGGTTTGATACCTAAGTTTGATTCCTGGATATATCAGAGTTTCATGTTCTTATTAGAACGATACAATGTTATTCTTTATATTACGTGAATCCAAATATTAAATTTAATATTACTGGATAGAAAATTTGATCTCCAAATGAATTATCAAAAAGAAAAATATATTCTATTTTCTCTCTTAACACATTTTCTTGAAGTACTGGCAGTCTAATTCAACTGGCACACACTTTATTTGCATACAGAGCACACATGAAATCCTATTATCTCCCTAATATTAAAGGCACCATAAAACGCCACCAGCCTTAGGAATATGATGGTTCTATACGAACAAGGTTCCCCTTCATTTGAAATAAAACAACGCCTGGAGGCGGGATACGAGCAATTTGCCATAAATCTAACGCACAAGAAATCGTTTTAGGCGTTCAGGTTGCCTTTTGTTTTTGTCTTAAAAGATGGCGGAGAGGTCAGAATGTTATATTCTTTAGTTTTTGCGGGATCTGAGGATAGTTTCTGAGATATGTGCTTTTATATCAGTTTTTTTTCGGAAGGCTTTAAGACGGAAAATAATAAAGTCTCTAAGCACTATCACACTACTATCTATCTAAGTTTTTAAAAACTATCTAAGCACGGCATTTAATTTTGTGCTTTGAAATGCTAGATTTTTTGACATTGTGATATTAAGTCAAAATATTACGTTGGAAGCGCATTTTGTTTATTAACGTGCTAAAACCATAACCTACTCGTATATACATCGATTAATTACTTAGCAGTAATTGTAATCCACAATTTTTAATTAACAATATAACACATAATAAAACATTATAATTATTATTAAGAAACAAACCTCAAGCGTTTTCTAGGCACGAATTCCGACCGTTTCCAAGAAAGCTTTTGATAAGCTAGTTCATCCATTAAAGGATTTTGAAGAAATACCAATGAAATTCACGAATGGTTACCTCGAGTAATTAGTATTCTAACAAAGTAAGCGGAGAAAAGATTAAAGGGCAACTCAAAATAAACTAAAGCTTGCCTAATGCTGTACATTAAAATAATTAAGCCTAAAATTTGGCAACGACAGTTTAGAGAAACATCTGCCCGGGTTGCTAAACCGCAGCCGACCCAGCCATATATTTTGAACGTACAATAACTTGCTGTTTAACGTAATAAATCTTAATTAAATATGAGTTAGGTTACCCACACTGTTGTAGCTACGCCGACGACAATCACTAAACAATCTATAAAGTTGTTTGGTGTTTTAAGTTATTAATTATGTACACTGAAAATACGAAGCAAGATTATCTTCAAAAAAGCTCAAAAACCTTTATTTTATTACCTTACTAAAAATAAATAACAATCAAGGGTGAATCTCTGTCGTTTTGGTCTACACTACTTAACTGTGCTTAAGTTTAATTCCCTTTTGAGAAAAATATGAACTAAGTATTGCAGAAATATTATTTATCTAAGAACTGCCACTTAGACAAATGATATTTCGATTATCGTTTACAGTATGTAAATCTCTCAACAATACGACATAAAACGCTTGAATGTATGGAAATGACAGGTCTAAGTCAGTTGACTAATGACTAATCAAAACAAATGGTAATTTCCATACATTTAAGCGTCATTTATCAACGCTAACGAAAGAAATGCCTCTGGGTTAGCGCTGTTGTTTTAAAAATGCAATAGAAACCCTCATAAAACAAATCCATTTATTCTTCTCCGTCTCAGTAATTCGTAAGCAAAACCCACAAATAAACATTTGGCTTAAATTGCAGCTAAACATGTGACATAAAAGGGTTTGGTCCAAACGACCGATGCTCCAACGCTACCCGGTTTTAAGCAGAGTTTACGGGTTAAATGGGGTACACTAAAAGTGAGCGCGTATTTCTTGGTCATTTTTGGTCGTGAAGTTTTATCCATTTTTATTTTGCGCTTTGGAAACTATTTTGATTTTGTGGACTGGTTTTCGGAAATGCAATTGAAAGGATTGGAAAGAGTTTTTATTTACTGGATAATGGTAAAGGAAAACTGTAACAATACCGATCGGAAAAACGTTAAATGGCCCAAGTGATCAGAATCAGATTATTTTTTTTTAAGAATTCTGGGTGTCAATAAATCGACTATTGTTAAACCATAAACAGTCCCAACTGCAGTAACAGATACGACTGTATTATGTAGTAAAGTTAACCACTAAGCGGTGAAGTCTTCAACTTAGATCAATCAATCAATTAGCCTACTGCAGTCCATTGCTGGACATAGGGCTCTCGAAATTTGCGCCATTTGTGCCAATACACCGCTTTCCACCGCTTCCGCTTTATCCAATGTTTCCCAACCACCTATTATCAGGTCATGAGTCCATCTTGCTACGGAGGCAAGCTTAAGGTAGGTTAAGTTTGCATACAACTAAAATGACGAGTTTTTTTTTCATCATGAGACAGATTTAAATTGTTAAATTTTTGGTAAAAAACATGCCAAAAACTCATTCAAAACGCCGGTCCATCAAAGGCTGGTGATTTCAAAGCGAGCCAATCATGCCAGCTATCAAGCAACCCTTTCACATGCCGCGTCCAGACACCTTAGACAATAGTGTTTCTCACAATACATTATCCTTGACGGCTTTCATCGAGAATTTCTCTGTCACCCTTACGCTGCTTGCGGTTGAAAGCACATATTATCGATAACATCTTGTCACGTCACTTTGTTCACCGATAACTTTACTGCTAAGCTATAACATCGCATTGTTTGATATCCATTGCCGGCTTACAAGCAATCTGTTGCATTATTCTTGCAGAGATGAAGCAATGGTGGTCGAATTAGTTTGGAATTAGAAAAGGGGTGTGGTTGCTTGGTATGGGGGAGATAGATAGGGAAGCTTAGGGTGCATATTTGATCATTTTTGTTCGTATGTGATCTTGCAGGTACGAGGTGTTACAAAAAATACATACGCCTTCGTAAGGAAATATGAATATTTTCTATGTCGTAAAATATTGATAAATTTTAATATAAATATTGTACTTTTAGGTTTAGTCTAACATAACAAATGCAAGGCAATTGAATTGTAGTCCACATATCTGCAATTTTCCCTAACCAAAAATCACTTTTTTGACTTCTGTCATAAAAACGTCAATATAAACGTGATAATTTGTTGAACAAAACCAAGAAGGGTAGTTCTCTATTAAAGTCATCCTTCTACCAAAAAAAATCAGAAGACATCAATGCATTTTCCACTACTTTTATACGCAACAAAACAAATATTAATACTATTTATAACCTTAGTTCCTCCACCCAATTACTTACGGTAATAGTCCCAATAAACAAGGGTATTTTGTTTAACGACCTCCCGATTATCGACCGAGATAGTGATTAGTTGTAGTTGTAGGAGTAGTAGGTGTTAACAACACTAACACGACAAGCCATGGATTTATTGTGCGAATACACCATTTCTTTAATTATGTTTCCCGGATTTCTTTTGTTTTTTGATCTTGAGAAATGGTTGATTATTTTCATAGGTTTGATTTAAATGCGTTGATGGAGAAACTCATGTCCTATGCGAAACTAATTACCGACTTGGAAACTCCTTTCCATTTAAAAAAAAAATTTGACGGACTGACAGCCAAATGATTTTGGCTGGCTATTTACCTTTTGAGATAGTTTTTTAGATGTAATTAAACGCAAAGCAGTTTACGAGCTCATAATTGAATGATCATCATCATCATCTCAAAGTAACAAAAACAGGAAGTTAGTTCATACTTTTTGAGAAAATTTGAAATAATATCCAAATAAATGTTGTTTTTTCTCGGCAAAATGGCAAATTATTAACAACCAACTTATCGGTTGATTCAACACGTACTTAATATCCGTGCCTGGCGTGAATAAGTGGACAAGTCTAAAATGCCAACTTTTCAGGGGAGCCATTTAAAGGTTTTACTTCCTTCTCTTAAATCGAGGAAAAACAACAAAATAGGAACGTCCGCAGTTTTATAGGTTATTTTGTGCCTTCTTTTAGATGGTGGTGAGAAATTCAGGAATTTCCCTGTAGTTTCAGAAATAATCGAGATATCATGTACAATTTTCTATGCACAAATATTGATTTAACGAGTTGTCCAGTTATTTACGTCAACATTTTCTTCAATTTTCATCTGCGTGAGAGTTGTCAATAATTTAAAAACGTTAATTATAATATCATTAACTTATTATTTTTGAATAATTAATAAGTAATTATTAACTTAAATAACTGTAAATTTAAATAAACATAAGAGAATATAAAATTCGCTAAAATTCTACCTACGCTTAATTTAAACTTGAATGGTACGAATTACGACAACTTGTTCTCTTCACTTTATCAGGTAAATACATAATTTAGTATTTATTTCAGAATGATTAATAAAACTATAACGACGAAACGATTGTTAAATAAAACTATCGTTCAGAATTGATGAAAAAGTCTATAAATAGGTACGTTATCGATTAAATCAAGCATGTCCATTAGGTCTTTCTATTTTTCAGCGCTTATTGGCAATGGTTCCTTTGAAATTTTGGTTTAAGGCAAATGAATGAACATTATGCTTGTCTTTCTTTTTAAAGTTTATTGATTTGAAAGGAACCTCATTGTCTAGGCTCTCCTTAAATTGTATTTTGCCAATACAATCGTTACTTTACTGCAGCCATTTTAATGGTTGCCATAAAAAAAAAAACTTTCGGCTTGAGGTTTCTCAATTCGACCGTATAATAATTTGCTTTTTTATGTTTGTTCGCGGATAACTCCGTCGTTTATGAACCGGTTTTGATAATTCTTATTTAGTTAGAAAGCAGACAGCTCCAAGGTGGTCCCATGTTAAGTAAATCAGGGTCTAATGATGAAAAACCAGGGAAATCGAGAGGAACTTCAAAACATTTTAGGGGGTACTAGTACGTTTGTTCGATATTTCGATAGCACTTATAAAAGACTACAATACAACGTAAGTCTGGAGTAAGTCTGATGATGGAGCCGAGAGAGTCGAGGGAACTCCTCAACGGTTAACAGCAGCTACCCTAAGTTTGAGCTTGATTAATTTGTATTGATTAGATATTAAGACCTTAACCCTTAGAGAATAAACATAAGCATGGGAATAATTCAACATGCTGGTTTGGCACCAACTTCACTTAGTATTTGACATGATAAAATCGGTTTATTTTTTAGGTTTTAGGGCCGTGGTTATTGAGGTCGGTTTTCATTTTATTTTTATTAAAATGATTTGATTATTAATAGAATGTTTGTTAGTTAGCTTCAATTGTTGATTCCGTTTGCGAGATAATTTTAACTGCGTATTATCATGAAGCTCTATTAATTTACTTCCTGGCCAATAATACAGCTATAGCCGATAACTATAAAAAACAGCCAATTTGAAACGTCTACCAGTTACCGTTTTTAATATGGAGCAAAAAATACGAAAAAACACGTTTATTGTTTTTGAACCCCCTTAACGTTTTTTTTAAATTTTTAGTATTTGTTGTTATAGCGGCAACGGAAATATAACATTTGTGAAAATTTCAGCCTTCTAGCTGGTATCTAATTATGGTTTATGATAATACAGCCTGGAGACAGATAGACAGACAGACAGCGGAAACTTAGTAATAGGGTTTCGTCTTACCCTTCGGGTACGGAACTCTAAAAAGGAGTTAATTAGGTACCTACTTATCACTCACACACAGGTAAGAAATGAAAACTATTACGACGTAAACTTGCCATTGCAAACCATACAATAAACAAAACAAATTAATAAAAAATCTACAAGTTATTAAAACAAAATATTTATAATTCGTTCGCGCACTTGCGTCTGACTGACTGAGTTTTTGTTTACGAAATCGAGAAAGGAATAGAATGTAGGTACCAAGGATGGTAGCCACTATGTGCCCGCGAACTATCCTTTGAATGAAAATGCTCTTTTTGACAACCTAGTCGGTGTTCTTATTGAGCTGTTTAATCCGATAGCACATTTTATTCCATTTATTTAATTGTTTTTATTGCTATGCGTTTCTAAACCGGTTACCTTTATTACTTATCATATAAATAGTTTATTATTTTAGCAGAGGATAAATTTGATAGTTACGATGTCCAATAATTTTAGTTATTTGTAAACGTACGTTTATTGGTATCAATAGATATCAAGTAAAAAAAATTATTTAGTAGACGTAAATAACTGGACAACTCGATTTGTCAAGGTAAGTTTGGCTCTTTCGGAAAATGAATAAGTGTATAACCTCAGATGTCAACAATTATGTTTTAGTGTGTAAGTGTATAATTCAACATATCAATTTTATTTCACCAAAAAGGGTAAAGCATACATCTGACATGTGGTTTTATCAACATTAGCACGTTAAATTCGTACATGTCAGGTTGATTACAAAGGCGATATCTACAAAACTACCGCATATATAGGTGTATATTTTTTTTTCATATAAGATCATATGCAAAGGAATCGTGTAAGCCAATAAAAAAAAATCGTGATTTTGGACTTGTCCACTTATTTACGCCAGGCACGGATATGTTATACACATAAGGTCGACACTCCACAGTATCGGTATCATGCACACCGCTATATGTAGATAATAATATATGTTTAACCGATGATCGATCTGGGGTTAAAGCCACATCTGTCGTTGATATATACGTAGCTACACACATAACAGGGGTATGTAGGTTGCTTGAGACGCTTCCAAGAACATTAAGCCCTTATAAAATTATAGTATGAATACTTATGACGTGGTAAAGTGGATTAGAGCGTAATGGAAAATGCTTAGGTAGATATTATTATGAAATCCATAATTCATGACTGTATTTAATTGTGGTGTGCAATAAAAATTGACTGCACGGATAACCGAGTGGTATTAATAGGTCACCATTTGATTCCAATTACCATGTGCGCGCGTGTCGCGGGTTCCATTCCCGCGTAGGACACGAAATTATGCATTCCTCAAATGCTTGTTCAGAGTCTGGGTGTCTTTATGCATGTAAATTGAATATCTATGAAACCCCCCACGATACAAGAATCAAAATTAAATTACTTAGTGCGGAAGTCGTATTTTTAAAGAAGAATATTCTATCTTTCTTGTATTTAAGAAGTCTCCAGGTTAAGAAGAGCCTAAAATCGCAAAAATGAGAGAACTAACTTTTGCTACATGATTTTCCTTTCTCTTCAAGATGTTTAAAAAACTCCAGTCATATTTTAACACTACTCCTGTAGATGAAGAAAATTGACTTGTAAGCAAGAATGTTGGTTTTACACAAATTTTGATCAGGTGGTTAGTTTTTGGGTGCTTGGACTGCAGTTTTCTAAGAAAAAGCGGTATTTAAAAACATGACCAGGAAACTGTTGCCAGTTGCCGCGAACTCGAATATCGGTTATACATGAAAAAACAAAAGTCCCCTGTGTGACAGGCGATTAAAAAATAGCCTATGTATTCCTTTCGGGTGTCAGCTAACTCCATACCATATTTCATCATAATTTAGGCGTGAGAGAGTCACAAACATCCATCCATACTAACAAACTTTCGCGTTTATAATACAAATTATATTTAGCAAGATAAAACACGTTGCAAATAGGAAAAGGTCTTAGCTTAACTGAAGAACATTTATAGGCATATGAAGATACTGTTGTAATTATGAAAATGTTTACAATTTGATATGGGTTAATTTGTAAATTATAACTATTATGTCTGTATAGTGTGAACTATGAACTCAATTATGGTAAAAATCTACAAGGTCATGAACTTGATAAAATGCGATAACTATATTCGAATTTAAATGACTACAGTTCAAAAGTGTGATAAAAAATGATGCAATATTTTATGTATTTGGATGCAATTGTCTTATTTAGGTAAACATTATAATATTACAAAATTATAATATGGTGTAATTTTTATGATAAGTCATAAAAATTACACCATATTATAATTTTTCACCTAAGACTCTTGAAACTCTTGATTTTCAAAGAATAATCCAATACATAAGAAATGAAAGTAATTAATTAAATTTAATTAATTACTTTACACTAAAATAATAATAAGACATATACAACGTTGATAAAAGCGAGAGGCATTAAATGAAACCACATATTCTGTATATCATTATAAGGCTACACAACAAAAATCAAATCAATGTAAGCAATACAGAATATGTGGTTTCATTTAATGCCTCTCGCTTTTATCAACGTTGTATAACATAATTATATGAAAAATACCTCTGCATATTATGATTATATTTATTGAAAACTCTTCAACGAAACACAGCCGCTTCGTAAACAAAATGAGTCTTGTGATAAAAAAATGTACGATCTATTAACAAGAAACAAAATAAAAATATATAAAAAATACTTAGATATTATTTCCAGTACAAAAGCACAATTTAAACAATATGACACGATAACAGATGGCTGCAATAAGCATTCGTATAAACAAGTCTGAGCATAAAACGCCTGATGAAGAGGTATTCTGCGAAGTCTCACGCTCTCGGCGATAATAAACCGTTTCCTTAGGCGCTACAACTACTGCGCCGTAAATTACTAGGGTTTTCTGTGTTGTCGCCGCAACCCAAAGGTTGGGTGCCACTGGGAGCGGCGAGCGAAGGTTTTTGTGAAACTATTAATATTATAGAGCAACTTTTATCACATATTGCCTTGAGTAGACAAAAATATCTGTTAGGATTTACAAACGACTTTCATCAAGACGAGTGACGGAACTGCGTGGAAAAAGGTTGAAGAGGTATATGCAGTGGAAAACTATCAAGATGCTTTTTAGTAACTAGAAAGCAAAAAAAAATAATTATGAAAGAAGAGATTTTTTGTTTTGTTCTAAAAAATGAATTTCATAATTTTTATAAATTTAATTAAAGTAAGGGTGCCAACCGATGTATTTGGTTTGGACAGTGTTATTGGTTTGCGATATCATAAATTCCAAATCTTAACTTTACAAGTACATCCTAATGTCCATTCATCTAAATATTTTTTTGTCATTAGACACATTAGTTACTCGAAACTGATTAAAGTTGCAGCACTAAGCCACAAGATGAACTTACGATGCTAAAATAATTTCAAAATCTCAGTATTATTTTAAAGTAACATTTTAACAAAATTGAAACCACGACATCTCCGAGAGATGAGATATATCCTCTTCTAATACAGATGATTGGTTCTCAGAAAAATAACTTTATTTAGAATAGAAAAAAGCTCTTATTTAAATTAACTTCTCTTCGCGTGAATTGTAACGTCGCGCGTCGGTATGAAGCCTTTTTAATACTGTTGAGTGACAATAATGTTTTTCATATATTATTTATTTTATCTTCAAAGGAATGAAAAACAACTGTGAGATATAGAATAACTAAGAGTGGATTTTTATAGCAGTTAAGTCGCAGCTCAACGTAGTTCCAATTTTAACACTCAAATGTCATATATTTCTTCAGAGATGAAAAAAACGTACAGGTGTCTCTCTTTTACAGCCAGTTCCCACATGGTCTCCGTTTTACAGATCCGTTGTTTTTAATCCGACGACAAATTTTACGGTATATAGAAGACCGTGTCTTGTATAAAGTCGCTCATTCAGCGCCGTATGCCATAAATGAAAAAACGGTCCCGTAAAACAAACACCATGTATAAACTGGCTATTAGAAGTAGCAAACAATATTTCACATTTTTTGTATACTTTGAATTCTTTGTACACAACGATGGGCCTTGTGCGACAACTTACTTCCTCAACCCGTTGAAACTCGCACCACACATAAGACCTTTTTCTACGCAACCCTAAAGTGTTAAGGCAGTAAAAGGATCCTGTTTACTTGCCCGCTCTTCCAGTGGTCGCTACGTAATACAGTTTCTAAGTAATTGTCGGTGCCACTGCGTTGGGCACCTGTGGACCTCGAGAATAATAAATGAATTGGTCCCCAATATATTAAATTGCAGTTGAGTCTTGATGGTCCCGACTTTTGAGACTTTCCGTGAATGGGTTAAAGAATTGGGGGTGACGATCTACATATACGTAGAAGGGTTTTCTTTGAAAATTGAATAGTGTTGAAGTCGTGAATAATAAATGTTTGGGAAGGGACTGCAGAAAGCACGTTTCCTAGATATAGCTTTGTGTAACAGATATTCCTGCGTTGCATCTTCATCAATTTTGCATACAGTAGGCCGTTCTATTTCTGTAGTCTGTTTGTAGATAGTGTAACGTGTCCTTTTATGTCTGTACCGTCATAAAAAAAAAACTTTAGTACAAAACTGCGGGTTCTTTGCATGAAAACACTTCAACAGGTAGATAATTAAATACTCAACACTGATACATATAGACAAGTGCCTTTATTTCTATCAAATCAGTACTTATAATTTTTCCTCTTGCTAACATAACTCTTGATGACGGGTATCTCATGAACATGCTTGTAAATCAGGTGCAGCTGAGGGTATTCTTTGTCCAGAATGTTGGATCCCCACATCCGTTGAATAGATTCGACGATAGCGACGAAGTAGAGGTCCACCCAACTTAGTTTCTGGAAAAAAAATGTACTCATCAGCGGTTACAGTGACCATTATACCAAATATGTTGAAGGACGTCACAGAGAGTGTAACGATTCTATTTTGCCCCGAGGGAAACGGGATTGCTGTTTTTGGTCGGTGAAATCGACATGGGGATATGACGGGCCTGTCGTGTTCTAGCCTATATATCTAGAAGCGGATTGATGTCATTAGCTTGGTGGCATTGTAATGCAACCCTGATGCAGATTAATTCATTAAAGCGCCTATAATGATTTTGGTTCAACCAAAGCTGGATTTGTAGCAAGTTCAATAAAATAAGGTTTTGTTTCTGCTTGCACTTGTGTAAATTAATCAGTTGAATATAAAGTTCTGTTGTGAAGCTAAAATCATTTAATCTAGATACGATCGTATAGTAAATCTACAACAAAGAAGATAAATTTTCATTCGTAAATTGGCTAGCTAAGTAAAGTCTAATAAGTGCAATAACCAAGATTTATCAAACTGAATAGAAACGAAAAATATAATAAAAGTACTTGAAACTTACAAAGAGGGATTTATTTTATCGTGCAACGTATTTATTCACAACGTATTTACATACATTAGAAATTAAAAAATAGCTTAGTTTCAAAGTAATCTTAAAATATAGTCTCATGATTGGAAACATTATCTTTTTTGCGCTAAAGATCAAAATACTTACACTTCTGCCAAAGTAGCTTCCTTTGTTTTTTACGACTTGTTCGAATTCACCAAGGTATTTGGGACAAACCTCTTCAACAAGTTTTCTCTCCAAATCAGATTTCCTCTCATATTTTTCGTTATACCATTGAGAAACCTCTAGAAAATAAAATCATGAATAGTATAAAGCTGAATTTTCACTTTTTATGAGTAGTTTGCTTTTAGACACTCTTAATGTTATTTTTTTTGTTTTTCTATCAGCTATGATGAAATTTTCTACAGTTCATAGGTGAACGGGATCCCGAGAATAAACTTGAAAGATTAATGTTTTTTTCTGAATATAACTAAGATATGTACTAACTTTGCCAATATTCATAAAGGCTCATAGTAACACCGTCCAGTTCAGCTGCTTCCAAATCGTCTGCAGATACTAATCCAACTAACTTTCCCACATATCGGCTAATGGCCACAGAATGATAAAGCACCTTCTTGTCCACTTCCAAAACTGGGAGCTTGCCGAAAGGAACTGTAAAAGAAAGTTAATGTGTTAGTAGAAATTGATTTTATATGAAGCAAAGAAATAAATAGTTTACATGGGTTAAACTAGAGGTAAAAATCTGACGGGTTTTTGAGGTGTAACATGGAAAGGCCTTTTGTTGAACAGTGGGTCACGAATGTCTAAGGTGATCCATTGGTGCAGCTCGAAAATATATGGATGCAAGAGGATTTTGCTCATACTTACATCTTTTCTCCTCAACCCAGTCAATATTATCATTGATCTCTACATTTTCGTATTTAATCTCACCATAGGCTAACAAATATCTAATGGGTTCAGCAACACCCATCGAATCATCAGACATCAACTTATAAACGGGTGCCATGACAGTAACAAAAACACAAATAAATTAATTGTTAATTATTTTCATTTAAATACAACATTTTTATCAGGTCAACCTTTAGAAAGTTAAATTAATTTAGATAGTGAGATAGTTCATACCTTTTTGTATGTATAAAGGGTGAACTTGTGAGATCATGCATCTCAAAATGTAAAAGTAATTTTGTCCGCAGATAAAGGTTAACAAGTTCAGTGACTTGAAATTCTGTTGTAATAAGTTAATCGTGATTGTAATTCAATTATGAGCAAAATGCATTTTTTCTTTTTAATTATATTACAGATGTGATAAGGTCTATTAACAGCTCCAAACAATATTTCGTGAGCCATACTATCCGCTTAGATGTTAAATGTTGCCGCATTTGACAAAGGTCAATTTATAATGGTACCTAGCAGATTAAGAAATCCATCAAGGTGTCAGATCGAGAAGACTGGTTTGAAGTGAAAGCAGTAAAAATCAAGTGGTATAACCGTATCACTGCTAAGTCAGAAGTCGTGGATACAAATTCTGGCACGCAGAAAAATCTTTTTAAAATTCATGAGCGTTTTACAAAGTTATTAAAAGTTGCTGAAATCGGTGAAGGACACACAACAACTGAGATTTTTTAAGATGTGTTAGGCCACGTCAGAAGTTGCGGTAAATGCGACAGCAAATCCCGTGCCCCTGGCCACGAGCAGATGAGGTCGCTTCAGTGGAATGCAAACTGTTCGTTAAAACTTTTCCATACAAAACGGCAATTTCATAGGTAAAGCTATTAATGGTGATAAAGGGGCTAAAGATCCTGACCCATAAACACAATTACCATGTACCAACTAAATTTTAACCTAACGAGCCATTACAACGCATTAATTTGGACAACAAAACTAAAGATAAGATAATTATTGTATAACAGAGTAAACAACACAATATATTTGATAACAGATGTATCGACATACCAGCTAATATTATGTGAGTGAAAAGTGAGTTTGTTTGTTACACTTTTACTATTTAACGACTCTTTTTACGACATTTTTGGTATGGACATATTGGACATGAACAAAAAAAAAATGCTGTGATAGTCTAGTGCTAGGACCGTAGGACTGCCATGACAAGATCTCGAATTCGATCTCCACGACGCGCACTGACCTCTTGAATGTTGCGTTTTAGAAATAAATAGGTATTACAGCTACCGTGTTTTGGAAGGCACGTAAAAATGGGTCTGCTCTCTCTCCAGTCAAAAATTAGGAAGTTATCTCAAACAAACTTGTTAACAGGCATGCACAAAACTGATACGGTTTATTAAAGCACAAGACTAGTAAGAAGATTCCTTTATATTTTATTAATGAGACAAACCCTTGTGACTAGCATAGTTAACAAATTTAGCATTGACATTGAATCATTGAAATACCTCTTAGTATTTAAACAGCTGTAGAGTTGTTAAGTGATCAGTTAATATCTAAAAATGGCGAAGAAGCTACATTACTTCAATTTAAACGCTCTTGGTGAGCCGATAAGGTACATTTTACATTACACGAAACAGGAGTTTCAGGATGTCAAACATAATTATTTGACTTGGCCTGATCCAGAGGTTAAGAAAAGTAAGTACTAATATTTTTTTAAAGTACGGCTCATTTTATATTGGTTTTACTATTATATATATATATATATTGGATATACTCGTACTATCACATTTACATGTATGCATTATTTTTTTTTTTGATCCCGCTGCATGCTTTGATGATTATTTTTATATGATTGAACTTAAAAAATTGTCAAAAGAAGCTTTGGCTTTAATCCCTTCTAAAGTTAAGACTATTGTTTAAAGTGTACATAAATGCAAAGTATTCTACCTAACTGACTTTCTTGAAATCGAACAAGTACCATATTAAACTGAGCAAATCTGTGCCAGCAAGCTGCAGTTATTCATCAACTAAATCTTAGGGCTAAACTAAATTAAATCACAAAAGGGCACCATATAGTTCATTTATGTACCCCAAGAATATTATTAAAAAAAAAATAAAAAAAATTGTGCTTATCTTTACCAGCTCTACCTTACGGACAGTTGCCTCTATACGTGGAAGGTGACAAGGTTCTCAACCAGTCGCTGGCTATAGCCAAGTATGTGGCGAGGGACAGCGGCCTGATCCCTGCTGATGCTTGGCAGCAAGCTGTCCTCGACAGTGCTGTCTACAACATCTATGACTTCTGGAAGAGTAAGTTTTTGAGGGAGACGTAGTATCGCCTTCATCTCGCTTCAACAACTGGCCTGTTGGTCTAGTGGTTAGTGACCCTGACTGCTATACCTCAGGTCGTGGGTTCGATCCCCACCCAGGACAAATGTTTTTGAGAAGAGCACGACATTTATTCTGTGTGCTGGTTTAACTTATAAATTACTACTCATATAATTATATTAACAAAACACTGTGTCCAGGTGTTGGACAATTCATCCAAGAAAAGGATGCAGTAAAGAAACAGGCTCTCAAGAAAGTTATTGAAGAAGAAACTGTTGACTTCTTCTTCTCAAGATTCGAAAAGCACTTGGAAGAGAATGGTGGATTCTTCGTTGGAAAGGTAAAAATAGTAATAGTAAGCTATTATTACGAACTCATATAGCCTGATGTAGAATCGAGATACCGCTACATGCAGTATAGTACGTCATCTCACTTACGCAACGGTCTAAAGCTCAACACGCCATTGAATTCGAATTCACTGACACGGTGACCGGCCTGTCGGTCTAGTGGTTAGTGGCCCTGACTGCTATACCAATAGTTGTGGGTTCGATTCCCACCCAGGACAAATGTTTGTGTGATGAGCAAGATCATTTGTTCTGTGTTTGGGTGTAATTTATCTATAAAATGTATGTATTTAGAAGTATATTAGGATGTTTATCGGTTGTCTAGTGCTTATAATTATAAGCTCTGCTTAGTTTGAGAGGCGTTTTTGAAGGTCGTGGAATATTACTATTATTGTATCTAGATTTGACTGAGTACTCTTTAAGTGGTGTTAGTGCTTATCAACCTGCAATAGCCCACTTTACTGGGTAAGATCTTAACATAACGTTTTGTCAGAATTTAAATGAAAGTGGTAAAAAAGATATTCAAGATGAACTTGACCTATTACGCGATTAACTGACGCGAAACAGCAATTATATTCAAATTATCATGGTGAGTTGGATGATAAATAAAGTATGAGTATTAGTAGTATGAGCGACTGGGTGTTTAAGCTAGGTTATCGGCAACATTCAGTGTAGGTTATATCACTAAATTGAACTTTTAAATTACAAAATATTTTTAAGGTTATCTGTGAAAGTCAATAAGTACATTGAGAGAATTTTCTTATAATGCACACATGATAAGCCGAAAAAGGTTGCTTCAATTTCATTATTTACTTGTTGCAAACGTGTTTGTGCAAACGTGGGCGCCTTCATTGCAACTCTTGTAAAGTAGGGTCCACGGTAGTGACTAACGAATACAACCGAATACAGTCTTAGTGTCTCACTTGAGCATAATTTATCCCAAGGACGCGTGACAATCTTCCAACCTAGAGGTAAAAGAAACTGAAGTAAATTGGGGAAAATTAATTTAATTTTTAGGAAAAAGAGTTTCATCATTTATTCCATTTTCTTTTTCTAGATATTCAGTATTAATCTTATGTGTTCCAGTAATAAAACTACCGTGTAGCCATTACTTGTACTATATTTGTTTCAAAGTACATTTTTTTTACTCATTTGTTTTTTCAGTTGTCCTGGGTAGAATTTGTTCTGGCTGGCATCGTTGAGGCTAGCAATCTTTTCCTTGGAATTGAAGTGGACAAGAAATACCCATACGTAAGGAAAGTGACTGAGAAGATCAGGAACCTGCCCGGAGTTAAGGAGTACATTAAGTCCAGAGGACCTTACAAACTATAAGCTTGCTTATGTAGCTTGATTGAAGAAATGACCCAAATAAATCTATCGTAACTTTTTCGCCAAAATTTTCGTTTTATTTTATTTTTGATGAAGAAATTGAATTTATTTATACTTCATAATTCAATCCCTACTATGTACATTATCTATGCCATTTCCATGTTGAAAAATATTCAAGATTTTATATTTTATTTCACTGCTATTCTTATGGGAAGCCTACATCCAACCAATTGCGATTTAATTTAATTACAGCTAATAATTTTACCTATCTGATGATCTGATAGACAAGAGATTTTCACTAACTTGCAAAAGACACCACTCTTCCGTTATCTTAAATTAAATGCGTTAAATGCTTTTATCAAAATATCATTGTTGTGCGTGGAATAAAACAAATTACCAATACAAAAAAGGGCATTTTTTTTGATAACGAGCTGGATTTCTCAAACAAAGTTCAATTTTATCAAAAAAACCTGATATAATATGACCCGCATCAGTTAAAAAACATAGCATATTCTGAGATATAATACATCAATCACACTCGCACCTAGCCTGATCTCGATGTATAAAATAAGTGAAAGTTTACTGCTATCGGCGCACCAACACAAATGAGTGCAACGATAATACTCGCGGCTAACCGTCCGACTCACCATTCATCTGAACAAATGAGCTGCGCCAGTTTAAAACCGGTATTAAACATAACCGAATCAAACCATTAGGGCAAGAGCAGTCAACGAGTTTAACATTAACATTGAATCGGTCAAACACCACTCAGTATTGAAACAGCAGTGGACGCGTTAAGAGCTCAGTGTATAATCAAACATGGCGAAGAAGCTACATTATTTCAATATAAACGCTCTTGCTGAGCCAATAAGATACATTTTGCATTACACAAAACAGGAGTTTGAGGATATCAGACACGATATTACAACTTGGCCTGATGTAGAGTTCAAGAAGAGTGAGTATTAATTCGTATTTTGTTCGACTATAGTTGATAGCATCAGTGGCCTTGGCCTTGACAGCCTCGTTTGTCGAGCCAATAATACAATTAAAATGATGATATGTATTATTATGTGTAGCAATATTCCGTACAATATTAATGTTGATTATTTTAATGATTGTTTGTAACGTTATCCATTATTTAAAATGCTTTAAGCACATCGTGTTTTTTGGTATATTTAACTCCTTCCGCATTCCGAAATGCGTTACCCATAACAACGAGTGTGTATTTATAGAATGTATGCAGTGTTTTGCTTAAAAATGTGGTCTCACTTTGATGAAATTTATTTGTAATACATGAAATGTATTATTGGAATTAAAATCAATTAAAACCTCTAAAATGTATTTGTATTGTTTTTGTTACAAAACATAGAGTTTATTTCAATTCTCAACCATAATAAATTATCTTCCCCAGCTCTTCCTTTTGGTCAGATGCCTTTATACGTGGAAGGTGACAAAAGTCTCACCCAATCGCTGGCTATAGCCAAGTATGTGGCGAGGGACAGCGGCCTGATTCCTGCTGATGCTTGGCAGCAAGCTCTCCTTGATTGTGCTGTCTACAACATCTATGACTTCTGGAAGAGTAAGTTTTTGACGAATAAAATTATTATTTAATTTCGTAAATTATTAAATAATGGGGAAGGTGTCAATTTTGTTTTTTTGGTAAAATACGTGTCCAATATTTTTTATTATCTATCTGACAAACTAGTTAGATTTTAGCTTCTTTTTCCTAATCATCCTCCCTATAGCTGTCTGATAAATCAAATAAATGAAACTATGACATAGAACCTCATCGGGATACCCATTCATTTTCAGCGTAGGTACATGTTAACTATAATCATTGAAAACAGGTCTCGTTATAACAATAGCTCTATGAGAGGAAATCTATAGTTAATACTTTGATCATGCTACCAAACGTAATAAAAAATGAAACTACACCTGCTTAAAATAATATTTTGTTTTCAGATGTAGTACAATACTTCCTGGAAAAGGATGAAGAAAAGAAAGAGGCTCTCAAAAAAGTACTTTTTGAAGAAACGGTAGATTTCTTCTTCTCGAGATTTGAAAAACAATTGGTAGAGAATGGTGGATACTTCATTGGCTCGGTAAGAAAGTTGTTAAAAGTTCATAAAGTTAATTTTAAATTTTGTTACGTGCGTCACTTAGATTGCGGCAGTGAAGTGCGTTCACACAGTAGACTGTTGCTCTAAGCGCAATATGAGTCGGCTTCCCGTAAAACTTATATAAAACACAGTTGAATATAGTTTACATACAGCTGCCAAACTCAACAAACAAAAATAAAACATTTTTCTGAGTGACATCCCTTACTAACACTGGTTGTCAGAATGATAATTACTTATCGATTGTTTACTTAAGGTTGGTATAGTCAAGAAGCAACTTATTATGTTTAAGTTTTCATGATAAGTTGGATGGTTGATAAAATACTTGAAGACTTGGTACTGTAGCGAGGTTATCAGTAGGTACTATACGATACATGGGTGGTGATACGGGTCTGGACTCATAAATTATAACAATAGCATTCATAATTACGTAATGTTACCCGTCAAACTAAATATATTATTGAAGAATAATCTTGTGTGAGCATGACGATGCAAAAATTATGTTAATGTGTACGTTTTGTCTTTAATTTTGTTTTTAGCAATAAGTTTTGCTGTTAAATGGAACTAACCTGGCATTTCACCCCATCATTTCTACTTCTGCTAACGGCATCTATAATGACAGTTAAAGAATATCTTCGTGACGTGAAGCTTAGTTCACCTCAAGAAAAGGAGCGACTATATTGAGAACCACCGTAAAAATAAACAGCTAATTTTAGCTTAAGTTTCAGCTCCGTGGGTGTTTAAACTTAATCCAAAATACTCCCATCCTTTCCATTTTTTTTATTTTGATTCTTTTTTTCAAATTATTTTATCTTTGTTTTCAGTTATCCTGGGTGGAATTTGTTTTAGTCGGCATCGTAGAATCGGCCATTCTTTTCCTTGGAATTGAAATTGAAAAGAAATATCCGAAAGTGAAGGAACTGGTCGACAAGATTACAAACCTGCCCGGAGTTAAGGAGCATATTGCTGCTAGAGGACCTTACACAGTTCCACAATTAAAGAAATGAATGAAATAAAACTGTTTTTACTTTTTCACACGACTTTTTATTTGTTTTTTACTTCCCGTATTTATGTATTGGTTTAAAATTAGTCTGCATAGGTCACTATGATATAGATGCAAACCCTTCCATTAAATCGCATTCTCCGATAAAATAAGTAGTAGCAGTTGACATTTCGTCATCATTTTCCTCGTCATCATCACTTTCAGTAAACTCGTAAGACACATCACCATTGCTATCGGAGTTGGAACCAACCCGAATAATTAACTCATCTGTATGTATATTTGTATCTTTATCACATAGTTTACTCCACTCGCTTGCACTCATTAAATCTACTCTTTCTTTAATTAAGTCAGTAACTCCTTTAACATTCCAAGTTACGTTCTTCCTTGATACGTAACCTTTAATAGTAGCCCAAGCCATCTCAATCCGTTTCAGATCTGGATGATAAAGAGGTAAACAAAGCGCCTCATGATGATACTCGGCCAATATTCTGGCTATTTTGATTTTTTTTGTGTGTTTCTTTGTGACATTTTGTCGGGTTGTATAGCTCAGGTTTTAATATATTCTCACTGTAGTCGATGACTTTTATCAGTTAACCATGCTTGCATTTCAGACTTCTTGGCATTTGATGTTGGTGCTGAATCATACTGAAACATACCACGACGGAAACACTTGGCAGATTAGATTAGTTGTGTTCGTACCCATTTTTGTAGTTGTCGAAATTCTAATCGTACCTTTGGCAGCTTTTACCTAAAAATAATTAAAATTAAGATGCAGTGTACAAAATAAAACCTTCGTTTAAATCTGAAAAAAATGACCTACATAGTAGGTTTTTATTCTGTTTTCGGATTCCTGTTACTTACCCTCGCATCGGTGTACCTACATAATTATATATCAACAGGTCCTCCTGTAAAGTAGAATATTTTACCTTACCTTTAGTATCTATCTTTACATTGATCTAAATAATAATTAATTCACATTAAATAATAAAGTTTCCAACTTACCAGAGAATAAAAAAGATACAGAATAAAAAGCGGAGTCAAATCAATTGCCCAAACGTTACTCCTCATCGTGACGTACGTGCAGCAACAACAAAGAACGAATCACGAATGGAGATTATGACGCGACATGCGAGGGTCCACTCAAGGTCCAATGATGGTTTTACCCCGCCCCCACGCCGCACGTCATACCTCCAAAGAGACCTAATAATCCACTTCTGCGCAGGTAAACGTTAGTGCCCAAGATCCATGCCGTGGAAAAAACGAACTAAATCATTAGGACAAGCATAGTCAACGTGTTTAGCTAAAATCGTATCGCTCAAATACCACTCAGTATTAAGATAGCCGTAGTCGTGTTAAGTGCTCAGTGAATTATCAAAAATGGCAAAAAAGCTACATTATTTCAATATAAACGCTCTTGCTGAACCAATAAGGTACATTTTGCATTACACGAAACAGGAGTTTGAGGATATCAGACATGATATTGCTACTTGGCCTGATGTAGAGTTCAAGAAAAGTGAGTATTTATTCATATTATGTTAGAATATAGTTGAAAACATCAGTGGCCTTGGCCGTGACCTTGACAGTCGCGCCTTTATGTCGGTGCGGTAAGGCCGGATTTCGTTTGTCGAGCCACTAATATATCTGAAATGATAATATTACTATGGTGTAACGATTTTCGTACGATATTATTGTTACATAATTGATTTATTGTCTGTTTATAACGTTATCAACGATTTAAAATGCTTCAATCACATCGTTAATTTTAAAATATTTTAACTGCTTAAAGTATTCCGAAATGTGTAAATTCCCCTATCAACGTGTGCATATTAATAGCGTTTGTGTACTTGTAGTGTTTTTACTAAAAATGTGGTTTCACTTTGATAGAAATGTATTTATTGGATCCAAAATCAATTAAAAACTCTAAAATTGTTTGTGTTTCTTTTTTTTTTTTACAAAACAGTATTTATTTTGATTCTTAACGATATCTTCCCCAGCGCTACCTTTCGGCAAGATGCCTTTATACGTGGAAGGTGACAAAGTCCTCAACCAGTCGCTGGCTATAGCTAAGTATGTGGCGAGGGACAGCGGCCTGATTCCTGCTGATGCTTGGCAGCAAGCTATCCTTGACAGTACCGTCCTCAACATCTACGACTATTGGAACAGTAAGATTTTTAATATCCTAAAATTGTCAATTTCGTAGAATAAAAAAAAAGGGTAGATGATAATTTTTTTTAGTGTCCCTCGTGAAGTTAGTAAGTTATTGAATAAAGTTGGATACGTTTCTTTTTGTACGTAAGTTTTACTGACTGTACTTTGTTTAATACACAAAGTACAGTCAGTGAAACTTACGCGTGACGTTATTCTTTCGTAAAAAAATGCGAATTCGTAACGTCACGAATCCGTCTCCTAAATTGCAAAGTTTTCTATTTCTGTCAATTTTATTGTTCAGATTTTGGTATGATACGTGTCCAGTAATTTTTATTACCTATCTGACCGACTAATCTTACTTTATCGTAACCAAGGTTGTCTTAAAAAAATCGCTCTTAGCGATAAGAGCGCCCATGTAATTTTTACGCTTGTCAAATCTGTTTCTCCTGTGGTGTGCAATAAAAATCTATCTTTCTGTCTAACTATCATCAACGCTACGGCTGTCTTATGAAAAAAGGAAATAAAACTATGCTATAAAATCTCATCTGGATACCCATTAATTATTATGTTTGATACAAGTTAATTGTATTCTTTAAAAACAGGACCATTATAAAAGAGAGACTTTGTAATACATTGTCTCGTTATAACAATGGCTCTATTTCAAAAAATTACAGTAAATACTACGATCATGCTACCGAACGTAACTAAATAATGTACCTAAACAAACTCGTGATTAAAATAATATTTTCCTTTCAGGTATAATGAAATACTTCCAGGAAAAGGACGAAGTAAAGAAAGAGGCTCTCAAAAAAGTACTTTTTGAAGAAACAGTAGATTTCTTCTTCTCAAGATTTGAAAAACAATTGGTAGAGAATGGTGGATACTTCATTGGCACGGTAAGAGAGTGGTTAAAAGTTCATAAAGGTAATTTTGTTATGTACGTCGCTTTGATTGTTGATGCCACAGTGGGCAGTGAAATGCGCTGTCTCAAACACAATAGATGATGATGATGATCTCGTCCTAGACGTTTCCGTCAAGGGCGACGCACTAGAATATACTGGCAGCTCACATAGTAGACTGTTGCTCTAAGCGCAATATGAGTCGGTTTCCAGTAGAACAGGGTTGAAAAACTAAATTAGATATCAGATATATCTGAATGTGGTTTACATAGACTGGACGGAGAGCCGAGTGGCATTGGTCACCACTTCAGTTACCACTGTGCGCGACGTGTCGCGGGTTCGATCCCCACGTAGGACAAGAATTTGTGCGTTCCACAAATGCTTGCTCTGAATCTGGGTGTGTTTCTGAAATAAATGCCTATGAAACCCCTAGGTTTTACAGAAATTTATTTCGATATAAGGATTAAATAACTTAGTGCGGAAGTCGTGTTTTTTTTTTTTTAAATTACATGCGGCGGCTGCCCTCAACAAAAAACATTTTACTAAATGACATCCCTTACTAAGACTGGTTGTCAGAATTATTGATTGGTTTCACGATTGTTATAGTTAACAAACAATTCATTATGTTCAAGTTTTCATGATAAGTTGGGTGGTTGATAAAATATTAAAAGACTGGTACTGTAGCGAGGTTATCAGTTACATCCGAACAGCGTGGGTGGTGATACAGGTACTTATAAATGATAAAAATAGCATTAATAATTATGTTATCAGAAAAAGTAAATATACAATCAAATAACGAACTCGTATGTTCTTGATGGTATGAAAATAGAGTCTAAATTTCTTTGCTTTAATGTCACTTTTCACAAAGGAGTATTGATTTTAAATGGAACTAACCTGCCACTTGTAGCCATCATTGCTACTCTTGTAAACCATTGCTAATCTGTAATGACAGCTAATGAATGTCATAGAGACGTGTGTCGACGAGTGAGTTTTGGAAACCACAGTGAACATAAACAGTTAATTTGACAGGCCTGTTGGTCTGGTGGTTAGTGACTCTGACTGCTATACTGGAGGTCGTGAGTTCGATCTCCATCCAAAACAAATGTTTGTGTGATAAGCATGATTCTGTGTCTGGGTGTAATTTATCTATAATATGTTTGTATTTAGAGACATATAAGTATGTTGATCGACTGTCTAGTACTCATAACACAAGCTACTGAATATGCTTAACTTGAGACTAGATGGCGTTGTGTGAATATTGAAGAATATCTACCTATCTATTTCGGCTTAAGCTGCAGTACCATTTCAGAAGAAAATCTTAAATTTTATTTTTGACTTTCAGAACCAATCTTGTATGTTTTAGAAATGAATAATCCAGCACTTCATCTTTTCCATTATTTTAAATCTAGTTCTTTATGTAATATTAATTTCTCTTTGTTTTTAGTTATCCTGGGTGGAGTTTGTTCTAGTCGGCATCGTTGAATACACCATTCTTCGACTTGGGGTTGATTTCGAAAAATATCCAAAAGTGAAAGATCTCGTCGACAAGGTTACAAACCTGCCCGGAGTTAAGGAGTACATAACTGCGAGAGGACCTTACCCAAGTCGCAATTAAAGAAATTAAATAAATACAACTGTTTTTTACTTTTTCCTACAACTTTTTATTTGTTTTATGCTAAGAGTTATACGCATAATTATCTATTGGTTTAAAATTTGTCTGTTGTTTAATTGTCACTGAATTCCATGATTATATGCTTGTAAAAAAAACTGTGTTCAGCCAAGCGACATAAGTTTCTAATCTTTTATCTAAACTCTTTATCTCTCTCTTTTATCTAGACGGTTTACAGTATTGCCAGGTTTAGATTACCATTTTTTTTGTAATCACATAAAGAATTTGATTTTTATTACGATTTAAATTAGTTTTGTTGCAAAACCAATAAATATGTAAACATTAACTTACTAATATGTGTTATATCTCACAAACACTAAATACTAAAGAGCGATAACAAAATATTCATCTTACGACTCTCATAAGTCGTATTTTGGATGTAAAAAACTCAGCATGACTATGCGATTTTTAAACTAAATAATATTAGACGTCAAGGTCGAATATTCTAAAACATTGGCAAAAAAGTATACCTCTTCGTAGATTATCATGAAACAGTAACGCAATTCAAGAGTTGGAGCTACCTGGACCACCAATTCCAGTTTGTTCTTTTTCATCTGTAAGGGTGACAAGTAGTATGGTGACTCGCTCCTATAACCACAATATTGACCCAGACGCCTGTGACAATTGTATTTACTTTCGAACGGGTAAGCGTCTATTTTTTCGTGGGAAGTCATCATATGATGCCTGCTGTGGGTGCAGCGGGAGGGAGTGTCTGACTTTTACTGATTAAAACCCACTATTTTCCTTCTGGACCACTTTGAGTGCCAGGGTTGCGGTAACTCTTACGAACATCCCGCAGCCTCGGCAGAACGAGTAGGCTCTTAAGACTCGTTTATTGATTCAACGACAAACATATTATAAAAAAAAACGACACATGATTTTATCTTTCATCATCTTTTTTTGAATACATGTATACTTCGAAAACCCACGAATCGAAGTATAATGAGATACTGAGACTTTGGTATAGTATTTAACCGAAGCTCTAGTTTCAAACAAAAACACATATACGTACAATGTCACGAGGAAATACATGTACACACGACCAAATAAATGCAGTATATTTCTTATGCGAAATTTCTGAAGTTATAATGGAATATTCCTGATATTGTAAGCTAAACATAAAGTGTTTAAGTTTAAAGAATATTAATTTAACGATTTCATAAATCATTTGACTAAGACTTAAACGTCAATTGATTAACCGTGTGTACGTGTTTTTGCTTGTGACTGTAAGTAGTACATGTAAGTAGCATTATTCAGTCCAAAAGTAGAGATAAGTATTATCATTATAGTGTAAAAAGCCTGATGATCAAAGTTCAATAAAAGGATGACCAGTATTAATATAATTAAAATACAACTCGTCTGTTTATCTCTTTATGGAATGAATAACTGATGATGTGTGCTTAATATATTAATAAGACCAGCCGATAAATATAGAGATACTGGGCACGCACGTTTTCTCATAAAGGAAAGGCATAATTGTTACTTGACAATTCCAATATTTGGAATCCAGGTTTCTTTATAAAGTTTTATAGTTATTACAATATTATTTTGACGCTATTTTTTAAGCTTTTGTATATAATAATATATATAAGCTTTATAGTATAAATGTACAAGGTAAATTAAATATTAAACAAAAAGTCATTAAAGTACAATAACTTTAAAAATAGCTCGTTAGAACTTACCTGCATTGGGTTTGAACCAGCAAACTGGTGTACACAAATCCATTCATAGAAGATCAAGGTCACAAAGACAATTTATTCTTGAATATTATACAACAATTGATTAAATAATATACTCTAAGCTCTACAAACGTGGTTAATCGACCGTACTACATGTATCAATGCCATATGAAAAAGTACTTTATTGTCCTCAATTTAGGGCATAAAATCATATGGTTATCATGATAATAGTAGGTATCAACTCATTCGAGCACGTCTGCTAGTATTAAAGCAAACAAACAGATCGGTCAAGCCCAGTGAACGAATTCAGCGTCGCCATTGATTCGTTCAAACACCTCTCAGTATTAAAAGGTTGTAGCCGTGTAAGGAGCTCAGTTTACACTCGAAAATGGCGAAGAAACTACATTATTTCAATATAATCGCTATAGCTGAGCCTATAAGGTACATTTTGTATTATACAAAACAGGATTTTGAGGATATCAAATACGATTATGCAAGTTGGCCTGATCCAGAGTTTAAGAAAAGTGAGTATTCATTTCACTTTCGTTGCAGTGTTATTGACGACTTTTTTTGTTACTTGAAAAACTTAATAGTAATCGACCCAAAAAACAGTGAATAAATCAATTTTATGGTGCTATTTTTATAGTTACTGGCTGCTGAAAAACACTATTGCTCATTGTAATGTCTTTATAAGTTTAAAATGCATCAATGTATTGTTATGACGCATGTAACATTATTTAGCTACAAATTTTGAATATCAAAGTACTTATAACATAAAAATATTTTTAAGTTAAATCTACTAAAACTTAAAAAAAAAAAAAACATTTTAATTTTGGTGAAATTCTTAAAACATCGCCCTGATTTTTTACCTCATATTTTTATGCAATATTTTTTTAGCTACATTTTTTTTATATCAAAGTACTTATAATATAAAAATATTTTTAAGTTAAATCTAATAAAACTTAAAAAGAAAAAAATAATTTTGGTGAATTTTTTAAATCACCGCCCTAATTTTTTGCCTCAATTTATTTTTGTTTTACCAGCTCTACCTTTCGGCCAACTCCCTATATACGTGGAAGGTGACAAGGTTCTCAACCAGTCGCTGGCTATAACCAAGTATGTGGCGAGGGACACTGATCTAATACCAGCTGATGCTTGGCAGCAAGCTGTTCTTGACAGTACCGTCTACAACATCTATGATTACTGGAAGAGTAAGTTATTCATGAACGTTGATACTTGTATACATTATTGATATAAAGTGCTGTTAGAATCTTTTAGAACGTGGCTGAAATTAAACGAATGTGTGAAAAACCATCACTCTTGATGGATAGTTAGATCAATTCAATTGTTATAATATATAGGTACCTACGCTATCATGCTATCATGTTAATATCATCTAGGTGCCAAAAGATCCTTGTAGCTCTACAAATCATAAAACGACAAATTAATAAACGAAATTTAAAAATATAACACCATGACTGTGCAAATAGAAAAACAAATACAAGATCTTTGAGATAATGGGTCATCTGGTTTTATAATACAAACACCGGTTTCCGCATCACAACAAAAAATGGCTAGTCAACAATGATGACGTCATTTTTGCGTATCATTGAGAACCCCGAAATACCACTTCGATCTGCACACTCAATGTGATCAGTAAAATAAAGCCATTTGCCATTGTGGAAAAGAGATGACAGATGGCAATTTACAAGGCGGAGTAGTATCGTCTTGCTTCTACAATTGTAACAGTGCAACCTCTTAATCCGCGTAACGTTTCTGGAGTCATCAGCGTTAATAGAAAACGCATAATAAATAAATATCTTGGGACAAAATCTACACGGGGTCATCTGATCCCAAGCTAAGCAGAGTTTGTGTTATGGTGATCAGACATATATGTCATCAGTATATTTCTAAATATATACATTTTATAGATAAATTCCACCCAGGCACAGAACAAATGATCCTGCTCATCGCACAAACATTTGTCCTGGGTGGGAATCGAACCCACGACCTCCGGCTTAGCAGTCAGGGTCACTAACCACGACACCAACAGGCCCGTCAATAATTAAATGAAAATGACACTAGGAATCAATTGGTCACGTGATTTACGTCAATTTTAAATTTTAGATCCTTTTCTATCAAAGTATAACGAAATGTAACTTGGCTGATGGGGCTACTACGCATGCTCCTCATGTTACATGCACTGAATAAAAGTCGAATATTTTATGAAACTTTGATTCTAGGTATTGGAAACTTTGTCCATGAAAGCGACCCAGTCAAGAGGCAAGCGTTACAAAAAGTGATTGAAGAAGAAACAATTGACTTCTATTTCTCAAGGTTCGAAAAACATTTGGAGGAGAATGGTGGATACTTTATTGGAAAGGTATGAAAATATATTTACACACGCACTAACATTATTTATCAATCTTTGTAATAATATTGGTTTTCCATAACATTAGGAATAATACATTAAGAACTTCTGATATTATTTTGCCTCACACATCAACACAATGACTCAGCACAAATTTTATGTTCCAAAATAGATTTCAAGGCCAGTTCTAATGATACTAACTAGTTAAACAGCTGTCGGGTGACTCTACAATTTTTACTCGAGAATGCTAAAATAATATACATTTCGTCTAGTACCTACAACTACTTGACAGTATTTTTTTCTGTCCAGTCTTTTTTCAATGTTTTTGAGTTGGCTTCTAGGATGACTCGGTTCAGCTGAATATCGTATTTTACTTACAGCTAGTGTTTATGGGACCTCCACAACTGATTTTGTTGGGTTTTAGGATATTTTTTAATACTAGTCTCTACAATCCTACTGCTTGGGACCGGTTTCTTCTTGCATAGAGACGATGAGCATTAATAACTGTAGATTGATGATTTTAGATTCGAATATTTTTATCGTGCTCATTAGTGTATCAGAATATTTAAAAAATAGTTACAACTTTGTAAAAGTCACTTCGGAATATTTCTGCGTTAGGATCGACCTGGTAAACTTTTGTATAGAAATATCCAGCAAAATAAATTGTGGACGTACTGACATGGAAGAACAGAATTGGTTTCCTAACGACAGTTTGCCCGCCACTAAACTTGACCCATCTTGCGATTGACATTGTCAACAATCCAGTCATTGTGTTCAAATTATTTCGATGAGTCATTGATCGGTTAATAAACACTAAACGTCTCTGTCCAGGTTATCTGTATTATACGAACAATTGCACAATATGGTGTATGAGAGTGTTCTGTTGTCATAAATTAAATAAAAACTGGACTGTTCAATCCAGTCATTGTGATCAAATTATTTCGACGAGTCATTCATTGCCTAATAAACACTTAACGACTCTATCAATGTTATCTGTATTATCTAAACAGTTGCACAATATGGCGTAAGAGAGTGTAATCATAAATTAAATAAAAACAGAACTGTTCATTGATAAGGCTATCCTGATAACATATGTTTATTTATAGAACAATGACCTAACTGTTCAAAGTATGATAAAAAATGTTCATGAAAACTTTGCACATCATTATTATCATCACAGATTATCATGTACCTATGTCGTCATTTGTTTCAAAATGTTTTTTTTTTAATGGGTCAACCCCTCCTCGCTTTCTTCCACGATCTATCACTATGATAGTGTTTGAACTACGACATGGTTTGATAACCAAGGAATACGATAGAAACACACTTTCAGTGTTCCAGAGAAGCGGCTTGGTTTTGTTGAAACCCACAAAACAAACTCACTACCACAGAGAAATAGGAAGGTTTTCTCGTAACCATCAGAATGTATTCCCTTATTTGTGAGAAATTATGTAATAAACATTTTTCTTTCATTTATTTGTTTTTTAACTTATTTTTCTCTTTTTTTCAGTTATCCTGGGCAGAGTTTGTGTTCTGCGCTCTCATTGAGGGTAGCAATGTTTTTCTTGGAATTGAAGTGGAGAAAAACTATCCATTAGTAAAGAAATTGGTTGAGAAGGTTAAGAATCTTCCCGGAGTTAAGGAGTATATTGCTACTAGAGCATTTGACAAGTTTGAGTTTTAAAGAACCTGTACTGAATAATGCTTTAAAATTATCTGAATAAATGTATAGATTTTTAAATTCTTTGTTTCATTTGATTCATGGAATTGAATGCTGATTACCTTTTTTTTAAGTTTTAACATCAAGTGATATTATTGAGTTTGATCAAAAGAAATTTTCTAATCTACTTAAATATCCTTTTCCTTAACTGATTCCGGTAAATATTCTGGTATTTTTTGAATGACTCGCACACTACGAAATTTAATCCTTTTATCGTGTAGGGTCTCACAGACATTGCATGCACCTGCACAAATATACCCAGATTCTTGTCATAAGCGGGGATCGAACCCGCGACATGTCGCGCACAGTACAATATTTAATGACGTGGTGACGTATACCACTTGGCGATCCGTGCAGTTTATTAAAACAGAATGTTTGTTCAAATCAGTTTCCACAGTTCCATATTAATCAGTTCGTATACCATATCAGTATATCATATATTTTTGCAACAAAGTCATAATTATCAGCATTTTCAGATTCAGCAAGTGTCGACCTACATTCTCATATCCTTACGATCGCTCCACCACACGTGCCACATACCTAATACTTGCCATAAAACTCACACGAAACGTGATCAACAATTAAAAGTATTATAGAGGTATCAAGCTGACAGCACTCTCAATTATCCCGAGATAAAGTTTACCGAACAAACATTAGATCCTTTGTTGAAGCGACAACCGTTCAGGACTCCGAAATTAGTTTCGTTCTAATTACTCGTCGAAAGTTCCATTCCTTTGCTCTTCGATTCGTGAAGATTTTAACAGAAATACGTGTAAAAACAATGCTGTAATTAATTTTTGTTGTGAACAAATTTCCACGCTCATGCGGTTTCTAATTAATTCTTGGTTTAGAATTTGTGAAGGTTCGGTGCGGTGGAAATTGAGGCGTAGGTGTTTTATTTATTTGCATGGCATGCTTAGGGAATTATCTTCGGAATATCTTATTTACATATATTTGTCAGGAATACTTTGTACTGGTATTTTTCACAGACATTTTTTTTACTGCCGAAAAACTACCTTAAAACCAAATTGTCAGACAGCAGAACTAAAGACTATGACTTTTGAAATGATGATTTACTAAGAATAATAATAAAAATGAAGTGGGTTAAAAGCATAACTATCTACTATTGTTATAGGTACTAAGAGAATGAAAAGAATGAACTGATGAATGATAAAAATGATAATCACAAAACGTACAGAAGAGACCATAACTATATAACTTAAACAAAAGTTCACTACCGTGAGGATTAACTTCCATAATAACATATTTTAATGTTGAAAGAATCTGAACGCAATATAGAGGCAGCCCCGGGCTTAAAAACTCTACTTTCCACAGGTTTATGGAAACAATTTCTTGGTGAGATGACTATTTTAATAAGCTCCTTTGTTAAGGCGAGTCGCGTGGCTGGAGTATTTTTTTGGAAAATAAGAATTTAGTTTTGAGTTGGGTTACTAAAAATGCAATTCGTATTAAAATTTAATTTGACTGCAGAATGTTTATAGGACTTGGCCGAGTTTCGATGAGTTTTTTGAGGCATGTCAGATCATACAAAAAACTAATTCGGAATTTCAAACAAGGAGTTATTGAAGTTGATTTCTACCTTAACTGAGTATAGCGCATCGAGAAAAAAAAAACATTGGAAACTTCGTCAAACTCTGTCTCAAAATTTTAATTCACCAGATGAAAAGATCAGATGAAACGACGAGTAGTTTTCTCGCAATTAAATTAAATCAACTTAAAACTCATATTTCCACGTATTTTTCAGTTCCATATAGACTTAAAAAAGAACAAACTTGCCTGCAGACCCTGTATCCACAATAACTTAGCATACTAAGCTAACAATGACGTGTGGAACTGTCTACACAGTTAGTTTTTATCGTCATACTAAGGAGTAGCGTATTATTCTATGGTCGTGTCAGGTAAACAGTATTATGCAGCTCAGCTTAAGACTGTTTACTTTAAAATGTACTTTGTTTTTACGGTCTACATTGATATTAAGTCTGGCTTGTAATATTGTTTTTAAAACTGATTTTTGTAGAAGATACTTTCGCTTGTCAACTTTTCTGTGATGAAAGAGTTTTTATACGATCTCGCACATAATTAAATAGCAAAAATTAAGCGTTTTTAAAACAAAACTAAATTTTAATTGTTTCTTTATTTGCAACAATAATAAAAGTAACAAGCATTCATCACCATGCTGTTTAAATTTCTCAAGAATTATGAATTGATTTTGGAATGCAGGTCGCCTCATGATGCTTCTCTGTTTTAATAACTTAAAAAAAAAAACAGCAAAATGTTGGTTGTTTCTTGAAATCCACTTCATTTTGCGAGAAATTTAACTATAGTGTTTTTAAAAGTTCAACCTAAAAACACAACAATCGTTCACCAGATAGTAGATAAACCCAAAATGTTAACTCACTATTTCAACCTTCATATAATATTTTTTCCTGTAACACACTTCGCCTTAACCCGGTCCCTTATTAAAATAACAGGAGTCTACATAAGGGATGCAATATTTTAGCCTCCTGCTGTGATTATCAACAGGTGTGTTAACCTAACAGGCTTCTCGGATAGTCAATAAGTTGGATACTATTTTTATAAAACGACTGCCTATAACGGATAATCTCTTTGTTAGAGTAAACTGTTTTATATTGTTGAAAGCTGTTAATGTTATGAGCTGTAGTCGATTGTTATTTTTTACTTTCAGATAACGCCATCTAGTCTGAAACTAAACAGAACGTCTATTATGAGTACTAAGACAACTGATAAACATGCTTATATATTTCTAAATACGTACATATTGTAGATAAATTACACCCAGACACAGAACAATTAATGATTGTGCTTGTCACACAAACATTTGTCCTAAGTGGGAATTCAACCCACAAACTCCAGTATAGCAGTCAGAGCATCTAACCACTAGACCAACAGGCCAGTCAAAATTGAGGGATGTATGTAGTCTGTTTTAAGGTTTTGATAAGTTGATACATTACATCTTTTTTTGGCCGGTCGGATGGCTGATTTTCTACGTACTCTTTAGAAAAGCATATTTTGTTAGTTTGGATCTTTCAATTTACTGCTTATGACTTTTGAGAACTATCGTTAAAAGTATTCAATTACTAATTCTAGTCTATCTATAATTCCTTATACCTAATTCAAACATCAGTTATAGCAGGTCTTCTCAGTAATTAGTACTTCAATACTGTTTCAAGTATATCTTAAGTGTAATAGTTTCGGTAATCCAAGAATTATAACAAGCAGTTTATCATGTAAAAATATTGGAGGAATGTTAAGACGCGGCTCCACTGTACTAGTTCGGAACTTCTGGAGCAGTTTACAGGCAGAGTTCATTAAGAACGTCGTTACTTTGTTGTTTGACGTCATTCATAAGCGACAGCGAGTTAAAACTTTTTAGTTATGTATAGTCACGAGCAAAAACATGTATACACGGTTAAACAATTGAAGGTTAGGCCCTTATCAAAATATGATGTATGAAATTGTGAAATTTTCTTTCAAATTAATAATTTTATGTTTAGCTTACTATATCGGGAATATTCGATAACAGATTTAGAAATTTCGCCTTAGAAATCTACTGCAACTGTTTGGTCGTGTATACATGTTTTTGCTCGTGACTGTATACTATATTATTATGTAGCTATGACAAGGATGTTGAAGTTACAGACTCTGATATAGCTACAAATCGGCCTTGGCAGAAGGAAAGATTTGACCGAAGTTTTATGCAAGAAGGCTTAATATATTAGGTAAGTGATCATGACTGGTAAGAATATAAACATATCGATAAATATGAAATAAAAAAAATGTTGTATTTCTTGAAAAAATCTGTTACTTATTTCATTTGTTTTCGTTGATGTGTTGTATGTAGTTAGGTTAGCAAACATTTTATTATCTCCTTTGTCGCCCTTATCGAGTATCAAACTTGGTTAACTTAATATTTCTTGAACAAAAATAAAAAAAAATTGTAACTTAATAAATTTTTGTCCTCATGCCTAGAACTATGTCAGAAATAGTAATTTCCAAAACCCACCTCAAAACTCACCTCCCAAAAATTTCACCTCTCAAACCAAAAGACAAAGGGTGATTCCCGGAGGTGTAATTCCAACTAACCCGCTATCATCTGCCCCACAGCGATAACAGAAGAAATACTTCTCTATAAGTAAGGAAATGAAGTTCTACCCACTCGGGACTCGTTTAGACTTCACAGTAATTGGACTTAACTTGCCATTGTTTGATTCCAGTTTTGAAGCACTGAAGCACTCCCGTTTCTGCTGTTTAGTAAGGAGACAGTTGGGCGCTGATTTATACGACTTTCTAATTAATTTATACCGCGATTGATTTTTTGAATTGTTTGCTTTTTGTTTGAGTGGTCTGGCTACCTGGTTTGCTTGTTTGAGATAGAAGAGGCGTGATATAACTTTTAGATATCCGTTTGTAAATGCAAACTTAAAGGTTAATTATTTTGCCATTTTGTCAAGCCCGATTTCTAGTGTAGTTTAGACCCATTTTTGATGTTGCGAAATACTCGTCATACACTTTTAAAGGAAAGTCTTTAAAAGTGAATGACGAATGTATGATGAAACGAAAGGGATCCGTACCTCATAAAGAGGAATGGAAACCTTTTTAGTTTCAAATTTCATAAAATTACCAATTGCATTCATTGCATTTTGCCTCTGAGATGCTTCCCAAAATTTTGTCGTAACCAACCACCAAATTGACTTTAAGTCCAGACCACTTCTCATTTTTACACAAAAACAATCAATATATTACAATCACATAAGATAACGAGTTATGTAACTAATATCCGCAGTGGATTACAAAATTAAATAAGTATGAAATCAATTAAGTGCTTATTTCACAGATTTTCGCCAGTCACTACATACCTACGTTGTCCACATCATGTCGTCAATATGTTAAAGTATCTAGTTGTGTTTTATTTCGGATTCATATTGTTTACAAATACTGGCAAGTTTTGTTTATAATATAATATTTTTAAGAAATTGTATAGCTAGGATTTGGCATTTTTATTTATAACAGAAACAAAAAAGTTAAATTTTAATTTGAATTAAAAAATTGTTTCTTATCAAAAGGTCACTTAAATTTGATTAAATGTTATTTCATTTTCTGATAGAAGCTAATAATAATATTTTTTTATTTATTTCCTCCTTTTTTCTACTTCTTTCTATTGTTATTTTTTTATAAAGCTATGAGTCTTCCATAGTGTATTAAATAAGTAAAAAAATAATTTTAATCCTGGTTTACCAATTAACTGAACATTTCCTTTTCAGTTGCCGATATCGCTATAAACTATTATTACGGAAATGATCGAAATCTACGAACAACCAGCGGAATCGGAACGTGTCTGACTGAGGATAAAATAAATTATTGTTATGAGAAGTGTGGTCCTAAACACGCCTGCTTGCTGGGCCAATGTCTATGTGTTATAGCGGGCTCCGAACCTGATGAACCTGATGAACCTGATGTACTTAAAAGTGGTAAGTATTAAGTAAAAAATTAAATAGAGAAGTTAAATAGTAAGAGTTTTGTCATATTTTAAATTAAACACGTCAAGAGTGTACGAGTGTTTGAAGCTCATAAAGCGGTGGCGGGATGAATCGGCGCAATATAGAGAATCGTAGAAAGACTTAGAGGAGGCCTATGCCCAGCAGTCGGACACTATAGGGTATGAAAACAAAGAGTAGGCCACCGCCATACGATACGTCCTCCTTAAGATTATTAAACTCGGAATAAATCGTACTTTCAATTCATTATGTAACTAAGATAATATATTATCGCATTATTAACGTTTTTTGAATGCTAGAGGTACCATTTTTTTTACGACTCCAGCACAGTTTCACAAACACACCCAGACTCAGAACAAGTAGTTGTGGAACGCACAAATTCTTGTCCTACGTAGGGATCGAACTTGTGACACGTCGCGCACAGTGGTAATTTGCGTGTAGACCTATTCCACTCGGCTATCCAGGCAGTCAAGAGTTTCCTTGTTACCTACTCTGTGTGATACTCGTAGTTTTAGTTATGTAATACATCTTGGTAGTGAAAGAACTATCGATCACCCTAATCTTTGATGAAGTATATTCGTGAGAGGGAATGCATTGTAAGCCGATCCTTTCTATGCGTAAACAAATAAAGGATAACCATGGGAAAAGGGCGACCTTTTCGCAAGTGACGCCCGCAATCATTTAGGTTAGAACCCCATAGATAAGAAATGGTTTGTTTGTGTGCGTAGGTTATTTTATGAAACAAAAGAAATACACACGAGTATGTTTGTAGTACAATACAATGGCGTTAATATGATTTTTAAAATTGAGGTTCATTTTTTTATACTTGTTTTAATAATAGTAATGTCCGAAATGTTTTCGGCCACGGCGGCTAGTGCAATAACACCAGCTAGCTACAGTAAATATTATAAATCGGCCCAGCCGTTTTGGAGGAGTACGGTAACTACCATTGTGACACGGGAATTTTATGTACAAGATAGTGGACAATACGGACTATAAAATTAGTTTCATTAAATTATTTGTTTTGTTCACAGAATTTAGAGCAACTTTGTTAGAGGAAAGTGATGAAGACGTATCAGACTCTGACGAAGACTACTATGATTCCTGTAAGTTACAGTTGACATTAATTTCATTGTTATTACACACTGTGTCTATGTTTCTCCCTGTTTTCTCCTGTCGCAAGTCTGCAGGCAGAAATCTCTTAAGAAATAAACTGTATCTTTTTACCTTTTGTTTAAATATAATTATGTATAATATTAAGTATTATCATCTTATGCTTTCTGTAAATTGTGTGTACAAAAATAATTTTCTTCATGCTGTAGAACAATCTTTTATATAAGTTCATTTTATATTTTCTAAACAATAGATCTCTTTTTGAAACTCTACATTTGGTAAAAAGAAATAGTGCTATTACTCAATTTATTTTCTTTTCTCTCTCTTTCATTGTTCTGACCAATAGAAAAATTTGCACATAGTGAAAATTCTGTTACGTGAGAGTTTCACTCAATTTTCACAATCTGACGAAATCTTTAGCACACACTTACCAAAAGAGACGTATGAATTTGTAAACATGTAAATACCTGCCATGAAATATTTTCATATAATTTCGCTTAACAGTTTTATGGTTTTAACTCTACACACACAGCTATTCAATACTCCCGTAACAAAAGCACAAGCGTTATTTGTTTCAAACAAGAATCGATACCCAAACTTGATTGAATGAAAACTATAAATTTAAATTAATCTCAACTAATTAACGTGGTAACACAATACAAGGGATCGTATGGTCTATTGTGCCCTTTGTTTGCTACCAACTCAGTGCTGTTCAAATAAAGTTGGGAGGTATTTCATGGAGAAATTTGGACTCTCTTTACGTGTAATAGAGTGCCGAAGGGATACGATTTTTTGGGGTTAGACTTGACTACGGGTATTTTCTTCTTGAATTTTAGGTTGTATTGACTAACTTTTCTTAAAGATGTGTGAAGGTTTCACAGGTATCCAAAAGACACCTAGAATAAGAACAAGCCTTTGTGGAACACCGAATGATTCCCCCATGCGAGGATAAAATTCGGGCCATTTCAACCTAAATCGTTGGTCTCGTCACCAATATACATATAAGATAAATATTTTTTTATTTAGGTTTGTTTCAACATTCAGGAAACCGGCAGTTAACCTATCTATAGGTAACTCAACTAAAAATAATGTATTAATTTATTTCAATTACAGCTGGTACTGTGGAATACCCTATGCGTCCCAGTTTGAGGCATCATATCGCTCATTTTTGTCCCAACTTAGAAATCGCAAGGCTTTGCATACGAAAATGTATGAAAGTAGCTAAGCCAGCATTCTGCGGTAAGGACCACGTTTGTTATTGCGGGCATCGGTACTCGCCAACCGACAGAGATCCTAAATTGAGCGTGGCAGATGTTCACAATCAGTACAGGGATTTGTATGAAAAATATTTCGGCCTGAAAAGAGGCCATACTCACAAAGACCATGGCCCCCACCACAAAAAACCGCACCGTCCGAAAAATTTATAATTTTCTTTTTTAAGTGTGAGTAAATGAGCGATTCGTAGTAATTGTTGTGTTTTTCATTTTTAAGACGAAAGTATTACTATCTACGCACAAAAAAATGTTTCTTATAGCCCCCCCCCCCTTTAAATACTATAATAACTGTATGTGTCTTTGGTAGATACTTTATTATAAATTATGTAGATTAAAGTTCGCAACAAGGCCTCTGTCTTTTAAAAGAACCGGGTTTCGTTCCTTAAAGTTATCCCGTGAATTGAAAGAGATAACCGAGTTATTTTTATTGTTATTGACAGACTTAAAACCTATTGCGATTTACTTTGAAGTACATATTCCCGCGACTTTGCCCGCGTGGAATTTAATAAAAAAGTCTTTTAGTTTTTTTTTCTAAAATAAATGTAGCTTAAGTTAGGTACTCCTTATAACATGAGCTGCCTGTCAATAAAAGGCCCGTCGAAATAGTTTCAGCTACTTCAGAGATTAGCGGGAAACAAGCAAACAGACAGACTCAAAAATTTAGTAGAATGTTATTTTGGGTGTCTGCACCGCATATGAATTTACATGCGTGTAGTAAAAAACAGTTATTTCAATATTAAAAGCAGAACCTTCAATTTTTTTATACGTATAGATGTATAGATACAGGGTGAGCCTGTTTTGCCAACACTAGTTAATGTACCTTTAGCTTACACTGTAATTTCCCGTAGCTTGAACACAGGAATTCAATAAACTCAACCCTCGATGTGTCTGATCTGATTAATACCCTGTAACAAAACTACAGTCAAGTGAATTATAATTACGCAACCCTTTTAGGATTCAACCAGTGTTGGTGGTGAGCTATTACGTAAATACATACCTAGCAATAAACTTCTTAGTGTACATTTGTTGCAGGTATTTTTTCTTTTCAATCTTTGTTACAAACTACAATGCAATTGTAGTAGGTATTTCGTCTATTCTCAAAAAGTAAATAAATCTAGCTTCCAAACAAAAAGGCTGATAGCATTGGATTTTTTATGTGTAAGCGAGTTCTTCAAAAATCACATGCTTATAATATGGGGGCTCAATGAGGAAAAATAGAGTTAAATTTTCAAATACATTTTTTTAATAGAAATCTCTAAAAATATGTATAGAAAGTAACGTAAAGTGGAGATCTCTTAAACAATTTAACATTTTCATTTAGTTTTAATTTCAAAATGTTGCGTTTAAATAGTATCGATGATAAATAAAAATATATTTCTCTCAATTTTGTAATGTAGATTAATCGCGCCATGTATCTTGACCTATTTACGCCTTGTATAGAACTTTTTATAAATCCAGAGATCCATCTCGGGGCAGCAGATGTGGTTCGTGTGAGTAATGACGCGGCACGAGTTTAATTTATACGAGCCGATGAATAATTTCGGGCTATCAAGGCGGGAATGATGCTAAGTATAAGGATAGGAATACAGGCAAAGCTATGCGAAGATAATAATATAGTGTAAGGTCTTTCTTTCTCCAGCCAGGCAGAGCATACACGAGCGATCCCGTGACGCTAGCAGTAGAAGGGGCCCAGGGTGTTATTAGTCGGTGGAAGTCCGACATATTCCCACGCCGCCGCGCCGTGCCTTCGGCTTGGATTGAAGTCATTAGTGTCTTTCTTTCTTACACTTACACAAATTCGTCCGAAGCCCTACCAACACCTTTTAAAGTAGTAACTGCAAGTAGATGAAAAGAGAGCTGCTATAGATCGTGTAGTGTGCTGTCACGCTCCCACAAGCAATGATAACACCAATTTTACCAAATAAATGGTAAAAATGCTTAGTTTTTTATAACTTTAAATACCAATAGGTACTCATAAATATGTAAATAACACAACTGCAGCCGATAGTTGAAACTTATAAAACAAACAGGCAACATAAACTGTTCTATCTTGCAATCAAAACAGGTTTTAATTGATTCACAAAGTCTACCAAACCAGCAGAAGCACTCGCAAAAGTATTACATTAGACTAACTTCGGGATCCTGGTTTCCCTTGTTAGTTGCAGAGTTTAGACGGTAATCGAATTTCCATGGATGTTCGGCCAAACATGATCAAACTGGAAAACGACAACACGAAGTGTGGGTAAACATGTTAGTATTTGATATTACTAAGTTTGCTTGATTAATATTAGTATAGTATAAATGCATATATGACTGGCTTGTTAGTCTAGTAGTTAGTGGCCCTGGCTAGTGCACCAGAGGACGTGGGTTCAATTCCCACTTAGGACAAAATGTTTGTGTGACGAACACGATCATTTGTTTTGTCTGGGTGTAACGATCTATTCCACCAAAAACATAAATATGAAAAAGGAAAGCCAAGTTCAGTACAAAACCTATGCCTGGTTGTGGGCTTCTCCGCAAAAAGAATGGAAATCTAAATGAGTGCCAAGTCATACTAAATCCAAATATGCATTTATAAGTACAAAATAACATTATGAATAAGTTAGTGTAAAACTCTATTTTTATGTTTTATTGGATAACTATAATTGCTGTTATTAAAAATGTGAGATCTTAAAGTAGGTAAGATTTGACGAGGTCTGTTTTAATCGGGATTAAAAAAAAATAACTATAAGTTATTCATTTTTTTTAATCCTGTAAATATTAAATGACTGAGGCAACGAAAACTGGCCAAGTTAAATCATACCTACTTTATTGCCAAATAAACGAAAAACGAAAGTATATTTCTAGTTTCGCATACAGTGGAATATTGCCCTTTTAGTGCGTCTTTCCGTTTGTAAATAGCACACATCCTACTTTTACAAGTCCTAACCCTTCTAAGTTCTAAGTCCAACGTAGGTCTGTTTTGATCATCTTTGCTTCGAACCTCAAGGTCTCAATATACATAGATGTCTATTTCTATGAAATCTGATTCGGTTATTCAAAGAGTTCCGCATCCATTACATATGAGGGCATTTGAATTCTAACCAAAACAGATTCATGGAATCTAGGCATGCAAACTGTATGTATACAGAATTTATAATTCTAAACAGAAATACCTGGAAATACTATAAATAGTTAAATTTTATTATGATAAGCTGATAACTAGAAATGATTAAAATGAATCGAGCTGAACAAACTCTTATAACCTTTATACTGTCAATATTTTTTTTAATTTATGCACTCTAAATAACTATAATGAGGACTTAAATAATAGCATACACAAAAAGAATTGTATCTAGTAATTGTTTTTCAAGTTTGATTTAATTCACGATATATTTATATTTTTTTAATCTCTATCGAATATTATTCCTAACATTGCAAGCAAACAAAATAGTAAATAAATTCCCCAAATGTTCTGACAACTCACACCCTTCATATTAGCATTAACATTGTGTTGAAGTAGCTCTAGTGGCGTATTGTTCCACGTTGCAAACATACTAGCACACATCTTCACTTAACATGAACCTTATTACAACGGATAAAGAATGATTTTTGAAAAATAGAGTGCGGCTATAAATTTGTATAACAGACATAGAGCAAAGCAAGTTGATTTGATTATACATTCCGTTTCCATCCTAATATCTATTGTTCTTTTACTTAGGTATTGTGTGGTAGTGTTTATATTTGTAATGTGATTATCATTCTGTAGTACTTTGCACTTCGTTTTCCCCTCGCCCTTTGTGCATATTTTATTGAAATATAATTTGTCGTTTTGACGTTGTTTTCTGTAGTAATAATATGAACATTGTATACATCTGTACTAACCCATCGTATTTTTTTTGTCTTAGGGTCCCACTAACTAATGCCACAGGGACCTTATTACCGACCCTCCCTTATCTGTCAGCGCACTGCAGATCATCTACCATTAAAGGTAGAGAAAAATATGATTTATATACGTAACAAGTAGGTATCTTTTTTTGTATAATAATAACTAAAAAAATTGGATGCATTATACAATATTTCCTTTAAATGTGCAAGTCTAACAAACACTTAGTCAATTTGTATTACACTACCTCTGTTTTTTAATTACAAGCACACCTAAGCTACACATCCATTAGGTAGATTTAGAAAACAAAACACTCACAAAAAGACTACAGAATTGCGACCTACGTTCCTATAAAATCTCCATGGAGTATGTAAACAAAACACAGATCCAAATTTGAATTTTTAGTCGTGCAATTCTAATACCAGACAGTGCAGTGTTCAAAACAAATGAAACTGGACAAATTTGACCGCTAGGTTATATTGTCGACCGACTACATTTGTAATATTCGATAAGAGACTAAAATTTCCACAGATTTTCCGACAACATTTTCATCGAACTCTTCAAATTTATTTCAAGATTGCTGATTGAATTAGTTATAACTTTGTAGGAAAACTCGATACAATATTGAGAAATTATAAATTCTATTAAAAATATTCTTGGTAAGCTAAACTATCTTGCAAGTTATTCTTGCTTACTTAGGTAGTAACTTCAAGAAGAAGCTGATATAACGATTTTTAGTTGCGTCAACTACGCACGACTTTATAAGATAAGTGTTTATAAAATTATATTATTAAATAGATTAAGACAGTTTAAAAAGAAAACCTATAAAGTCTAATTAAGTTATGAATAAAACCAGTCTTCTTTACCCTGTTGCTGGGCTTATCTAATGTAGCAAAAGATAGAGCATTGATCAACCTGCTTGCTTAATGCGGGTTGAAGATTTCTGATTGCAATATTCCAATTCCGGTTTCCTCATAATGTTTTCTTCACCATTTGTCAGTGGTATCACTAATTATCATAAGTTTATCAATAACTATGATAAAGCGTAACCTCCTAAAATGTTATAAAACATAATTTTGTTTTGTTCCAAAATTCTCATCGTAGCAAAAAATTGCTGATACCATCATCTCCCTCAACTGCCAATATAATTGGACAATAAAAAATATACTTTCGTAAAACATAATTCCGAATGCAATTTAATACCTGACAGGTCCATATGTCAGGGTAGAAATGTAAGAATAATGTCAACACGCGTCGACAGACCCCTTAATTTTATCCCTACCTCCAGGGGACCCCTGGTTGAGTTGTCAAAAACATTAATAAGCTTATATTCAGGTACAAGGAGAGTTCGTGTCTCTGTGTGAGTGTGTAATGTAATAATTTTGTTATACTTCGGTAGTATTTTTGTTACAGATAAAGAAGGTTGCTTTATCTGTCAATTTGTTTTTTTTTGTGAGTTGAATTTTTAATATTCAAGCTAATATACAATATTAGTGGTACATAATATATTAGTGTTTTAAATTTTTAGACTAATTTTAGCATTCATTCATCATCATCATCAATCATTAAACTAATAAAGAATAAATTTTACCAATTGTTTTTGCAACGACTTCTACATCTCAATAGAACATACGTCTCTGTAATCGATTCTGAATTAAATAAAACTTAATCAACAAAAATTACTACACTTGATTGGTAACCACGAAGGTAATAACTAACCACAGCCCAGATCTATAATAATAATATCCAGACCGATTTCGGCCACGGCGGCCAGTGTCACTACCAGCCAGCTACGCAGGATATATTATTATAGTGCACAAGCATGTGCACAAACACAGGAGCACTATCTATTCTTTTACTCTTATAGCCGTTGGGATGGCAATCCGACACGACCGGTGAGAGATCAGGCGCAAGACCCGCATTTTTACGTGCCTTTCGAAACCCGGAAGCTGTGGTATTTATTTTTAAAATGCACACAACATCCGAAAAGTCGGTGCGCGCTGTGGGGATCAAACCCAAGACCTTTGGCTTGGCATTCCTACGATCTTACCACTAGGCTATCACAGCTTTAGATCTATAATAATAATATTATTATAACTTATAATACTCTAGAAAAAACATATATGTTGCACCAGACAGAAATGTTACTCAAAATGTCACTGATTCAGCTATTTCGTTATTTGCTACTGTTTGTATTTGTGTTATTATTTTTATTTGTTCAGCTGTATTTATTGTTATGGTTGTATAAATTAAATTGCACCTTAGATGATAACTTAAGTCTGATAACACCTGTTAACAGACTTAAGTTAACAGTCGTAGGTATATTTATTAAATTTAATATCAAGGGCTTTAATCAATACTCTTAATAAACTGCCGTTTGTTTCCCTCACGCTATTAAAATGTTGAGAAAATATCAAAAACTTCAACTATAAAGCAGCAACTTGAACCCCGTTGTTAGTCTAGCAATAATTTTAATAGTAGTCTTAAACTTATCCAGACTTTCGAAGCAGTTTAGTGCTTTGACGAGAGTAACTTTAGACCACACAAGATACTCCAAACATTGATGCAACGCACCATTTCAGTCGATCGATTTCAATATAGTTTGAAACTACAAAGCGGTTGGTGAGGAAACTAGCGTCGTCTGTATCTTAAACAAAAATATTCTGTTTAATAGGACTTTTGGGTGCTCTACAATTAGAAAATATTTTTTTGTTAATTAAGATAACGTACTAACTTGTGGTTTTATAAGAAAAAAAAATGGGGGCGATCAAAAGTATAATCATATTTTATTTTAATAATATTCAGCGACTCTGACAAGAAGTTATTTCATTTTTCTCTTCAAGAAAAAATCACTCATATTGTGCTCTAAGAGAAATTAGCATTATGCAAAAGTAAAATTAAATAATTGAAATTGCTTATGAAATATTGAACACCATTGAACTACATAAAAACCTCTCAGATAAACAACAACACCCGCTTTCCCAAATATTTCATATTTGCTGTAAAAAGTCGTCCAAAAGACTAGACATTATTATCTCGATGAAACTCATTAATACCGCCATTTCGTGAATGACCTCTGATCTATAAAATTAAATAATGAGCAAGTTTTATATTATTCGGTCTAACAATTTAGAAGTAACTTTGACCTTTTTAGAGTTCTAGTACGTTTGTATCTAAGTGCGAGTGTGTCAATGACATATTGTTTTCTCGCTCTAATCCTAGCTCATAAAATATTTTTAAAGATTGGATTATATATAACTTTTATGCGATTGCAATTGACAGAAACCCCTTTTGTAAATGTCTGATTATTTTGTTTTATTATCTTAATATTTATTTTAGTAGAAATAATGTTCGATCAACCTTAAAAAGTTTTTTTTTTTTCGAGCTTTTCTAACTTTAACTTATATTATACCTAACAAGGACACCTTTCACTTTATGGCTTAAATGCAATTAGCATTTATTGTTCCGCCTAAAGGATAAGGTTAAACCCATAAATCTTCAGTAAACCTAAAACCGTAATAAAAATAAATAAAAAATAAAGTCAATAATCCCATAATCCCGTGCGTTGTAAAATAATCTCAAAAATCCAAGTCGAGCACACTCCCATTTTGCGCAGCTTCACTTCGATTGGCTACGAATCTCCCCTCGTAGCTCGTAGCAACGTGAGCCTGTCGTACGGGAGACCCGCTACGGAGCGGACGTCTACGCCGTAGTTGCGAAAAGGGGACCTTGACACGATTGTCACACCCCGAATTTCGTTTATCTCGTCGAATAATTCGATTTAAATTATAAATTGTGTGCTATTCTCGTGGAATTCAGTGTTCGATGTATCGGTACACTTTTGGCCAAATTGAATGACTCCTTTCACTTTCGAGTGTTTGTTTAGTGTGTGTGGACATTGACTATCGAGGTGTTTGCACGTGGAGTTGTACGAAAGGTGAGTTTTTTTATCCGTTTATATTTTACAAAATAAAATAAAAAATAATCTTTGGATGTGCAAAAAATAACATATTTTTGATAAATTTGTAACAACAACAATATGTCAAAACATATTTTAAGAAACCAAGTTGAAGATACCAGAATTTCATCTCAATAAAAGGCACCATATTTTGTTTTTAAAACATTGTAGAGGGCTGTTTGTTTTTCTTGTGGTTTGAATAAATGAATGCTTAATTTCAACCCCAAATGTGTCACCATAAATTTTGTCGCTAAAATATCGTGCAGATGTATTATTTATTGTTCCAAAATGTTTTATAGGGATCGGTGTTTTAATAACATTTTGTTGCTGTCTGAAAATTGTAGAGCAAAGTGTACGAGTAATAATTAAATGTTACGTACCTAGTATTTTCGTTGTAATGTCTTTGTGCGTAAGAATTAATGTTGGTATCTCGCCAACGAAAAAGTTCACATCGCGGGGTTGCAAATTAAAATGATAAATAAAAGTCTGTACTGCGCCAATGTTAGCAGAGCGCCAAAAACGAGAATTTGCTTCGTTACGTAGAGTTAACATTTGTTTTTCAAAGCATGAGATTAAAATTCTACAATATCATTCAATTAGATTCCTGTGTACTGAGAATGAGTTAAATTACTTTTACTAATACTACATTTTGAATTAAGTTCGTATGTTGTAACGACGTAAGAATTAAAACATCTATTCTGTTATCAGAATGTGTACCTGTTCGATAGGTTTGCGCGGGAACTCTCACACCTACATTTATTTTTCTATGAGTTGTTTTACAGTATTCAACTATTATATGACGTGTGAAATATCAACTCTCCTATGTGGACATAAACGTTTCTTCAAGACATCGAATTTTAACATCATTTTTAGAGATTGAAAAAAAAATCAAATTAATTTAGATTAAATTATTATGTATTTGCATAATACTTTGTTAAAGAGATGTTACAAATAAGTCTACAGGGCTGCATAATTACCGACACGGTGTGCAAATGTTCATAGTATTGTCGATGTATTACATGACAGTTACAAGATGAAATTGAAAAGTTATACGTATAAACGGTATTCACATTATATAGGTGGACGAATCGAATATCGAATATGACCGGACTTCGCTGTCATAACTAATTATGTTGCATAGCCGTGATTTTATTTGTATCCCTTTTAATTCACGAGCTAACTTCAAGGGAAGAAACCCGGTTCTTTTTAAAGGCTTACACGAGGACATAGGCCCAACATGCAGAAACCTTGTTGTGAATTTTAATCTAACATGTGATGAGGCACCTACCAAGATAAGATTTTCAATTTTATTTATTCAACAAAAAGAAATGTAGCTTGAAAGTTTATAACAAAAAAACATACTTATCACAGCTTCCATCAAGATCTAATAAAACTTCTTACTAGAGATAGTCATTAATATAGAGCAGACCTTTGTATAAAACAGGGTAAGGTAAGGTTATAAAATCTTATCTAATAGATTTTCATCTTTTACGACATAAACTATCTAAAAATGTTATCGCTACAGCAATTTTAACGAAAACTACATCAATCAATATTCTGTAAAAATAAGTAATCTAAAAACTAAGTTTTCTTGTCTAGACACTTAAATGGGGTTGCTGTCCTTATTTAGTTACGTCACTGCACACCTTTTTACCTTTGGGGTATTGACCTATAGGTATAAGAAATGTCTCTTATGTAATGTTTTATCAAACCTAGAAAACTATTTTTGGGATGTGTACTGTATCGCCGTTCTTTACTAATGAAATACAAGCCGAGTTAATGTGACCGAACCGATTTTGGTCACGGCGGCTAGTGTTACTATGATACCAGCCAGCTACGCAGGACATAATAATATTAAAGTGCACAAGCGTGTGAGCATTCTCTGTTTAATCACAACACAGGTACAACCTCTGTTCCTTTTTTACTGTCTATTCGAATGACAAGCCGTGTTACACATATCCTCATACTTTGCAACTAGTTTTCTTCTAGGTCTCTACTAAGACGAATAGAAACAAGAGACAAGCATTTACATCCACACCTGCTCACGTCTAAATCTGATTGTAGAACATCGATGTTAGGTACACATTCTAATAAGGATAGAGCATCTAAAAACTAGTACACTTAAAGCACCGTACTTTACTAATGAAATATAAGCCGTATTACTCACATCCTCATACTATGGAACTAGTCTTTTTCTAAGTCTCAAAAAAAACGAAAGAATAAAAACAAAAGACGAGCATTCACATCCACACGTGCTCACCTCTAACTCCGATTGTAGAACATCGATGCTAGGTACACATTCTAATAAAGATAGAGCACCTAAAAACTACACTTGAAGTATTCGACACTAAACATTTGAAATTTTACTTGGACGCATAGCTTGCCACCTTTTTTACGCGTATCCAATTACGTTACAATTCTGTCAGTAACATCAAAATATATGGATCTCCTTGTAAAACACTAGGCAAACTTACGATCCGATATCTAATTTGAGAGGAAATTGCCAGATCGATGACAATACCCAGGGACTATTGGTTCTTAGAACAAATAGTTGGGAGTCCATCAAACTTTCTATTTGACGAATTTAAGTTTTGACTTACAGAGTTGCGAAGGTCAAATAGTGGTTACAGTTGCTAAAGGACCACTCCGAACGTTTGAACGCAAACTATTATGTAATCGGGGACTTCAAATGTCCCAGTGAGCTTAGAAATTATATTTATGAGGAGATTCATTGATTTTGACATAGAAACCTGTCTATAAAGTTTTAGATCTTTATCTGGTCCATGCAAACACTGATCAGCCTTGCTCACTTTGTAACGCCAGCAATTCCAGTGATACCACAAAAAATAGCAGCGGATATTTTAAATCTCGCCTATTTTTTGTGCTCTACAATTTTATTCAATATAGAGTTTATTATTATGTAGAGTTCTGTCCAATACTCGTACATTTTGGTGATCAAATATTATTTCCTCCTACACAATTCTGGGATGTTGACCAATGTTTTTCTTTCTTTCGTCGGCCTTAAGCATATTATCACGATTTCACACAGCAGACCTAAGCAAATATGTGGTACAATACAGCATTATGAAACATAACGTCATATAGAGCAACATTCTTCTAATGATCATAAAGCGATCTTTACAGGAGTTTATACTTGAATGTCGGAATTATTGAGTCTTAATTGAAGCTTAAAAAGCAAATAGACCTGGATTTTAGTATTCAAGTGACAATATATTGCGGTATAGGTCACACCAATCAGCATTTCCGTGACGTACTACACAAGCTAAAAGATTTTTGAATTAAATAGTAGAAATATAGTTTCCAGTGACGGTAACATTGAGGGTAAATTATCCCTAGTGAGGGAATCATTGAAAAAAGTAAAGCATTTAAGGAAAAGATTATTGTCCAATAGGGTGATATTCACAAGCTGGCATCATTTGACTGCACCGATAGCCGAGTGGTATAGGTCACCACGCCAATTGCCCCTCCCCGCTAAGGACAAGAATTTGAGCGATCCACAAAGGCTTGTTCTGAGTTTGGGTGGTTTGTGCATGTGAATTGAATGTCTGTAAAACCCCCCGCGACACAGACGTTTTGTTTGTCTTTTTACGACACCGCTATCGTATTTTAAACGAAATTACGAAACCAGGTACTACATCATTATCAGCATAATTTTGAACCTACCTATCTTCAAAGCTACCTTTCAACAGTCTCTAGATTTGGCTCGGTAGGGAGCTTGAACCCCATACATGCATAGTTAAACCCTTCTCAATAGATTGTTGGTCCAATCAATCAAACCACTACGCTATTCCCAGGATAAGTTTCGGGCTGATTGCCAACAATCAGACAGTTAATTGATTCCTTCCGTTTTGAGAAATTCTATTCAGTGTAAGTCATTATGTAATACTTAATGAGTTTCCTTTCATTCAATAAGATATTTGTAAAATGGTTTTGGAATTGTTAATTGTATTGCTGTGACGTGTTTTGTGATCGAATTTATGTTGAATTATTTTGATTTGGTTTATAAAATGATTAGTCGTAAGTTTTTTTGGATTTCGTTTTTCATGTACGCCTAAGGATATTATTGTTTTTTCTTCTTAAGGAAATGTTTACTAGCTGTAGTAACAGTTGTATCACCACGTATTTTCGTTCTATTAGGAATATAAGAAATAAACCTAAAAGAAAAATGTACGCGACGATGTAGGACGGGATTGTTAATATATTTTTTCTTTGTTATCATTATATTTACGTATGAGCCTAGACATCGTATAAATACTAATACACTGCCTACAGGCTAAACAAATATTAATTCACGAAATGAGAAAAACCGCGGGAGGTAAAACATTTAACCTAATTCTTGTGATTTAATCAAAAGTTCTTATACCCACACGAAACAAAACATCTGAATTTAACATGAATAAACGAAAATGTTTTTGGAACACGATTAAAAGGGAAAATTTAAGTAAATGGAAAACAATATTGTTTTTAAACAAATATAATTACGTAACAAAATGTGCATTTACGTTTGTTTGATCTTTTTTCGTTTCTTGAACCTTTGGGTGCGATTAAAAATTCAACAGCTTTGAATGCCCTGTTGTTTACCTCTTCACCCTGTATTCTTTGGACAAGGAAAGGTACTATTTTAATATTCCTGTCTGTGTGCGTGGAAAATTGAAGTGATTTTAGCTACTCTAAGCTTGCTTGGAATGATTGAATTGATTGAAAAAAATGTTAACTAATCTGCATAGGCTGAAAGTTTTGCAGTAGATTGGCGTGATACAGCCAAAAGAAGCGACAGAGTATTAAGTGATTTCTCATAAAAGTTACCTTGGATTTTAGCCTGTAGTGTCCCACAGCTGGGTAAAGACCTCCTCTAAGTCCTCTATTCTCTATCCACGACTCTCTATTTGCGCAGCTTCGAAAAATTGGAGAAAGTAAATTGAAAACTTTGGTAACGTTTCCAGCAGTAACTTTTCAAGACAATTTTGATTTTTGTTATTAATAATTGGAGTCGTAACAGGAAACAGATCGTCCCATTAGTAGAACAATGTTTTATCTGCAAAATGTCTACTTTTCAGTAGAGCGATTTGAAGTTTTGCGCGTGCATTATTTGGCTTAACTCTTTAATGGAAGACGTTAGCCATTTCATATTTTTACAATGTACATAGACATAAATACAGCTTTTATTGTTATAATTATTTATTCTTAAAACTACTCCTGTGCGTAGATAGTGTGTCGCATGTGCATACATAACATTGTACTGCCAACAAAAACCGTTCAAGAGCTGTCTTTTGAGCACATGGAACGTTATTTGACCAAATTAGTCACGTTATATCTGCATATGAAACAATATTTTACGGAATTCCAAAATTATGTCAATGTCTTTCGTGAAGATGATTTATATAATACTAGCTTCTCGGCGTGGCTCCACTCGTGTTAAGTAGGTATAAACGTAAGTAATGACGTGAATTTTACAAGTAATGAATTTTCTACACACTTGTCTTGTTTAGTCGTACTTACCAATTTATCTTTAAACAAAGGAAAGCAATGAATTGGCAAGTTATTCTTTAATATAATCTGTATAAAATTTAACAAATTAAGCTGTAAAATAAAAAGTAAACATTGAGGAATGTAGGTACTAATTTAAAAAATTCTAAAATCACAATAAAGTCTAGCTTCAGTTCAGTGTGTTTCAGTTAGCATAATATCACATTTATTTTCTTAAACATAATATTATTATTTATATCTCTTTTAATTCACGGGCTACCTTCAGGGTAAGAAAACCCGGTCCTTTTTAAAGGCTTACACGGGGACACAGGTCCAACATGCAGAGAAGGCCTCTGCATGTTGTTAAGAACTTTAATCTAAAATGTGATGGGGCATCTACCAAGGGCTATCCACCCCTGCTCTATGGAAGAACAGATATGGAAGGCTCAAGGTAGCTACAAGACTATTGTAAATTATAGAAATAAAACTAATTTGGGCTATTGATAGGATTTGTTAAACGTAAATGTTTCCTTCTCTATGAAAAACTATGGCACCTGCCTTTCAATACATGGTAATGCAATAAAATTGGCAGGCTGGGACTCGCCGGCTCAAAGATGGGCCCCCTATTATACCGCCACGATAGGCAGCAGGTGGGCAACACCATAGAGTAAGGCTAGGGGTGTAGAGAGGTGCGACACCGATTTCGCCACCGCGGATCATAGACCCGGAGCTGGTTTCCTTGTTATTACGTCTTTAGACACTTCCACCCCCGAGCGTATAGCTCTAGCGACCCCTCTCTAGCCAGCCAGTTAAGGCAAGAAAGAGCTGGGAGTCCTCATAAAGAGCGACCCCCCGGGGCATTCATTCTAAACCGACGGGCGTGTATGAAGCGATTGATGAGTGTGGATGAAGCTAAAGTGGTATGCCAGGATCGTAGCAAATGGAAAGATGTGATCTCTGCCTACCCCCAAGGGAAAGAGGCGTGACGTTTATGTATGTATGTATGTACTTTGGGCTGATGGAGCGGGAGATGCCATCACAGTATTCTCAGTGTTGGACCGAGTTGGACAAGATTGAGCAATGGGGATATGGGAGCATCTTGTGGCTTCATAGAATTAGACGGATTAGGACCTTCTGACGAAGGTTCTTCGATAGCTTGCACTTGTGATTGGAGTGGTATGGCAGTATTAGAAACGGAGCGATCTATACAATGAAGCGATTGACTTTGATCAGAAAGAGCGTGTAATGCCTTCACAGTACTCTCAGTGTTGAACTGACTTGAGCAAGATTCAATGACGGGTGCATTCTGTTGTGTCACTGAATTAGGTGGATCATGATCTTCCTCTGAAGAATATTCTTCCATAATTTGCAGTTTCATCCAATACTTTTTGCCAATATTATTTAAATACCTTTGTCTTGAATGTTTCACTGGCGGGTGGCGTTTTTTTAGCCGACTGCTGGGGAATATGATTTCATCACAACTTGTGTCATGTTCAATTGACTGTTCTGAATATATTGGACAAAAATCATTACAACACTTTGTGTGATACGGGGGTGGTACAATATTTAACATAAAAATTTTTGATACTATACTTGTAATCATTGCTATACTGACAGCAGGTGATGTTTCATAACTGGATGCAGATTGAAGTTGGAACGGAGTTACTGGACGCAATTCAGTAAGAGTCGTTAATTGATCCGCTGATCCATCACGACAAGTAGAATCGTCAGGAACATCACTTGATGTGTCATCCCAAAAGGGTAGCATGTTGCTTTTCTTAGCAAATGTAAAAAAAAAATTCGTTTACAAATGTACAGACGGCTACCGTTCAACCTGTCTAGAACCAGTGTCAGCTGGTCTCGCATTTGGTTGTATTATGAAACCTTCGCGCAGCCAGCTTAGACTGATCATGTTTAGCACACACGGCTAAAAAAAATTAGGTCTAACTTCATAGTACACACACTATGAAGTTAGACCTAATTTTTTTTAAACGACATTAGAATTTTAAAATTTATTGTTATTTATGTACATTCAGGTGAAAATTAGTTATTAAGAATAGCTGTGTACGATTAAAAGTGTATTTAATAATTTTATAACCGTTTTAAGTTTCGAATAATGTTTTACGAAAAACTAGTTAACAGAAAAAAGTAGCATAAGCTCTTACGACGCACACTTTAAAAAATAATTTGGTCGAATAATGTTTCATGTGTACATACTGACGAAAAAAAGATATAATTATGCGTAGTATAATATAATATGTGCATAAGAAACTACAAAATTAGGGAAAAAAATAAATATGTTTTTTCGTATATTAACATGTTAAGAAACTTATCAGTAAAGTATTGTAGTGGATTACACTTAAGTTTAATACGACGCGGCAACTTGGTAGAATAATGTTTTATGTGATCTTAAATACTGTCTACTGTGTCTGTGTACTGTCGAATAATGTGCGTTGTTGAGAAGGAACGCCAGAGGAACGCCAGAGCGGGACGGAGATTATCGCTTCATGTGTTCGTACGACGTTATTTTAGGTATGCCGCGTGGCAAAAACTTTATTCGAACTTTATAACTCTTAAAATAATGAATGAAAATTATAAAAAAATATATCATTGGATAGCTTACGTCATTACGATTACGAATTTATCATAATATCATTTTTGTTATATGTGACGATAAAACATTATTCTACTAATGGGACGAGATAATATAATACAGAAACATCATTCAATGACTTACTTCACAAACCACACCTATCTGACACGTGTAAGCCCACACATGTTTATCACATCTGTTAACACTTCATAATGAACCTTAATTGTTACACCATAACGCAGAAATTCCATAACTTTGCAATTTCAAGGACATCCCAAATCAAAAGAAGTCGAAGGGAAAATCCTTCAATTAGTGGAAACCCTCAAAAGACTTTGTTTAGGATTTTCTCCTGATATGAGAGACCTAAAAAAACACGCCTTACACGATATTGTTTGCTACCGAACCTTAATAAATATGTCAAGCTAAGCAACGAAAAAATTCTATGGAAAAGTACGGGTAGCAACAAAAACTAACGATCATTTAAAAGGTTTTTATTTCGAGTAGGCCTTTTTAAGCACTTTCAAAACGTTACTGACTCTAGTTGCGCGGTTCCAAAATGTCATTCTTATGGAGAAGAAAGAATTTAGATTTACTAAACAGTTTAATACAATAATTTGATGGCCTTTGTATAATGTTACATATTTAACTATAAGTGATATTAATATTATATTATACTTTTTGTCAAAATCGCAACCTTTGTTATTTAAATACGGGATTTTATTGAATGCTGCGGTTTGCTAAATCAACTTTTCTTGCTGTCTGTACATTGTGGGATCCTTATGGGTAAATTAAAACGAAACGGTTTGTGTTCGTAAACACGGCCTAATTACATTTTTACTAACGGGTTAACTTGTTTGCACAGATCGGAAGAGGATTTTTGTAAGTTGCCAGTGTAAAATATACCCTAATACTTATGTATTATGATGCTATTTTGAAGAAATGTAACTACTTCGTTGGTTAGGAATATTAATACTTATTTTAATGATTTTTTGTTTTTGTCTTCCAATTTAATTTAGGACAAGACTGTAAAATGAACGTGCAAAATAAATTCGCGATTCTAAAATAACATTAAACTTTTTAACTCCCTAAGTTGAACTGGCAACTCACAGCCATAAAAAAAAATTCAACCCTAAAATACGACATGCAAAAACCAAACACTAAAGTAGAGAGAAAAACATAAAAAGACCCCCATTAACCTTCAAACGCGTACTCGATCAAAACAAGAGAACGTCCCTCCATCAACACGGTTTACTTAACCGACACGTAAAAAATTCAAAACCCCCATGAATATAAACTTGTGGCTCAACTATAAAACTGGTAGTGGTTGGCTGAAGGGCTTTTTATTAATATGTTGGCCCTTGTCAGGAGAAACAGCGACTGATGCGGGCGTTATATTGATTTGAATTATGAAGTGGGGGTTCAACCTAAAAAAAAAAAAAATATATTAGCAGAAGATTCTGATTAAATGACTGTGAGTAATAGAAATACAATATTGAATCAATAGAAAATTTCAGTTTTTTTCTTCATTTCTTTAAAAAAAACGACGTCAGTAAAAAGTTAGTGAAATCCAAAAAAAAAATACGGTTTTTATTTTTTTGCAATGATCGTAAATGAATTAATTCAACCTATTCTACTAACTAAAAAAAAACTTTCCAAAAGGATACATTAAAATTCTGCTGACGACTACAACTTGTCCCACATCAGGCCTTAGGCCCGAGAGACCGTACGTTCGTAAGATTTTAGAAAACGCTCCGCCGCGCAAGGGTTGCTGTTAGGGTGCGTTCCCACTATGTCGTGGCGATCGTTTGATGATTGTCGTCTCCCGTTCCCATTATGATATTTTAATATTAATGCTAAAATTATTTTTTTTCAATCAACAATCAACTTATAAAAAAAATCTTATTTTTTTTTAATATTAGTGGTATACTATTGAATAAATAAATTATATCGATTTTGACTTGAGAATCTGAGGTACAAATATCTTGGACCATATGGTCAACCTTGTCGTACTGTAGGTGGACGTTTTTTTCTTATCGTATAATACGGTATCGTAGCCTAGTGTCAGAGCTTAAACCACCTCGCCTTTGACGTTACTTAACACTCCCTTGAAAAATTGTAGACGCCTCTATTTAACCACGACACGACAATCTACCCTCACGACATATTGGGAACGCGCTGTGCTGTTGTCGTTACTTGATTATGGTCGATAGAGGGCGCTGTGCATTTCCGAAGCATTTCTTTTTGGATCAGCATCGTATAATTTTATGTTGCTCTTTGTTTGGCTTGTTTCTTATTCACATAGGTTTACTCAGCAGTGAATTTTGTAGCGGGGGTTAACTTGTGAGGGTGTAGTAATGTTTAATTTGTTTTATGAGGAGTAAATAATTAATTAAAGAGAATACAGGACGTGTTTTAAAATCATTTCCCTAAAAGGTTTTTATTCGTGTGGTTAGTACCTAAAATAATTTTGTTACGAGTAGGTATATGAGACAATTTTCTATTTTAATTAAATTTGTTTAAATTTTTTGCAGTATGTCTAGGTTCACAAGATTACACATTAATATTATATCCATTACATTTATTATAGATACTTAAGTAAGCTTAAACTGTTAATGGTTATTTTAAGTTTAAGTTGAAACAAAAAATTAGAACTAAACACTAGTCTCAAATACTCAGCATCAACCTGAGGCAGATCAATTATTGTATAATAGAATTATTTAACATTTTTTTTTTTGTATTTTGTTCTAAAGAAAGACGAACTTATTACATTGAGAATGAGAGTTCATTACACCTTCAAAAATATACCAAAACATTTCCACAAATACCTATCGTCCTACTTACCGAATAATGAGTTAGCATCAAACACACAATAACACCCGAAAAATGTTACAATAAGAATAGCAAGATGCCTACAAAACGGTACTCAAAGAGAACAATGGCACTTAATTAATTTTCTTTTAGGTTAACATAAAAGAGAATGGAAAAGAATAGGATGGCGGTCTGAACACAGACATTTGGAGAAAAGCGGATTTAAAGCGATGCAAACTTATTGGTTCTTAAAAACAAAGGAAACTCTACCTTATGTTTGTAGAGTTAGAGCTTTCTCGTCCGCATTAGGGTAGATACCTACCACTATTACACGCCGAATGAATGTTAGGAATGTCTGAAGGATATGTCGGCCGTAATTATGGGTGGGCACGAAGTAGGTTCCCGCATATTTTCCTTGTTGATGTTAGGCAATAGCACAGTCTTAAAATAGTTTTCAGCCTACCGAGTTAGCGAAGTGACAATAAGGGAGATTCCTTGGTCACTTGGGTTTCCTTGGACACTTAATGAGTGTTAACAAACAGACAAACTGCCGTCATTTGTTATTCTTAAAGGAGTTGGGATTCGGAGAAGATGGAACGGAAAATTGTGTTTTGTTTTTCTTGTGATTTCAAGTTAAGTTAGATGTATTATTTTTGGAATAGACTGGGTCCTGGCTACATAGGCGAAGGTATAATGCTATTGGTTTAGCGCTACTTAGCGCTTTACTTGTTTAATCTTTTGGTTATAAAATCGAAAATTTATGTAAAAAAAAAGGAGGATACCTAAAGGTGCGGCTTAGACCTTAAATATTTCGATATTTAAAGTGTTTTTTTTTTTTATAAATTAAACAAAAACTTACTCACTTGCCCTTTTCATACAAATTCTATAAACTCCATTAACAATTCACTTAAAAAAAAATGGATTACGTAATGGATTTAGGTACTATTTTGTTATTGCATGAAATGTAGAAATGCATTAAATATAGAAGGAAAATATATGTAGGATGAGACAGACAGGATATGTATTGGCAGAGCGTTTAGATAGTCTTCCTCAGCCATATTGAATGTCTTGTTGAAATAAAGTCTTCGTTACATCGCTTGATTATCGTTTATTACAATTACATGATTGGTTTTAAAAAACACGTGGAAGATGATAACAGATTATATTGTGAAACGCTGGCGAGTTCTGCACTTCCGTCCGTTCGCCTTCTGGGTTCATCTTCCAAGACTCCACGGCTCCGCAGTACAGACCACACCCAAGTAATTCAGTCGCTAGACTCCAACTGTCATACTTGACGTTCCACAGATAATCATCATAATTATTGTCACTGGCATCGGCGTTACACCACGCAGGTTGGATAGGTATACGAACTCTTCGACATATACCACCTCTCCGACACGGCCTTCCTGACGCATCACACGTCCTCGTGTGAATCTGTAAAGGAAAATACCACAAGTAGTATTTACCACCGCTCGGTCATCTCTGACCAACAAAACATCGCTTTAAGACAATCACGAGTATTAATCCAACTTATACCAGAAACAATTTTCTCTTACTGACTTGTAATCAATTAACTTAGAGGGATTTCTGAAGCTCTCTCTCACAATTTTAAACTCATCATTATCACATCTCAACACATATCGCGACCTCATTCATCTCGCCTTTGGCCTCCTTGCCTCCGGCCACCTCGCCTCAGGCCAGCTGCCTTTGGCCACCTCGCCTCGGGCCAGCTGCCTTTGGCCACCTCGCCTCGGGCCAGCTGCCTTTGGCCACCTCGCCTCAGGCCAGCTGCCTCTGGCCACCAAACTCAATCGCGCGATGTGTCAGATACCTGATCATTATCTTGATCAACCAATATGTTTACAACATAAAGAGCTTCAGGCGTCCTCCTCAATCTGACATGGGCAGAATCAATCTACCCGCTCGCCCAACCTGACAAGCTATGACTAGTAGTCGTTATGTTACTGTCATCAGTCATACAACTATAACTGTCTCAGAATAGAAAAAGCGTGTGTCCTTTCGACCACTCATGGACCGGACGGCACCTTTTTCTGATCACTTAACAACAATTTTTCACACACTATCAATTTGGACTGGACGGGTGTGTCCTTTCGACCAGCCACACGTGCATGGCCCAGACGACACTGTCCCTTCGACCAGTGAACACTTAAGGTTGGACCGGATGAATGTGTCCCTTCAACCAGCCGCTATCAGCTGCATGGCCCGGACGACATTATCCTTTCGACCACCTTCCACACACCACATTACTCGATGACTCTTCTCATTAGTGAGCCCTCAGCACCCGAATCATAACCACAACGGGACCGAGCAAGTGCATCCCTTCGACTGCCTACTGCAGACCGGATGACACCGCCCCTTCGACCCTTCAACGCATTTCGACTGGACAAGTGCGCCCCTTCGAACTTACAGCATAAGAACCGGGCAACACCGCCATTTCTACCAAATCGCATCACACAATCTGACGCCGTCACGGTCATTCCGTTTTTTTTTACGGTGCTAACATAACAAACTGAAAACTGCTCACCGGATGCATCAATGTACGCAGGTGTTGGTAAAGTATCACACGTCGACCCTCCTCTCGGCAGCCGCTGTGACTGCAACACTCGTCGACTTCTCCATTCCCGTCGTAGCTTCTCGTGTAGTGCTCCTCGGCGCGGCGCTGCAGCACGGCGCGGCACGGCGATTGCAGCAGACGAAAGCCGGACTCCTTGTAGGTTGACTCCTTCGATGTGCTCGTTTTACATTGTGACGCTCAGTTTCCTCTTCTTTTGTTTTCATGGCATCTTGTCAAAAATTTTCGACTTTGTAGCTTCAACAAATTTCGTTGAATATTATCGTTGCTTCTATGTAGGGGCTGGCGAATCTCATTATTTTTCTGTAGGCAGTGGGCTCATCCCACTTCTGATGTAGGATGAGACAGACAGGATATGTATTGGCAGAGCGTTTAGATAGTCTTCCTCAGCCATATTGAATGTCTTGTTGAAATAAAGTCTTCGTTACATCGCTTGATTATCGTTTATTACAATTACATGATTGGTTTTAAAAAACACGTGGAAGATGATAACAGATTATATTGTGAAACGCTGGCGAGTTCTGCACTTCCGTCCGTTCGCCTTCTGGGTTCATCTTCCAAGACTCCACGGCTCCGCAGTACAGACCACACCCAAGTAATTCAGTCGCTAGACTCCAACTGTCATACTTGACGTTCCACAGATAATCATCATAATTATTGTCACTGGCATCGGCGTTACACCACGCAGGTTGGATAGGTATACGAACTCTTCGACATATACCACCTCTCCGACATATATAAATGACATTATACAAACATATCTACATAAATATTGCAAGTCAATAAAACTAATGCCATTTGCACATACGAGTTCAATATATCTGGAGTACCGGTACCAGTAACTTTATAGATGAACTAAATGGCACACCCGCTCGTGCATAGAAAACAAATCAAAGTTTTAAATCTCAGCAGCTATTTTGAGGCAGGACGTAACAAACGTTGGAAGTTAGCTCGACGGCGACACCGTTTCATTTCAAGTGTACGAAGTTTGTGCTGCGTTTGAAATCGTTCTAGTGATTGTGTGACCTACTTGCTTGTTTTATTTAAGTTTTGTAGAGTGACTTAGTTGGTTAGTTTTTGTACCAGTACAGCTTCTAATACTGAAAAGTGTAATTTTTTTTTGCATCGTCATCATCTTTCTGCCCTTATCCCATTTTACTTGGGGTCGGCTCAACACGTTTTGTTCTTCCATTCTCCATTATCAGACGTCACACTATAATTTACTCCTTTTTCATTCATATAATTCCTTATTCACTCCTTCTATCACACATAATAAAACGTAATTGTTTAAAAGAATGTAGGTAAAAGTATAATTGTTAGAATTTTGTCAGTTCCAACGAAAAAACATTATATTAGTACTTTCTTTCAGTTATAGTAGAGTTTTTTAAATTCACTCCAGATATTTGCTATCCTTAAGCAAAAAAGGTAGAGCGTAAAATAAACAGAGTTGTAATTTTGCTCCGTAAGGTGCAAAGGCAAGATGTCACGAGCCAGTAAAATACACAAAATTAAACAGACCTCGGAATCAGGAATTTATGTTCAAAATGCACAAGTTTGGATTGCAAACTGCAGTGTCGCTACATTTTTACGTGTTACTCCACACTCTGAGTACGGCGTAAATTTTACATTTTAATTCCACTTTCCATGTTATATAGCTCCACGGGGGACTACCTCTTAAAGTCATATTATTGAGGGTGTAGGAGTGTGTCAGCACACTGCACGGGGTAGAAAGGTGTCTGTCTTTCACACTTTTGACAGTCCTGTTGGTCTTGTGGTTCGTGACCCTGACTGCTAGAGGGGGTTGTGTGTTCGATCCTCACACAGGACAAATGTCTATGTCTATAATATGTATGTATTTAGAAATATAGTATGCTTATCGGTTGTCTAGAAATAATAACACATTAAACTACTTAGTATGCTTAACTTGAGACAAGATGGCGTTGTGTGAATGTTGAGGAATATTTATTTTATATTTACTCTTAACAATAAAGAGCTGTTAGTAGGCCTCCTGATAAAGTTAAAAAAATGTGTTGCATTGCGGAAGACTGTTTATTAAGGACTTTTTGCATGGTTTAGCGCTTCTAGCAAAATTAAAGAGCTGACATAGTTGCTTATTCTTACTTAATAACGTTGTATGCGTTTGCTCTGTTGAACTCGGATGACCATAAGGACTTTTTTTAATGCTCTTTTGTTTTATTTATGAGACATTTTAAATGGAAACTACATGCTCATGCTATTGTGTTTCTAAAGTATGTGTTCATACTGTTTGAGCATTATAGTATAATAAGGTATCAAAATATACTGTTAAAGAATATAAATACCTAAAAATAGTAAACTTGTAAAATTACAGCAAAACACTGTTTAAGTACAGAAAAAGAACAAGCGCTAATCAGAACTGATCTCTAAGTAAAAAGAAAATTTATTTTCCTACGATTATTATGTTTCTATTGATAATAAGGGGCTTTATTCGGCAAAAAGTAAAACGGTTTAGAAAATATTATTGGCGCAAAATTATTTACAAAGTTATATCCACTTTTTAATGATAATTAACTCAATCAGTCTTAGAAGCACAAGTTACAATTGCGAAAAAAAGTAATATAGTAAATTACAACAATATTACTTTGCACCGAATTTGTTGTTAAGCTTTCGTAAGCTCAAAAAAAACGTAAGTATGTTTAAAAGTTTAGATGAGATTTTTAACATCGCTTCCGCCATACGAAAGTGATATTTTTTGCTGTAACATAAACATAAACATCTCGTTTAACTTAAAATTTTAATATTAGCTGTGTTTATTAATACTCATTTTTTATTTTAAAATGTTCCAATATCTGAACAGACCTGTAACTAGCAAAAGTGTATTCCACTTTTCCCTTAGTCTTGCAATTTTGATTAACATTTCCTGGTGCATTTATTACTGAAATTGGTTTTCAATATAAAAATCCCTTTCGTTTCAAACGTTTACGTGCCAGCGGAGCACGAAAACGTTGGCCTGTTCCCATTTAATCTCCTTTAAGGCACTGTTTTCTTATTTACGATTTTTGTTTTAACTTCTTAATAAACTCCTTTTGAATAACTTGCTCCATTGTTACCGTTCTCATGAAATTTAATATTATCTACTTCATAGATTTTACAGGAGTTGAATAAACTGATCTTAGGATACTTAATTCAGGATTAACGTGGGTTTAAGATTGTCTGGCATTTATGGTTCTGGGTAATGTATAGCTTTAAGGATAAAAGGATTATATGCTAGAGCAGAATTCATACTTTCGTTCTCAAGTTTGATTTTAGCGTTTGACTTTCATACGTTGAATTTTGGCAGACACCTGTCACCCAGTCTTAGTTACACAGTACAATGGGTGGTTTTAAATACGATATTTGGTTGAACACAGTAAGACTAGAAGTTGACTTTTGTATAAGAGGAGAGGCTAAGCAAAACGATGCTTGAGATGAGACCACATTGTTACCAAAAATCATACGTGAGTAGATAAATAGTAGGGATGCCTCAAGGATCAGTTTTGGGTCCTTTATATTTCTACTCAATTCTGTGACGGTTCTCATGAATCCAAAACTCTTGCGCAATATATAAAAGTATAGCTTAATTTAGCAAGAAAACTTGATAAATTGGTAACTGTAACTTCCTATAAATCGTTCAGATGTCGACGATGTCGCGATGGGCGACCATTTTCGCACAAAAACCAATTTTCCACAGGCCTTGTGAAGAAAGTTATATCAGCGGAGCCTTTTCTGAAGGTTTTGTGATAAAAAATGTAAGATCTTTTTGTTATCACACTAATGAGACAAGAAAGATAATAACAAAATGATATATTATAATCTACATGCGGGATTCCTTCATTAGTCGACTCTGCCGATAATAGAATAAACCGCCTACATACAACCTTAGTGTTTTTATTAATTAAAACCAAAAATAAATTGTATATTATACTCACCGAATGTCACCATACATAAGAAAAATCGATAGGCATTTGTAAAAAATAGTAAGTACAATAATACTTTAGCTAGAGATCATATTAATAAGAAAATGTTTCACGATTTTATGTAAGAAAATGGGTAAAATATGTATTACTTTCGCTTATCAAAGTTTCCTTAAAGTTATTTTTAGACCCAACAAATAATTACCATTAACATAATGAGCATACAACAATACAAATTCCAACACATACAGAACAATCAGGCTTCACACGCCTTTTCAAATCATCCCATTTACAAACTTGTAGCAAAGTCTAACATATCTCGGAACAAAGGCACTAGATAACAAACAATTAGTACGTTTTCGTGAGCGTACCCCTAATCTGAGCGTTCGTTTGTACGGTATTATTCTGCTCTGTAACATAGCCCTCGAATTTAGGAGGATCAGTGGTTTTCGAGCTTCTATTGTTTTCTGTGAATAAAGACCGGCTAATTGTCTGCTTGTCTGCTTGTATGTACGTCTATTGAAAGACAGGTGATGGGTTGTAGCTTAGGGATGGATTTCGTGTTTAATTAGTTATGCATTAATATTTGTGCCATGTATTTTTTATTGAATTAAATATTTATTTTGCAATATTGAGTTGATTTCTGGGTACCATAGTTTACATGTAGTTTAAAATAGTTTGGATATTCCTGAAATGAATACGATTTCAAAAAACGATATTCGTGGTATGGAAAACAAAAATAATCTTCCTAAAAACGAATGATAAAAGCTTCACATACAATTAGTTTTTAAAAGTATAATTATTGTTATGTAATAATCCATAAATAAACTCATGATATAAATTCAACATATCGAGGCATATTAAAATAACAGTGAATTTTGAGCTACCCACATTAACTGTTGAACTGCGTGCCGAGTTGCCGACCTAAGAGAGGTAGAACGCAGTCTCGTCGATTATTCAAGAAGATGAATGTCCTCAATACACCATCCAATTAATAACAAAAAACAATTGAATAAATTGACCGAACAGTTCAGTATTTATTCATGTTTAACAAAGTCAAACGATAGCATGTTATACTATGAGAAAAAATTCAATAGCTCATTTAATAGCCAATTGGAAAGCTCCTGCTTATTGTTCCATTATTAATATTTTCTTTTCTCTCAGTAAATTGCGTTTCTTCAGCGAAATGTTTTGGAAAAGGTTCTTGATTAGCGTTGTGATTTTCTTTGTACGTCCTTTGTGAGGAACTTTTTTCTTCAGTTCATTTGGATTTAAAATGGTTCGAGTCGTCCTTTTTGTGTTTAACAATTTTCATACGACGGCTTTTGTCAAAGAGTTTGTGTAGCGTTTGCCTCAATCACAGTATTTTTAAACGTACTTACAGTTTCATTTGTTTTAGGTTTCAAAAATAATAAGATCATTTCTTTAGAGGTAATGGATAGATTCAACCTTCTGTGATATGAGGTGTTACAAATAATAAAGGTTCGTTCAAAGCTACTCTTTCTATCTTTTAAATCATCATCCAACTTGTTTTTATCTAGCGATCTCTAAAAACTGTCAATTTCACCAGTTCAATTTAAACAATAGGTGCCTAAATTGTCCATACGTATATGTATTTCATTGCTTGAAAGAACTCATTACAATTGGCCCTGACGTAAGTACCTTTAATATATGGGACCGAAACGATAATCGTTCTGTACAACATCAAAACTTTTTACCCTCGAATGCACGTGTTCTTATGTTCAACACAAATTGCGCGCCCACCTGTCGCGGGCTAATTGGATTCTTTATGCGAAAATATTTGTCCCTTCAGACCCTATATAGCCAATTACACTTGACCCTCCCAACTGTTAACCTTACAATATTATCTTGTTAGTGTTCAGGGGTCATGATATATTGGACAGTGACCCTTTCGCTTGCCTTGATTAACGTTTCCTTGCTTTTATGTGTAATGTACCCGTTAATATGAATTAATACGATTTGCCATTCGTACTGTGTATAAGATGCAGTCATACGAAAATTTCATCTGGACCATGTAATTTATTTTCGGTTTTATTTGAATGTTACAATGTGAGTGAATGCCTCAGGGAGAGAACCCTCTTTCTACAGTAGAATTTAAAACACATTTTCCGATGAAAATAATTAAGTTCTTAGAAATGGTTATTTTATATAATCCGTATTTTCTTAAAATTAATAAAACACAGGAAGGTTTTTCTGTGAATTACACGGCTTTGGAGCAGCAAAAGTAGGTATTAATCTACTCATTGTAATACAAAATAAATCTGACAGTTTATCTACAAAAGCGTGAAAAGCAGACTTCGCATTAATATTCTTAGTTCGGATTAGGAAATTGAAAGCAAAAAGTAACAAATGCCGCTGAAAACCAGCATTTCGAAGTAGTAGAGAATAAGTAATATCACAAAACCCGGGCCCTTCCTAAGACGAATTTATTATTCAACCTATACGAATTCCCACCACGAATTTGCCAATGACGTTTCTTCAATACTTCGCCCGAATGTTTTCTTCTTCCATTTATTATTTTCGTTTGTCTTTAGCCACCATTCTTGGCTCGAAGTCGGCAGGTTCGAAAAGTAATTTCCATTGGCCTCCAAAGCAATAACGTTGTTTTTGAAAACTCACTGCCAACAATTCGCGGTGTTTTCTTGTTGCTTTCCGATAAAAATTTGAACGTTTGCGTATTTACTTAGAAAATGAGAGCGCTTTTGTTTCGGTTTTGTACTTAAATTAGCGGATATTTTTCCTTTTAATAACAGTTTTGTCGGCACTTTTAGCAAAGTTTGGTGTTTGTTATCAAGATGATAAACTTGGTGAAGTTGTTCGTTGGATAATATTCATTGATAGGTACCTCATTATTAAGATTCATTATGAATGAGTAAGATAACATTATTTTTGTTCTACGCTACTGTAATACAAAGTAGATAATTTATATTATTTTATGCTATAAAACTAAAACTTAGATATTTATAGGTACAAAATCATAAAGATCTAATTTTAATCAATACTCAGAATGCTTTTTGGATACATACTCGTAGGAAGCAAGCAAAAATTAAAAATAAAAACATCTCATATAAGTGATGCAAAATAAATAATACAATACCATAGTCCAAAAATACATAAAATATTTACAAACAGACGACCTCACATGGACAACTAATGGACTTGGATCCCTGTGGCTTTATTTTTAATCAAATTCAGTCCACACCTGTCTATACTCGTACATATCTGGAACATTCCGGGATAAAAAAGTCCCGAACTTTTTGGACAATTTTCATTTTTAATTTGTCGAAAATGAAAATCGAAATTTACAAATACAAATGAATTTGTTCGGAAAATCGTTTCGAATGTTTGGGATTATTGACAAATGGATTGTGGTTAGATGCTATCGGTAAATGTTCAAAGGTTTTGTTGTTATCATTAGGAGAATTATTTGTTATATTTACATTGTTTACCAATTATTACATTCGCTCTGACGTTGAATGTGTGTGGAGATTAATTTGAAGTTAAATCATTCTTTAGATTTCTAAATCAATATAAGCTATCTTTGGTTTATAAGTACGTTTAAAGGATGTTAAGAGTATTAGCTTAAATATATGAATTAAAGTACCTCTTTTCAGCTCTTTACTCTTTAAGTCTTAAATGTTCTGTTTTTGGTTTTTCCACTTTTAAGCTCAAATAAATATTAGAAAGACCTAATTTTACTTACAAGAAAATATATTTTATTTATATGTTTTGGCAAGATTTCAATCCTACCATGAGCTAACTGTTCAGTAGCTCAGTTAAACTTTGTTTATCTTAGTTTTAAGCCTAGCTAAAGACCTTAAGTTTGGTTTCGCTGAAAGTTTAGTAAGCAGTCGAAACTCTGAGACAGTTCGCAGTGAGGAACTTAGCAAAAAACTGTCGCTCTGCTGTCGGGGTAATACGAGAACTTGAAGTTCCAAATCATTTTCTTGGAAACGTTTAAAAGGTTCAGATAAATATTTTTTTGAAGATTGTGTAATGTGAATTGAAAAATGATGTGATTTATAATAGGTCGAGTGTAAAAATTTTGTTATTGATTCTATGGCTATATGATTGCTGTTTAAAAGTGTTTCTTAAATATTATTAGAAGAGTTTGCCAGAATATGTTAAAAAAATAAAGACAACACAACTTGCTTGTAATAGACAAGCAAGTTGTAGAAGACAATAGGTCTTTCAAATGTTACGTCTTTAGTCGAAAACTAAAGAGGTATTTTACTTCACTTTTAGTTACTCGCACAAATAATAAACAAAGCAAAATTCAAGCACAACAAAGAAGCTTTACACGAGATATTTTCCGTTTATTTCGAAGAATAGCGCTGAAAACTTACAACTGTCTTCAAAAGGTTTTTAAACGAACATAATAGCAGTTTCGCACTTTTTATTATTTTCCTCAATTGGCATAAAAACTGGGCAACTATTCGCATAGTGGAATAATAAATAACATTTTGAAGAGCGTAATTTATGCGAGGCTCCAAAAGTACAGACGCTAGCGTGACCTACTTTTGTAACACAAATATTTTGAGACAATGTTTGCACAACGATGTAGATATTTCTACGCTGTCGGCAACTTAATCAAGTCGTTCAAAATTATGAAAAGAAAAATATTCGTTGTTGAAGGCGTTTTTAAGTTAGGCTGGTGTTTTATGGGTGTACATTTTGAAATTGTTTTTAAAGACAGTCTCTTGTGTCGACGATCAAGGTTGCAAGTTTGTTTTTTAGTAACATAAATAGTTAATGTAAAAAGTTACATAAACAAATACTACTACTATCACAAAAAAAACATGTCTAATAATGATGAATAAAAATTGACTGTTTAGTCTTCTTATATTCCTATACTATCCAAATAAACCTATTCATAAGAATATCTAATATTATTCCAACAGATTTCTTGCTGAGATTTCCAAAGCAAAAACAAAACAAAGCACTCTCCTATAAAAAGCACACCGAAAATAGATGACGTCACAAAAAGCTTCCGTCTATCCCCATCACACAAATTCAATTATTCCCCGCTCCGTATAAAAACATATTTTCGAAATTTTAAACTAACATCACTAAACCGAGATGGAGATAATCCTAATAGCGTCTGACGTTTTCATATTTCCATTTCGTTTTTCCTCGCGAACTAATTTACGTACATCCTTTTGATGGGAACATCTAACGCTCACAGCATTCCAAATGGGAAAGCAAATTTGTGTAGCCGAATGCATTACTCCGGCCATTTCGCCATTTTGGTTTCCAGCGGTGACTGGGTGATATTCTTTTGTAGGAAAAAGGTGTTCTCCCAAAATTAACCTGGTTGAAAGGGTGCAGGGTCAGGGCGGAAGGGCAACGATTAATGGCTTTTTTGGATCGTGATTAGTGAGCTTAATACTGTGTTTGCTTGTCGAGGGATTGCCGGATTGGTGGAGCCTGTCCAAATAAATAATCCTCTTTTTAAGATCTTGGATTTTTAGGGAAGATTTTTTGTCGGAAAGATAATCCGGCTGAACGTCGAATGTGGTCCACGAAAATGGATGACAAAATCACAGTGAGGTTTTAAGTTAATAAATAGTCTTAAAATAAAAACAATACAATATAAATGAGCGTTGTTAACATGCCTTTATTTAAATAAATAATGCTTCATAAATTCGATAAAGAGGTATACAATTACCAGTTCGTAAATGTAATATGACTCGTTTTATAAAACTCAAATTCGGTAAATAGGTGCAGGTTGTGCGTGAATAATTGATTTGTGCCTGTTATACCAAATAATCCGGGATTGTACAATTGAATTATAAATGGACGTACGTTCACCTGTTCACCGAATTTCGTAATGTGTTTTGTTTATGGAGAACAATTTGGACAAAATATTTTTATCTTTCATTTTGTTAATGATGTTTATGAAGAGGATTTGTATTTGTAGCCTGCCAGTGATATTTTTTTTTTATATTCTCATAATTCAACGTTATATTCGAAAAAAAGGGTGAAAACCTTTAGGTATTGTCGTAGTTTTTTTATTATAATTTTATGTTTGATAAGTTAGTTCGTTTTATTGGCTAGGTTATAAATGATGAATGCAAAGTTGTTAGTGAAAACTAGAACTAATTATGTAAAATTTATTACTAATGTTACTAATACACTGATACTGTTAATCAGTGTGTGTTTTTAATTATGTTTGTGTAATATAAATCATCAAACAAATCCATTTCTGTGAATCACAAATAATGGGAATATTCGGTTTATTACAGACACATTGAAATGCTGAGCTAATTTGAAAATGACCTGGATTACTTTAATTAGCTAACGTTAATAACGTTCGTTCAAAGCAGCGCGCTTTTCCATTTTATCATAGTGATATGAAACAAAATGTAAATATAATTACCGAATTTCTAAATAAAAACGACATGTTTACATTTATTATTACTCGTAAGACAAAGATAATTTATTCTGCAAGCATGGGTACAAAATGTATTCAGAGTTTAGGCATATTTTACCAACAGTTCGACTCGCGACCCCGCTGCCGCGTCAGCTCATGATTAAGGACTCCGGTTGGGTCCGAAACTAGTCGGGCTATCCCGATAAATACGCGTGAGTAAACCGTTATATATCTCTTAAATATTTTACCAAATCGGCATGCAAAAAACCAAACATATTATTATAAACAACTATGTTTACGAAAAAAAATCTGACATTTTTGTTTAAGCCTAGAAACACAACAATAGAAACAATACAAAGAAAAATCCAACAGTAAACTAAACCCAACAGAGCTAAACAAAAGAAAATCACAAAATGACGTTCCACTCATTACCATAAATCGAAATCGCAATACACAACCAACGCAAAGAACTCGCAACTCACGCAATCAAGAATTCAAAAAGCGTTTATCTGTCCCACAATCTCCTTTTAATACAAAACCGATAAGACAATACGATATATTGAAGACAATCAGTGAGAATAAACGTAAATGCCGTCTAAATATGCAAACGATCAGCGGGGAACAGGGCAAAGCGCCATTTTTATTGTACGTACGCGGCTAAGCGAATTTAATCGCTTCTGCCTAAGGATTAACTTTTTGTTGTTATTGGGAGTTTTTTTTTTAATTAATTATAAGGTTTTTATTTTATTATTTGTGATAAATAAATTAGCTTTTATCAATATTAGTGTTTATTTTTCCAAAGCTTGAATAGTCGAGTGGCAAGTTATCAGGTCTATACCACAGCGCTCAACGTCCTGCGGATTTGACCACCAGTGATGGAGTTATTTTTGTGATACAAGACCTTGAGTAATAATAGTCCTAAATTGGGGTATTTTCTGTGATTTAAATATTTTTAATTTCTTCAAATATAGTGAATCAAATAATTAAGTTTGTCTTATATGCTCTATAATATAATTTCGGGCTTTTTGAAATTATATTTAAACTAAAACTTATTAACTTCATTGCTACCTACAGTACCTTGTTTTGATGATAAAATTCAATATTCTAAGTCTAGGCTGTTTTAATCTAACTTCTAGACAAAAAGGTTTTACTAAAAAAGTAGTCAGCAAACTAAACAGTAACAAAGACACACAAAGAATAAAAATCAATTTGAATATTCTTTCAAGTGACTACTTTGATCGGCAACCGCTTCGATATCAAAGTTGTTGCTCAAAAAAATATCTCTTTTATATTTATCAACAATGACGCAATCAATCGTGGGTATGACAGACGTCTGAAGATCGCAAAAGAAATGTCAATAAACGACAAGAAAATTTATCTCTTCCTAGCGGAAATTGAAATTTCGACCTCCGGCCCACAAGTGGGGCCCGTCACCGCAAATGTACTGGTTCAATGTGAAGATTAAGCCCTTTATGTCTCTTATTGGTTGTAGTTTAGTAGCTTTTTCTGGTAAAACTTATTTTGGAGATTTTTTTTTTTGAGGGAGTTTTTGGTGCTGCTTTGTTGGTATTGACAGTTTGATTTAATCGCGTATCTATTAAAAAAGGGGTGTTAAACATTTTTACCCGTTATGGTTGATATAGAAATCTCATCACAAACTGTCTTAAATATTATATTATACAACGTAAAATATTTTTTTACTTGTAAGCTCAAATTTGAATTCCATGAATTTACAAAAAAAAAATATTTCAAATTAAAACATATTAAAGCACACACAATCAATTCGAACTCCAACAACTCTTCTATAAGAAACAAATTCGCATAACAAACTCCACAAAAATATATAAACCAAACTTAAATAGAACAACCGCTCCGCTAAAGTTACACATTCAGAGATATATTTTCTTTGAGCCATTAAGGATGTGTACTGAAATAACAAGGAATTCTGGTCATGTACTCCACTTTGTTTTCCTTACCTGACCTCAAACCTAATTTACCTTTTGTATCTATCAAAGACAAACCAGAACCAGTACTATGACCTCTTCTCTTACTGTTGCCATTGAGGAAGTGAGATGGATGTCTTAAAGTGGAAGTCTTCCTGTTGATGAAAAGAGATGGCATATTTCACTGTGTGCAGCAATGTTCAGTTTCCACAACTCCACAGGTCTGCTAAGCTGTATTTAAACGTCTACTTTGTTTAAATATATTGTGTTGTCATTTTAAATGTTTTCATCAAGTTTTATACCCAAACATTTTTAATTTGAGAGAATATTTGAAAACCGTTTCTATACGTTTTGAAATTTTTGGTAACTCAAAGCTTTCAAATTTTCTACCCTTATTTCGGAACTAGTTCCAAGGAAACTTCACTATCTAAATCTTTATAGACCTCTTATTCAAACACTCGTTCTACTTTCCCATTTCGCGATTCCATCACAATATATTTTACTAACGGACCAATACATAGCGACCTCTACTTCAATATATTCATATAGTCACTGTAACGCCGCAATTTATTTGGTCATTCAACTGAATCCGACCGAAGCATTATCATAACTAAGAGTACAAAAATTCCCTTTCGATTTGGAGAACGTTTTACAAAAGAAAGCGAGACCCAAATCCCTTAACAAATAAATGTTATTTTACATGTCTCGACTTTTCACCGAATTGAATTTGCAGAAATACTTTTTTATATCGAAGTTTATTTTGAGGTTAAACGTGTATACTGTATGGCAGTACATTGAATTTGATGGGTTTCGATAGAAATAAAAGGAGAGTACTCGTATCAATATTGCCATCTTTCTCGAATGGGAAGCGATACGTTTTAGTGTAGCGCCAAAAGTCTAAAAGATTCTGCGAGATACGCAACATCAATATAGAAGCAAGTTCCATCTACCAATTCTTACTTTTTATTAAATAAAATTTACCTAATTATTTTTTGAAACAGGTGTGTGTTTTCTGTCATTAAATATTTTGAGGAGTATGAACCGGCCAATTATAAACACATCAAATTGATTGATGTGTCACTCGTGTAAAACAAAAACACAGGTACAAAGATCAATTCTGCTTCCGTAAAAAAAAGTTAAGGCATCAAGCTTGACAGAGAAAAGACGATCTAAACAACAACATATTTTGTGAAGATCAGGTAACGTTCCCCTTAATCTTAGTTTATAATCTCGTACAGAGTATGTTACGTAACCAGCCAATGTCGGCCACACTTCACCGCCCCTTAAGTCCTCTACACAATGAGATAAGGGCCCATCCATGTAGCTAACTACTTGAATTGACATTGAAGTGTGAATATCAGTCCTTACACTACAAGGACCAATTTAAGAGGAGAGTTACCTAGTTTAGAAGATCTAGATTTTTTGGTCCAAAGTTGTTGTCTTCTAACTCTTGTACTTTTTATCTAGTTAAAGATCGCCTTGATTTTTTAGATCAAGGTTGGCCTTTCCAACAAGACTTCTACGTAAGATTTTAGTTTAAAATCTGTTACGACATTGTCTTTGCTTAAATTGATTATTGAGTCCTGGAGATGCGGATGTTTTAAAGATTTTGGTATTTGTCTTCTGTCAATACTCGATATTGCTTTCTTTGTTAGATAAAAGGTGCACTAGGTTTTTACTCCCACCTGCTAAACATGAGCTCACTCTGTCTTATGGGCAAAAAAAACTCCTTAAAAAAAAGTTTTAATAAAAAATCAAACCTGTCAAATATTTTTTTTCTTTGCGAAAATTTTAACACTCTTGGTCAACACTATACTTATTTATTTATTGATGGTTTTTATTTAAATAATGGTGGATTTAATGCCTGAAGACTTCTCTACCAATCTACTATACTGCTAGAGAAAACAGGCTCGCCCAAGGCTTTCACTTGTGTTGGATATTTGCGGCTTCTGTGACCTCAGTATCGAATGGGAGATTTATAGAGGTCGATATACTATCACAAAGACGGGCGCTGTAAATGCGGGCAGACAAAACATCGCTATTGATTCGTTTGTGTAAGTAAACAAGTGAAGCTATTGTATGAAAAAGTTGATGTACGAGACGCTAGTAAGAATAAATATTCATAAGGTTCATAAAAAAGTTGTGTACTTTTTTTTCGTATTATTAGATAAATTCGGTATTTTAGTTTGAATGTTTGAGTTTACTTGAGTTCACTAACAAATGAAAGAATCAATATAGAATTGAATATTAAAACAGATTGCGTTTTTTATTCACATTTTTATTTTTATTTGTCCTAAAAATTTATATAAAAAAAAAATACAGAGAACAGTCGGAGATCCCTGAGGCTGTATGAATTTTCTAATAACAAAAAAATAAAACGTAAGTGAGCCATTACATAAAAGTTGCATTTGTAATCTTACCAACAGTTGGTTCTGTTAAAATAAATAAAACATGTTAGCTGTTATTTATAATGTGGGTAAAAATAAATCGTATAAAACCATAGTAGTAGTCATTCACCGTAGGTTAATAACTAGCCCCAATACAATACACTTAATGAATTACATCCCTAATTGTCGCATTATATTAAGTGAATGAAGCCGAAAACTCGCAATTAACAGGCATTTTAGATGAAAACCAAAAAAAACTGTTAGAAATAACATAAAACTACCTGCACGAATATTACTGCTTTAGTATCAAGTCGAATCTAAGGTAGTAAGAGATCGCCTTTAGCTATAAGACACTAAATAATTTTTACATTTGTCAAATCTGTTGTCCACATAAAATCTATTTTTTGCAAAAAAAACTTTACTTAGATATCTCAACAGCAACTTCCCTAACTCTTAAATCTCATACAAACATGTTTAATCTTTTAGAGGGTACTATAACACTGCCCCCTCATGTCAAATATTAGCTCAAAAGTTCCACTCCTCATCTAGCCTAGGTAATATTCATTGGACGGTAATGGAAATATGAATTATTCTGACGTAGGCACTAGACTCTCCCCACTAATGGAATAGTTTGAGTCAGGCTGAACTTTCAAAAGTTGTAGTACGAGAAATGTTATTGTTGGCATTTGATTGTGGTTAGTTTTCTATATGTACTATTGTTAGAACTATTTTGAGTGCATTATTCATCTAAATTTGCATGCTTTTGATAGACTTGGTGGTTTGTCATATTTTACTGTCAAGGTAATAAATCGTTTAAATTCTGTTAAAAACGAAATTTTGGGTCAATAAGGGGCGAGGTCCATATCACAGGTAAAAATTATAGTATGCATGAATAAATGAAAGAGTTCGATTTAATAAAGACCTTTGATAAGATGAATCATGGTATAAATCTGTATTAGGTTATTTTTTAAATTAATGTTGAAACTATAAAAGAACTACACCAACTTAAATACCCTTACAACATTACATTAAATCCTAAAACATAAATCTGTAGCAAAACAACAACAAATATCCATTACAGATAACAAATATAATTTCCTTGGATGTATGGAGGCGAAAATCCCTACACCGAGGAAAACGCGCCAAATGTTCCCTTTCATCAGGGTCACATACATACTATTATAACACCCTAAATACTTCCAAATGACGGAACATACGGAACATATTTCACGAATATAACAAGTAACACGACCAAATTAAGTAGAACACTCAATTATGAATGTAGAGCGAACTTAATAGACTTTTGAATTTGGCTGTGTATAAATATTTTGAATATTATTATGCTACAGTTAATTAGGTGAGTATTAAACGGACCTTTGTATTGAATTTTAGATTGAAATTTTAAATGGAGTGATGTGTAATTAATATTCGTATAAGTTTGATAAGTTTTGAAGTATTTTATGATTAAATTAAAATTGGTTTAGAGAGGCTGATATTAAAAGTTTGTGTTGGTCTTAAATGGAATCTAATTGATTTAAAAGAAGTTAAATTAATCGTGGCTAAGGTAAATGACGCAGTGATAGAAAGATAAAAAAAAATGTTTGGATCCGTGCACGCAATAAGAGACGATCCCGTTTTTAAGTTTGCGGTAAATATCTCACAAACGTTCTTCTATAGATAGTTTACATAGTAACTAGCTGTTGCCTGCTACTTCGCCCACGCGAATATAGGCTATAACTGCACAAATATTACCCATGTCTGACGTTGCCGGTTAAAGAGTAGCCTAAGCGTTAATCCAGGGTATTAAGTAACTCGGAACTACGTACCAAATTTTACTGAAATTGCTCTAGCCGTTTTAATAATAATAATAATAAGCGTCAAAGACCGCAAGGATGTATGGCAAAGCAAGGAGCTACACGGGCGCTATTATCGAGCTCTTCACGGAGCGGATGTCGATTTTCTAGCGTCCGTGGCCTGGCTACGCTTCGGTGATCTCTTTGGAGAAACCGAAGGGTTTGTATGTGCAATTATGGACGAAGTTATCATGACGAACAACTACCGGAAATATATAATCAAGGACGGTACAGTTGACATATGTCGGGCATGTCACTGCCCAGGTGAGTCCTTGAGACATATAGTTTCGGGTTGTTCTCGTCTTGCTAACGGCGAATACTTGCACAGACATAACCAAGTGGCCAGGATTATCCACCAGCAGCTTGCTTTGAAGTACAAACTTGTGGAATCTGAAGTGCCGTACTACAGGTATGTCCCCGACCCTGTTCTCGAAAATGGTCAAGTCACGTTGTACTGGGATCGATCTATCATCACTGACAGGACTATTGTTGCCAATAAGCCTGATATAGTGGTGATAGATCGATCAGAGCGTCGAGCAATGATTGTTGATATTACCGTCCCGCATGATGAGAACCTCGTGAAAGCAGAAAAAGAAAAACAAATAAAATATTTGGACTTAGCTCACGAGGTTGTTGACATGTGGGAGGTGGACTCAGCAATCATTGTGCCGATAGTCGTTACTGCCAATGGCTTAATAGCCAAGAGCCTCGACCAACATCTTCGGAGGCTCTCGTTGGGCGTCTGGGTCAAGGGCTTGATCCAGAAGGCAGTACTACTTGACACGGCGCGTATTGTGAGGAGGTTCCTCTCTCTGGGGTCCTGACCACCGGCAGCTTGGACCCTGTTCCCGATGCCGGTTGGACGCTATTTTTTATATTTTTAAGTGTATATTGTTTTTTTATATATATATATATTTAAAAATGTAATGAATAAGTATAAATTTAAATAAAGGACATAATAATAATAATATCATTTATTCCTTAGTATATGGTATTACATAGATGTTACATTTTTATATTGTTTCACATACACTACCGTATCAGGTGTAGAAATATTATAATTTTACATTGAATTAATACAATTACATTTTAAACATAACATTTACTTAAATTTATATAGGAACTTAAAAGTAATTTATAAAATATTTATTACAATAATTACTAATTACATTTTTTTATGAAATTTGTAATCTATGAATTCTTTAACAGAATAAAAACACATATTCAAAAGCCAAGAGAATATTTCCTGTCTAAATTTATTTATAGGCAGCTGTCTGATCTGTGTTGGTAGCTTATTAAAAATTGTTATTGCCATACAGGGGGCGTTACGACTATATAATTGAAGTCTCTGGGTTGGTACCGCTAATTCATTTGGGTTTCTTTCCCGGATTCTCTTGGAGACACGTTCACTTATAGGAAATAGGTGTAAATGCTTCTTTACAAACAAACAAATCTCGAAAATATACAGACATGGCAGTGGAAGTATCTTTAACCTCTGAAATAGTGGCTTGCAATGATCTAAATAATCAGCACCACACATGGCTCTTAAACATTTTTTTTGTGCTTTAAACGCCCTGTCTACGTCTACTGAATTGCCCCATATAACTAGACCATAGCGCAGTACTGAGGAGATGTACCCATGGTATGCGTTAAGGACTGTCCCTTTACTAGCTGTAAGTCTTAGTTTACGGAGTGCGAATACAAATTTGTCTAATTTATTACAAACTTTATCTACATGTGCTTTCCAATTTAGTTTGCTATCGATTACCACACCTAAAAATAATGTAGATTCTACTGGTTGCAATACAGTGTCATTATATTGTATTGCAATATGATAACAATTTGAATTTTGAGTTTGGTACTGTATTAATTTTGTTTTATTTAAATTTACATGTAGATTATTCTGCTCCAGCCATTGCACTGCATTTTGTAATTCGTTATTAGTTTCAGATTCTAGGCTATTTTTATTAAGGCATTTTATGGTTAGTGTTGTGTCGTCAGCAAATAATGTGCATTTATGTTTAAGGTTATAGCAAAGATCGTTGATATAAATGATAAATAAGAGTGGTCCTAGAATGCTGCCTTGTGGTACTCCACAGTGATTAGACTTTAGTTCAGATTCATATGTAATTTTCGAATTATTTTCTATTTTTGAGAGAACCGTTGCTTGCTGGCGGTTCGATAGATAGTTTTTAAACCAGTCGTGTGCCTTTCCTCTAATTCCATACCTTTCTAACTTAAATAGTAACCGTTTATGAGAGACAAAGTCAAAAGCTTTGCTCATATCTAGAAATACTGATAACGTCGACATTTTATCATTAAGTGCTTCTGTAACTTGTTTAACTAAAGTAAAGCAGGCCAGTGCAGTGGAGCTTTTCTTCCTAAATCCGAATTGATTTTCAGCTAGAATATTATTTTTATTGATGTAGCTACTAACTTTATCATGCATTACTTTTTCAAAAATCTTTGCTATGATTGGTATTAATGTAATTGGCCTGTAATTATCAATGTTAGTACGATCACCTTTTTTAAATAGAGGTTTAATTACGGATTTTTTTAATCTGGTGGGGAATACTCCTTGTTCTAACGATAAATTAATTATGAAAGTCAGTGGACTCGCTATATGTTTAGCACTCAATTTTATTATTTTTGTTGTGAGTTCATCATAACCGGTAGCGTGTGTATTATTCAAAGAGTTAATTACTATTATTATGTCACTCTCAGTTACGGGGGCTAGAAATATACTATCCCTTTGTGCGGTAATGTTAATGTTATTTAAGTTATTACTTGATTTATCGAAATTATTTTTATGTGTAAGTTCTATAAAATAGTTGTTAATATAATTACATATGTCATTGGGATCATTAATCATTTTATTTTTAGCGTGAAAGAGTAACAAACATTCATCCATCCTATCCATACTAACAAACAGTTACGTTTGTAATATCAATAGGATGTAAAAACTGCATAATACAATCGCAATATATGTCTTACCTATAACCAATAGTATTTCAGATATAAACTCCAAACAATTCGCTTTCCTAACCTGTATATATATATTTTTATTTAAGAAGTCCAGAATTTACTGTCACTTAGATTAAAGCGACGGTCGTAAGCCGATAAAAGTAATCCAAGATTTGTGAGCATTCCAACGAAAAATTCAGACTAATGGATAAAAAAATATAAACGAAGTATCTTATTTTTGTTGGAGGTAAAGTGACAGAGAAATTACTTTAATTACAAACATTCAGTTGCTAACTCAACGTTAAGTAAAGTATACCACAAAATGAACCAAAAAACGATTGTAAATTGTACCGTTTTCCCTTTAAAATTAAAATATGTTTAGACTAAATTATTGTAATCTAAATATTACTTGCTAATGATATAGTTTTCCATTTGACAATAATAAAAATTGGCTATACGTAGTTAAACTTTTAGTTCTAATCTATCAAAACTATTAAATCTACGCAACTTTTAACTTAAGAGCTATAGTCAATCTGCCGAGGCTGCGGGATGTTTGTAAGAGTTACCGTGACCCTGGCACACAAAGGGCTCCAGGAGGAACATAGTGGGTTTAAGTCAGTTAAAGTCGGACACTCCCTCCCGCTGCACCCACAGCGGGTAGGGTCATTAAAATTTGATGATTTCCCACAAAAAGAGCCATAGTAAATTCTAATCATAAAACATTTCTATAAGAAATTAAACGAAAATAAGTATTAAAGGCAAAACGTATTTTCAAAAATAATTTATCATTAATTTCTTCCAAACCTACACACGATTATTATCAAAACATTGATTAATTACTCAAAGCGTAACATTCGAAACATAACTAATTTATTCCAAGTAATTATTGGTTTTGTAATATCTGTGGGTACCCCGGGGGCGTAATATTAATATTTCTTCTATATGAAAGAGGGGTGAACCTCTAAAGTTTATATATAAACATTACATTGTCTCAAATGATTTATTAGTTTTACTTTGTATACTGTATAGAAAGTAATATCTAAATTTAGATCTTGTGAACGTTTTACGTCATGTCATTTGTAGAAATTAGTTTAACGTACGGATCACAAAAGATGCTTGTAGAACTATACGTACTATTGACTCTTTAGAAAACTTGTGACATAAAAGCTAATTTGTCTCTAAAGAGAATAGCATTGATTTATTTTTTTTACAAACCGGCACGGTTATTACGTTTCTTACCTGCCAACATTGACGACTAGAATGTTAAATTAGAATATTTTTACCTCTTTGGTTACTATATGATGATTGCATTGATACTGAAAGCAGCATTCTTAAGGACCTAAGTATGCTATCAAAAATATTCTTATTAAAGTGCCATTATTTGTATTCAGAACTGTCCTCAAAATTCAAATTTATTGCAAAGTTTATCCAACAAATATCCTCTCTTCGGCATTCAACTTCAAATCAAATCAAAGAAACATTCAATACGATTCTCATACTTGCACGACGTCATAAATTCAAGAAAATTCCAAAGTGAAATAAAAACAAATGACTTTCCACATTGCAATACGCTATAGAACTCAAGTGGCCTCTTGATCCCGGTTCTAGTCGTATGAAATACAAGATTACCTGTCTTATATCTCGAGTTTATTTTTTATTAAACTAGCCACACTGCTCGGTCTTAAGAATGTTTGTGTTGTGGATAAACTTTGTATTGTAGTAACTAGAGTTTGTTATTCACTTTAAAATGGATGTCAAGGTCTTGAAACATCATTTTATTTGATGTTGTTGAAGAGTGGTTGTAGAAATCCTAACTAAATTAAAGTTAGTTTTAATGCTTTTGCTCCAGTTTTTTACGGTTTTTATAGACTGAGTAATTTTCGTCAAGTATTGCTACTGCTACCTGTAAATCTATACTTTTACATATAATGATCTGAAGTAGAAAAGTACTATCAATAAAATGATTTTTATGACCTAAGTAAGAAAACATGTTACCTAAATCCCATAAAATCTCAAACCATTTCAAAGTAATATAAAATTTATATATACTTTGACGGATTACTAACCAGAGCAACACAAGGGGTAGCAAATAAAATATTCTTTCAAATGCAAAGCGCATAGAGACGGTAGTGCCAGTAAAAAATCTTGTTCGTGTGCATTTGGCGGAGTATAAGTCTGGTATCATCCGAGCTTAGAGCAAACGCTTTGCTGAAATACATTACGTAGACATACGGTACATTAGTTGGTAGACTAGACTGCTGATGTGTGTATGGGTGGTTATGGTTTGATAAGCTTTAGCATACGATTCCACTTAAAGAGACCTTGATATATTTAGTGGTAAAAGCAAGAGAGATTCGATCAATATAGCTGGCTTCTGGGACATTTAAATATAATCCTAAAATACAAAAAAAAATCTCAAATACTAACCGTTTCTCAATCATCATTTTCATCATCGCAGTCTACTGCTACTGCTACTGCTCTCCGAGTGCACGCCATTGAGATCTACGGTAGTTGAACATAAACTGAAATAAATTCGCAAATGGCTTTTTTGGTACTGGGAACTTTCAAAATATGTTTCGCAGCTACGAGTATACCATTGGTGTTGTAGTATTTAGTTGGGAAACTCCAGAAAAATACAAATTTCTCCAAACATTTTGGACCTAAACGTATTATTTTGTTCACAACGACTAAGATAATTATCGTCTGTAAAGCGAAAAGATAGTAAAAGAGATGTTTTATATCAGCTGCTTATTCACGAGCACCATAACATGGAATTCTCTAGCAGAAACACATTAGGCGCGATGTAACGGTACATTAGGCGTGGTGCAGATGCGCGGTAACTCGGCAAAGCTATTTTCATGTGATAAGGGTACATACGGTCTGGTCTACCCCTAAAATTTATTACAGGGGAACGTAAAAGAAATGCTTTAAAATGAATTATGAACAGTGTTTTGTTCTTACTGCATTGTGACAGATAAAAATGAAATAATGTTGAATGTGTTGAAATATTGCAAGCAAATGATATTATCTGTACCGTTGGTTAGTGTTATCTTCAATAGAAATTTCATGCAAATGTTTTTTGTGTATGAAATTTCGTGTGTGATGCAAGTGGATTTAGATTACAAGCTCGCTGGTTTTAAATTTTGTGTTTGGATTACGTTAATGGGAAAACGTGTATTTTTATACTGTAGTGTTTGTAAGATCTGTTGAAGTTTTGTTTGATAAGTATCATTTTTATTTAATGTTTACTTTAATATCAAAAAAATATTTTATTCGTAAGCACAATGTATTTTCAGTACAGTTTCATATAAATTTGTGATTGCAGCTTTATTTACAAATCTGCTTATTTCGTTTGACCATATCCAAGAAAAAAAAATCTACATTATCCTAAGCAATCTAATAAAAACTGAATTTGTAAAAGGAGACCCAGCCACGTCGAATTATCATATCTTAGAGGTCACACTGTCACTTTGACTCGACGTTACACTAAAAAAGGTCGACTTAAAAGATCTGACATTACGAAAAAATATGACAGTGTGAAATTGAGAAGATTTAGAAAAAATATGACAGTCGGACTTTGAAATTCAGAAGTCTTATAAAAATACAGTAAATATAGAAGATAAAGGATTTGTGGTTTTCTTGAGACCTAACAATGAAACTCTCATACATATTTGATCGGGTCGCAACTTTGGACGCTGATTTCGATCTGACAAAGGCCTTTGATACAATCAGACATGATGTTTAGTTTAGAAATGAATATTATGTGTAGTTTTAGACATTATACTACTTGAAATGTTGTAGGTATGTTTTATGTAAACTATATGAACAAAAGTACTTGTTTGCATTCGATTCATTTTTGCATTAAAATTGCTTTTGGCAAGTTATGTGGGCTAAGATCACCGACTTAAAATCTGAATACAAAATAAATTCCTGAAATGTCGGAAAAAATGAAAGATTTGGTAAAACAAGTATGGTTCCTTTCCGGACGTCATTAAATGCCTAACCTTGTACACAAGTTCTACTCATGGTATCTAAATATTAAGCACTTCAGAATAGAAAACCACAAAGAGCCAATCCCAAACAAAAACCAGACCGAATCATAATGACTCGTTGAAATTTCCCAACACGTAGGATCCAACCTTTTTACCACCTATCTTTTTTCTCTGTCTCTCTGTCCTTGTCTGTTTATTCGTCGTAATAAAATACCTCTTACATTTCATGACGTGCGCAGGAATTCAATATCTCAATCTTGATAAAATAGTGGGTATAAGATGTTGGACGGAGATTTGCGTGTTCGATGTCCTAAGGTTTATTGGACATCGGTTGCAAGGTAACTGGGTCGCTTTAAATTCCAAGGATTTTGCATTCGTCGAAGTATATAGAGATATTTGGTTTTGTTTTAGTTCTTTTTTCTATTGATCCACAAGCATGTTCTTAAAAAAAGTGGTTTTGATTAATATTTAACGGCAAAATTGTTAGCTTTGTTAAATATTTTTATAAATAAAAGGTACTTTTACAAATTGTCTGTAATTAAAATGATATAATTAAAAGTATTTATAGAGTATCCATGTCCATTCTGAGAACTCATTAATATGTTTTTAATGATTGGCGCTGATGGAGCGTGCTGAAACGTTAATCGATATCGGTATGAAATTTGGTTAAAATATTTTATATCTCAAGTAGTCAAGGATACGCTAAAAGATGCATGGCATAATATATTTTATCCTATAAAATTGTTTACCAAAAAAAAGTCAATAAGAATTTAGGGGAAGTAGGTAATTTTACCACAAACAAAATATAAGTTACTTTGTGTTTGTAATTTGAGTAAAATATATTATTTTTCTAGATTTTTTAAACTTTTGCGGTTTTGCGAAGCCAGTTCAAACAAGTATGACAACTCAAATCCACGTCCCTTGACAAAAAGGAACTCTATTTCTAGTAATTAGACCAATTTCTATAGTTGTTACCGCTTCTAGAAATGTTCCTCACCGACGACTCTAACAAAATAGCAATCTATAAATCTCTTCTAAGTGTATTACTTTTCCATCATTTTTACACCAAATATTTTATCATCTTTTCATACAATTTACGTGAGGAATTTTAATAAACTCAAGATATTTGCCCTGTGAACACGACATATTCATAATTCTATTCTATTTCAACCGCGACCTTTCGTAAGAGGCATTCACAGAGAACGCTCAATGATTGCAAATGAATGTTATTCTTATCCCTTTCTATAGTCTATTTTCGTATATGAGTAAAAGAGACGGCCGTAAGTGATATCGTCTCGTATGAAATCGATTCTGAATCCCCGAATTTTGTTTACTGCCAGTACGTTTTGCTGTGTGTGCATTTATATATCTTATGTTTTTCTGACAGTTATTTTTGTTTTTCTTGATAACATTATATTATTTTATCCCATTCTGTACTTTATAGGCAGATGAATACTGCCAAAATCTCTAAACATGCTAGACCGTAGACTTTCAAGGACTTTTCATTCCTAGAATGAAAACTTAGTGGCTTTAGATTTGATTCTAAAACTTTTCACAATTTTATGAATGTATTCCTGTGTGAAATATTAACCAAGCTTGTTTTTGTGTGGAATAAGAGAAATCAGTTGGTTTTACTGGAAAGAGTGGAGACAGAACTTCAGTCTCAAAACAAAGAAAAGGTATGGTTTAACAAAATAGTAAATGACATATAAATTTCAGCTATGACCTTTCATGAGCAAATCTTCTAAGACTCTACCTCAAATATCCAAACGATTACAAGCTTATACTCCTTCAATGCAAGTAACAATTCCACAGCGGTGTGTGTACAGTGCAGTACATTACATTTTAAAATTAGGGCTGTTTATATTCAAGTCGTTCCCGAAAACATTCTACCCGTGACACTCGGAACCACATACAAGTATTATTTATGTCTTGAAACATTAACATCTAGTAAGAACTACTCTCATGATTATACCGCCATGTTTATTGAATTTTGTAGTTGCCTATACCTTGTACCTACTAAGGTTTACGAGAACTTTTCTAGATTTTATTCTAGACCTTTCTTTCGATTTCTGTCGACATTTCGTTAAGAACGTGAGAGGTTTTCAAAGAAGCTGCTTATTTAGGCTGGTGTAAATCATGTTGTATCTTTGACAGCAATGTTATCTAGACTCAAAGTTACTTTTTTGTAGCTTTCGTATTTCATCCTTGGAATTATATTTATTGTGTGAATTAAGTGTGAAACTGGTTACAAGAAAATAATGCGTTAAGTTTAAGAGGTTTACTAAAGAAATAATTAAATGATTTAAAAATTGAATACTAAAACATTGGAATCAATCCTATTCTAATCGCTTTAATAACTTATTTGACTGTTCTTACAGTTAATACACTACACTACAGGCAACATTGTGTCACCCGATATTAAGACGTTAGACAAATAATTTTAATTAATGTCTGAGTTTCTCTTCACAGTTAAAACAAAAATCAGCTTACTGACATGGCATAACAAACTATCTATCTAAACTATACTTAGTCCTCGAAACCAAAACATTCCTAACACGCAACCTGCAAACTCTATTTAATATAACTAAATAATTTCCCCTCTAAACAGTTTGCGCTCAACGTAGTTTGTTTAATTTAGGTCTGCAGCTGAAAATTGGCTGAAACTCTACGCAGTCTGGCTGTCTTCCCAAACAGCCTAACTAGCGTTTTGTAACGTACGGGTATAAACTTGTTAGGTATATCTAATACGAATATGTTACATCATTAAAACTTATTTCTATTACATGTAGACCGGTTGCTATATGTATAAGTTGCAGGTTTATTAACTAAAGACTATAAAGCGTACACCGCTAGGACTGGTTTGAAGTGGCGTAGGGTATAGAATCGTGGAAGAATTTAGGGGAGGCCTTTGCCCAGCAGTGGAACACTACAGGCTAGGAAAAAAATGTAAAAGAAGTACATACAATTAGTGTCTACATTTCAAAGTTGTGTAGACTTTGAGTAAACGATCTGGCGATTGTGAATGAGGCAAAACGAAAGTGAAAACCTGTCTTATCCTCATGCTAGGCGGCTAACGTGGGTTGGAGTCTTTAAGTCTTGAGATAAAAAAGACTAAGTATGTGTATTTTTCATAAGCAACAGAATGACCTCCTTTACTCATAGTATATTTCATCATTATCCAAAAATAACCCTAGCTAGCTAACATCGATATTAATTTATTAATGTTAATCTTACTAAGATCCTTCCCTTTCCTTTTCCGCATAATAATTTTATTGGTAATTGAGCCATCACAAGTAAATCTATCGGAAGAATCTCTCACATACATGAGATGACCCAAATTCTCCTTCTAAGACTTTTTCATTGGCTTAAGCGATACGCTTATAGCTGATATACTGAGTTATTTAATATACTTTTGTCGCAGTAATTAATTCAATAAGATGATAAGACTTTCAATTGTTTAGTAACAGGTAATTTAAATTCTAATCAATTTCTGATACAGTTAAATATAATTTAACTTGTGAAAATGACTTTTATTTATTGCCACAATATTAAATTATTATTTATTTAAAGTCTACCAAGAAGCATAACGAATAGGTATGAAATCTTTGCGTATGTCATAAAAACAGAAACTTGTAGATCTCAGATTTTTTTTTCATTTCAACGTCTAATATTAAATCCTTAGAAATGTAACGAAAATTATTTCTAAAAAAATACAACCACAATACCAACAATATCAATTGCTCCCCAAACGCTCTCAGCTTATACCTCAACCCAGCTTAACGTGTGTATTGTTTGCGCCGATACAAATCCCTACAGAACTGTCTGAAGTGAACTGAAGTGTTCGTCTGACGGAGTGGGCGAGCAAATCTATCGGAACTAAACGAGATGTACCATCGACACTGTGAATATACCTTCAGGGTGGTGTAACCAAAACTGTGGAGGTTTGATATTATTGTACAGTATATTTGAACGCATACGTCAATGGAGTGATGGATTTGATATAGCATCTGTGCATCGCAGTGGACATTGCTGCATATTCGAACTTGCAACTTTTTGAATTGATTTAGTTTTCATTCGTGTGTTTCTCGGTGTTATTGGTCGTTGCACCACGTTATTACTACGTATTATAATACTAAGTTCTTCGCCGTGTCTGTCTGACTATCTGTTTGCGATAAACTCAAAAAACTACTGCACCTATTTTCTTACTTTTTTCATCAATGTATAGAGTGGTTCTCGAGAAAAGTTTTATATTGACAAAAATATAACGATAGTTGTTGTTGGCAAGTTATAATGATTGCGTTCGATTTAAAAGAATTGAGTTTTGTCAGAAAAGGTCAGAAGTGGATATTTTTTTTTGCTTTCCGCGTCTATAGTTCCAATGTACTCTTAGATCTTTAAAACTGCGAAGCTGGGGCGGGTTCAAAATAATTATAGGAAATAAACGCTAGTTGATACAAACCCTTTTATGTAAACAGCAAATACTTTCATTTTTGGTGATAACTAAGGTTGAGCTTTTACGTTGAAAAGGTCTTCATTGTTATAACAGAAGAAGTCAGAAACATTTTCAATATAACTTTTTTGTGAATAATTTTATTCTAGATTTTTATGTAGACAGAAAAATAAATTGAAGAATAAAGTTTTATTATTTCTATAACTTTGTTCATTTGTTTTACAATAAGGTTTGTGTTCAAAAAGTTGTATTTAATTTAATAATACGGTCTATTATTTTATAAGTACCCCGCTCAACTCTTGGCTATTGTATTTTTAAAAACATTAATTGTTTATACATACATTTGCTTATTACCTCACTTCTACGTTTTTGGTTTTCAGTTTCTTTATCTCTCTAAAATTTTCTGGTATAAATCGTTTTTCATTTCGGAATTAAGTTTCTTTTTGTACGACTACATTTTCAGTACGCCCTGTTTTATATTTTCACAAAAAGAATAAAACACAATTAAGACATTACAAGGATGATAATAGCCGATTATTGTAAACAGGAAATCAAAGACTATCGGACAAAGATTTCCTGCAATTTTGTTTCATTAATAAAACTCAGTAAAAATTAAAAACACATTTATTCTTTTAATAAAATTTAATATTTAATTACACTTGTGTTCATAATTCAATATAGACTGCATTACTACATTTAAACTTTTCTAAAGGGACCTAAATAATACGATTAAAGATTTCCACGTAATTTTACTCACAAGGGCGACAAAAAATTAAATTAGAAGCTACTCCGCTTCAAAGGGACAGTGGGGCGTGAGGAAGAGCCCTTTCCCATATTTTTATATTAGCCCTTAAATATTGGACGAACAAAATTAGAATGACTGTAAAATTCGAACCCTCGTAAAAAGGGACAAAGGATACCTATACAGTTTAGTATTGGAAATTGTTACAAATTGTTATGGCGTGTAATAACTTGTAACGTACTAAATTAGAGGGAGAGGTAGTTGATTAGTACTCTCTCCTTCTCTCTCTCGTGATAAAATGTACGACGAATCTATGACGTCACAAATTCTATGACTACATAATAACGAATTTCATTTTTTTACCTCGCCTATAGTGTCCTACTGATGTACAAAGGCCTTCCTAAATCCTTCCACAATTCTCTATCTTGGGCCACTTCGATCCAGTCCTCGCGGTGTACGTAAGATTTTTAAAGAAAATAACTAATCTGTTTTAGATATTTCGACACAAACTAAACCTAAGGGAGCTGCGTACCTTGTGCATAAAATAATACAAGTAATAATTTCCACACACAATATTTTCATAACATTTCCAAATCGAAACTAGTTCGTAGCAATACATTTTTCATTCGACAAACTATTTTGTTTGAATTTCAACCTTGTACATTTCAAATAGGGTTGAAATTAAATAGCTCTACATATATCGTTTGTTAACATAGCCAACCTATACAGAAGATTTACTGGGGTTGAATATGGGCCCTTTAAACAAGGGGTTGTAAAAGAACAAGGTTGGGCAAACGCGAGTTCCGTATAAATCTTTTCTATAAAACATTATAGTTCTGGAAACGCAATAAAAACTAAACAGCTGCAATACAGATAATTTATAGGTTTTGAGAGAAAATAAGCAGGCAATTAAAATCATTCTGTAATGTATCGTTTTACTATGTTCATTGTATTTTTTAAACAGATAATCCACCTTGTGTGAAATTGGCTGCATTTTTTTATTAAACCATTTTTGTAGCAACTGGTGACTCTAGCTTCGCACAGATCTATACTAATTGTTACATTTATAGACCTTTCTCTTGAAACATTCTATACAATAAAAAAGTCGCATGAGAGTCTATTGTGTAGTTTTAAAGATCTAAGCATACATAGGGATCGACAGACAGCTGGAAACGACTTCGTTTTATACTAAGTAGGGATAATGTATTTATGGAAGATTATTGTGTAATAACTGGAGCACTAAGAGGCATATGTCATATACACAGAACATAATACCAAGACTTGCATCAAATATTATACAAATGTTTGCTCTATGGGAGACTAAGCTAACAAGCCATGTATTTGACATAGAAACTCCTGCGGAATTTAGCTTTCCTTGCAATGCCTACCTAATAATTTCCGCAGTCATGTATCGGCTTCCAGTCTCAGTAAATTCACCAGTAAATCTACATCGCACATGGAGAAAGAGGAATCAATGACATATGTTAGCAATTTTTCTTTGTAACGTCCCTTAGTAACACTGGCACTCCATAAATACGAGTAAAAAGAGATCTTTTGTTAACAAAACTGACAATTTATGTCGGGCATTGAAAAAAATAAGACATTCCAGCCAATCTACTGATCGTAACAACCTTTATCCATTCCCATCAGCTTCGGCAAAGAAAGTACAATCTTAAACAACAATTTTAGCTCACAATAAAATTCGGACACTCAGGAATTTGCCGACTTTCAATTTTCTTGGATTCAATTGCTACTTGAAAAATGTCTTTGCTGATTTTACTTTTTTTCTGAACATTTAACCTTTAGTATTAAGGCTCATTGTGCAAATACAACTTCAATTATCAAGGTATTTATTCAGAGAGGCATAAAATAGGCTATTCGTTCATTTGTTCCCTAGACAGTGGTTGGTCCCGATGGTTATACCCAATAGGTGTAAGTACAAAAAAATGTCAGAAATTTTGGGAAAATATACTTTTTGTCAAAGCAATGTGTAGTTACTGTAACTTAATTTAGAGAGGTCTTTGATATTTGGCTGTAATGGAACCCTATTTATTTAACGTTGTTATCATTTTGCTTTTGTTATGAAGAGCTTTCACAAAATTTGTCTGCGTCTACAAAAACTTAATCAACTCATTTTATTTGAATTATTAAATTCATAGGTAAAATTTGAAAAATAAAAATGCCGTACAAACATTGCCAACATAAAGTACAATTATTGAAAGTGGTATTTTAAAGTGTGCTGTCTTTACACTTTTTCTGTGTATTTTTTATAAGCACTAAAAATTAGGAAGGAGAAACTCCAAAATTTTTCAAACACAAAATATATTTACACTTAAATAAATTTACAGTAACGATCACAAAATGTAACTAAGCTGGCAACGTCATTATTCATGTAGTTGTAGCCATAAATTAGCGTACAAACATTACATTCTCGAACCGCAACACAAACAAGTGGAAATCCAGCGAAATAGGTACTTAATGAATAGGATAATAAATAATTATTAGACAATATATTGTAGCTCTGATAGTTACACTTCTACAGAAAAACTGTTGAAGTAATTTTAACGTCTCCCTCATAAACTGCTGTTTTACTTCCAAAAAAAAATGGCTTCTTATTATATCATAGCTTCTTGGACAATTTTGAATTGTCAATTTCGAATTAGGTTTGGAATCAGTAACTGATATTTTCACAGGAAGAGCTCAGAAGGTACAAGGTAGTATAGCAAAAATATAAAATTTCCATGTCCATAAAAAAAATACAGACTAATACCGTTACGAGTTTAAGGTACTTGTAAGACAATCAATACATCTTCATGAATAATTCAAAATATCCTAAAAGGGATGGATCAGTTCCCAAAGTAACTTGGCGAAGAAAAACATAATTTATACTGAGAATACAAAGTATATATATTATTATGTATGTATATCGGGATAGACGCTTGTAAATGTTTTACGATACTGTGAGAAGGTAAGACGCGAGTTCACCTGTTAATTGACAGTTGAAGATGATCAAATATTCTGGAAATTTAGTTATGCATGATAATGTGAACAAAGGTAAAATATGGCTTAGAGATTTAATGATCGAATACGCAACTATGCAAGCCAGTATAAAACGAGTTTTGGAAGTCCATGTTTGTTTTTTTTGTATAAGTATGAAAAGAAGCATTGCCCAATCGAAGATGCTATATTTCTGCACTTATATTATGAGCATATATGTATACTAAAATGTATCATAAGCACAAAAATATTTTATCTTATACGTAATATTTTTTGTAGAGTTCAAAACACCAAAATCCTATCCAAAATTGTATCGAAAAACATCTCGACAAGTAAACAAACATCTAAACCTGAACCAATCACAATTTTAATCGTCTTCAAGTGCTAAAGTTCTCACCTCGGGGAATGCCTCACAATCTTCGCGCGAAGGTTGACGTCAAAACATTCCAGTCACGTGTCGTACAAAGCGTCAAGTTTAGGCTATGAGCGGTCCCTCGATTGGTACTGCTAATGAAGTTACATCGGATCGGCGGGACGGGGTCGAAATATTTAGATTGTGATTTGTATGTTGGTAAATGGCCACCTTTATATAAAAATGTGTGTTGGTTATTTTGGTAAACTTAAAAAAAAGAAGCGACTAGACAAAGCGGAATAAAAAAAGAGAGTTGATCTGCGCCTGATGGATCAAATAGTTTAAAAAAAATTTTTGGGAAAAGCTGTTTTACAGGTTGTAGAAAACAGTTCATCATTATTTTATATTAATCCATTTTATACAGCTGCCACAAGTATGAAAAAAAATTGAGGTACTTGTATGGATATTAGTTCATTCAACGCATAAAATAGTATTTGTGGAGATAGATTACTCCATTGAAAATATTATTATGTTACCACGCTCAATCTAGTAGGTCTGGAAGAAAGTCACAATTCGGGAAAAGACTGGACAAAAACTTTGTATTATTTTTGTCTTTCGTTAAATACTTGCAAATAGCATTAAAACAGTACTAAAGCTTTTCTTAAAGCGCTAAAAGGGGAAATCTTCGTCAGTTCAATAAAGCTGGACTCTTTGTTCCTATTTGCAAGCTTAAGTAGTTGTAATTTAGGAACTGTTTCGCTTTTGTTTACCGTTTTATTTGCTTCACCTAATTAGGTTATAGCTACAACAAACAGGATAGGTCCAAGTTGCTCGACTGACTACTTACAGTTTAATTTTAAGATGTGACTGGGCAGTTAAACTTGTTTATGTATTTTCATAGAATCATATTATGAGTAGAAATTGAACATCTAGTAGATCACAGGCTATATCGCATCATATTATTAGAGCAATTACAAATGGATTAATTCTGTATGGGGATGATATTTGCACGTAATTTTGTCATTTTGGCAATGATATTAGAGCAATTCGATTACCGAGATATTAATGCGATGTAATTTTACCTAGGCCTTTGACAGGTAACAGAAACTCGCACTTTGTGATGATGATGACTAATAGAATAGGGTTTAGTGAGTAAAAATCCCACACTCCTACGATTTTACTAATAATTGCTATAAGGCCGGACGCCTTTTTAATGTTTTTCCTCGCAAAAAGCCTACAAGACGATTTTTTTCCTTATGTATTTGGATAACTAAATATCAATTCATTAATTTAAACGTAAGTACAAAGTAACAGGTTGATAGTCTGTCGCCAACTAACACTTTGTATTTTGAAATACTGAGTTAGAAATGTTCTTAACTGCGACTGCAGTTTCTGTGCACAGGTATTAGATAGTACGGATGTCTTCATTATATTAAGATCAATTACTTAGTAGTATAAAGTGGGACATAGATCTAGGCGACTACATTTCTATGAACGCTAACGGTGACAATTCGCTTTGGTACATGTATTGAACTGATATAAGAAATAATGTCATTGCCATAGTTTTTTTGTTAACGACTCCCGCACTATAGAATTGAATCCTTGTATCTACTTTTTAAAGTATTCGTATTTTATTTTCCATTCTAATCCGATGCAACTATATCTAAGTAACTGTACCTTATAAATCGTGAAAAGATAAAAGCTAACTCGCTCTCTCCGACAATGATCCGTGAATGAGTGAGAATAAGTGCATTAAAAAGCTTTTCTGCTATCATACTTTGATTTTTATTAGTTGTTACGTCATATTAATTATCACAAACATTCATTAGTATAGAAGTCATTCAAAGTCTCTAGACAAAAGTTTAGGCTGAAAAAGAGCTGACTATTTTTCATCGTAAGTCATATAAACTTATACCTCATGTAAGTCACGTAAGTTTCTCCAGAAACCTCAAAAAGCGAGTATCAATATTAAGTAGTTTGCCCTTAGATACTCAAATAACTTAGCTATTTCTAAGAAACATCAAATATGAAATACCTAAAATCTCATTTATTATTTATCGCAAAAAACCGTATCATAAAATCCTACATTTTTCCTGATCAATCAGACTTATGAAACATGTATGTTACGTAAAAATGTTTTTTGATAAAATACTTCAAAAGGTTTTATCAGGATGAGAACTAAGTCTATGAAGGTCAACTAAAAAAATATTATGATCCCAACAGACTTACACGTTTTAAAATATCATTACAAAAAATAAAATGAAGTTGGGCATACCAAGTATAACAATGTAACATTCTTTAAAACCTTAACAAATGATACAGTTATGATCAAAAACAAAATAGATCCGCAGCGGTTTCCGCGTATTAAAAATAACGAACACTTACAATTATTAAGGTCATAATTTCACGTTTGAGTATTTTGCGATCATTTATCTCTATTTTAAGTTTTTCGTATATTATTTTACACTTACTTAAATACTCTTTGTTAAAAAGAAAGCTTGACCTTCAAGAAAAAAATATAGTTCATGAAAAATATCGTGTTCGTCGACTTGCTAAAGGAACTATGAAATTGGTGTATCAAATAAGAATTTGCGTATCCACTGTATCGAGTGAGAATGATATATGAATATTATTCGGTCCAGTGATCAAGATATTGACAGTATTTCGTTCAAGCCTCCGATAAATAAAGTGCCTTCACGGTATTGTTCTTTTACGTTTTTGGGTCAAAATAGTGTTGATGCTTAGAGTCATATATCAGACTTAAAATGTTCTACTGGAGTGAGGTACATAGCAGAATATTATTATATTTGTTCGGAACGAGAACCTAGTACTATTGTGGATTTTCAATACGATAGGTAGGTATACAGTATTTTAAACGGAACAATGATTTATAATCTAGTGCTGCATGTCTAGAAAAAAACTTTAAAACCACCTATAAATGGGTAGTTTAGGCAAAAAACTAATATAATAGATAATCGAGTTGTGTTTTTCAATGGTTTTCCTAATTAAATTAAATAGAGCATAGTAAAGCTGACTTCAACATCTAAACAGATAACATCTATAACAAACAATAAAAGGAATCAAGAATTTCGCATCGCAATATTTCATTAAATTACAAAAACTATCAGATCCTATCTCGAAGTAATTAATCTTATTCACCTAGAACTAATGCAACACCTGCACTCATTTCATCATCAAAATTCTCTCCCAACATTATCACTTCTACATTGTCAGTGATATGTATATTATTATATTAGTATTATAAATTATGCATCTTGCCAGACGGCAGGGCTTATTAAACCGCCCCTAACCCCGGGGTTACAACCTCACTTTAACCTATAACGTTAAAATTTATTAGTTAATTTCCCTATCGCGAAAAATCGTAATTACACGTTCATAAACGTGATAATAGCGAGATTTATTAGCACTGTAATAATTAGAATGTGAGTTATGGCTTTTACCGGTGAACGTTGATTGGTTTTATTATATTTTTTTCTTCCTATTTGTCGTGCAAGCTTTTTAATGACCAGTTTTCCTACTTGGCTGTAGTAAGTTACATTATTTACTTTTTGATGGGCTTAGCGCATGATTATTTTAAAATCTTCATGTATAGGTAAAGAAAAGCTCTGAAAGAAACCAGTTTTCTTTATTGTAATTGAAAACAGGCTGCAATCGAGAAACCCTGCAGTGCGAGGCTCCTGTTCTGTGACGGAAAAACGCCTTTACTCACCTAAAACCATAATATACATACATATACAACGTTGATAAAAGCGAGAGGCATTAAATGAAACCACATATTCTGTATATCATTATAAGGCTACACAACAAAAATCAAATCAATGTAAGCAATATTTTTATAATAACTTTCGTGAGGATGATTCATACTTAAAACGTTATAACGGTTTACTCACGCGTATTTATCGGGATAGCCCGACTAGTTTCGGACCCAACCGGAGCCAACTAGATAACTATGCCTATAAAACTTAGTCACCTAATCAGGAAGATACAGCACGTTCAAACTAAAAAAAAACTAAAAAAATATCCTGTGACTAAACTATTGCTTACATTGATTTGATTTTTGTTGTGTAGCCTTATAATGATATACAGAATATGTGGTTTCATTTAATGCCTCTCGCTTTTATCAACGTTGTATAAATGGGTAGGATTGTAATACCTAATTCAATTTGAAAAAATGCCTGCCTACCGAAAAAATAAAAATGCCAATACAAAACGCAAAAGCATTACAATGCAGATTTATATCACATTCGAAGACAACGTGTTTCGAATTTCTGCAGCCTTACTTTACAGACAAAGCGTAATTTGGGTTTCTTTACAAACTTATTTTGTACTTCACAACACACATAATCACTTTTATTACTATCGGGTAGAGTTCTTGAAAACCGCAAAACAAAAGGTTGTTGGCGTTCTGTAAAATCCGGATATTCTTTTTTTGCTCTCTTCAGAGCAATATCGGGGGTGAATTTAAATTTTTCACTCGATGAACAAATCTTTATTGACACGACTAAGCTGATATCGCCCGAAGCATTCGATGGAAAACTAGAACTTTGTTATATAAATGCAATATTTTAAAGTGCAACGATACTCTTTTTGGCGGACTCGGATTTATTTTGGCAGAAGAAAAAGTGCTGTTGGTTTGCTTTTCAATTTCAATAAACTTATTTCGCCATATTCTATCTCAAAAAAGATAGTTTGATCAAATACCTCCCTTAATGTATTGTTTTTGACTACAGTATTTTTCATTTTGTTACAACTTTGAGCTCACGTTTTAACATACCAACTGATAACGTTTCTAGCTCTTTTCACAGGTACATCTTTTTCACACAAATAACAAATTGCTTGCGTTGATATTTCAAATTATTAATTAAAACTTTCCATTAATAATGGATTCGCTTAATGCTTAAAAGGATTAAAGTTAAAAGTTACTTTAGAGTGCACGGGTTAAGCAGCTTAACATAAAACAACAAACTTATAACAGAATTAGAAAATAATTTTATAAGATTAATTCTATAACAATATTAAATGATGTGACTAGGATAAAATATAGAGACAAAATTTACCCATACAAGAAGTCAACTGCATAATTATATGAATCGCAACAAAATGTGTCTATTAGATATAAAATTCAATTTTACTTTTTACTGTTTTTTTTTGTTGGAAAATTAATTCAACATTTCGAAACGTACAATTTATTTGTGTAACCTCTGCAGGCATATCTGTTATTCAATTTGAGTGTCCGTTTAATTTATCTTGTCCATTGAAACTCTATGAAAAACAAAGTCTGTAACTGAAAAGATAAAGTCAAAAACTTAGTTCAATAAATTACTTCTACAACTACAGGCATTAAATTATATCTTACAATAAACAGAAATCTATTTACGAAGATCTCCAAACAATTTCTGAAGCAGCTTGAACTGTGAAGTTACGAACTTAATATTTTAATATCTATTAATTTATATTACAGGTAAGATCCTGAAACTTCAGAACGCTGACCAACTTCTGAAGTAAGACAGCTGCAGTTGAGGAAGAGAGATAGCGTGATACATAATGTAGAGCAGCGTCTCTCTTTTATACGTGCTGGTTAGTTTAAGAGGTGGTAGTCTCCTGGCCGAAAGTTTCGTGAGTCCAATTTTACTTTCATAATATTATTAAATTCATACATTCATACAGTCCGACATACTTACTGATATTACTTTACTTTAGCATATTACTTTGCGTTATTTGAAAATACTGTCCGTTGAAAAGTACGTTTGAATATTTCGTTTCATTCGTTTCAAATGTTTTTGCATTTCGTTTGTAGGTGAGCACTTTTAGTTTAGGAACAATATTTTTGATATTTGATGGAACGTTCAAAAATATTGGATCGGTATAACATACTTTTGCTGTAAATAAAATGAATTTTATTTTCGAGTGGTTGTACAATATTATTCAGTTTTTTTTTTTACATTTCGGACTATGATAACAAAGCTTTCGTTTTCATAATATTACGTTTATTAATATACATACATAATATATGTTACTAATATAATCTGTCAGGGATTGATAAACAAAATATTTTTTGCTAAATTATCATAACGTAGAGATTATTGGAAATGATACTATCTTTATCAAGCTAACAAGCCTAATCGAAAATCTAAACAACGAGTAATCCAGCCTAAAACTTTTGTCCAAAATTCCACTACATTTTGCAGTGAGGCATAAAATCCAACCAACCAACGCGTTTCCAACCATTTTATTAGCCAGTATTCACAAATAATAATGACCAAGTATAGAGTCAAAATGCATACATTTTCTCTGCCTCCACAGTCCTATTACGTACGTAGCGGGCAGTAAGCCAAAATAGATATAAAGTTAGTAATTGCTTAGAAGGCCGTTTACGGGAAATTCGCTCATACAAATTATTCGGGAATGTTACAGTAAATATGTTTTGCGCTTCTCTACGTAGCAGTCTAATGAAAATTAATTGCTTTTTTAGCGTTAAAGCTACGGTCGTAGAACTTTTGGTTTGGATAACTTTGTGTTGAAATAGAAGTATGTAACTGGATTAAAAAGAAGCTTCACCTATAACGCTACAGGATTATAGCAGCGTGGGTGCTACAATGTGGCTGACGTCATTGCTACGACGGTTAAGCTTTCGTAACTGATGATCTTGCTACGAATTGAACAATGTTGTTTGTACGTAAATATTATATCGTAATAGTATCACAGGGATTAAGCAAACTTTAAAACTGAAATAAATTATGTTTTATTACTATTTCCCACAAAAAATTACATATAAATTAGTTCTTAAAAAACTCTACCAAAATCCTATTTCATTTGTAAAGTTATCGCAATGAAATCCTAAAACAGGCCAATAAAAAGCTAAACCTAAATAATTACGAGGCTACAAGTAACATGAGAGAGCTTACGAAAACCGAAGCTAAAGTAAATCGTCAATAATAGGAGATTAGATCTTCATGAATCGGCTCATTTTGTTTGTGGACGACCATCCAAATATAATTCAGAGAAAGGCAATTTTCGAGACAAATAATGACATTGGCCCGAAATTGAGTTTCGACGTGGTTAAGTGAAAATAAGCGATCCAGTGTTGATATTTCTATTGTTTAAACTTATTTATTTATTTTGTGTGACCTTGGTGCGAAATAGAGTTGTGTCGTTGATAGGTTTTGTTCAGTGTTAGTTTATTTGATTTAGTATACTTGGTTTTCGGTCTATTACACAGAAGTTTTTTTTTTCTTATACAATTTCAATGACTGGTGCTTAAGTTATATCTCATCTTATTATGTTTAAGGATATCACAAGCCAGACATAGATAAACCTAATACATTTAGTAAAAATATTTTTCATGTCCCAAAGTGAAAATATGTTGGTGTAAGGCAAATACAATGCCAATTCTTGAATAAGGAAATTGTAATACAAAGGCATGTTACCTATTTTAAGTGTTCTGTTAAAATTAATTTATACTTTTAAGCGTCATAATTCCAGCTTCTCACAAAATCCTTCGACTAATTTATTCCTTTTTAATATTAATCCTCTAATACCAGTACGTGTGGGTGCTAAACAGCTCACCTTCTTCAGAGAGTATTCCTTATAATACATCTCCATGACACTTCAAAAGCTATGAGCCTGTGAATAAGAATGAACTTTTCAGAGCAACGTAACCCGAGCACTTGAGAATATTGCTCATATTAAATATTGATACTTTAAACGTAAGATGACAGAGAGAGACGGAGAGAGACTATAAATGGATATTCACGAAAGTGGGAGTGAAATGCCAGATAAATAAAGAATGTTGGCATGTTATATTATAAATGGTATCCGTTTACGTATTTAAGATGTGTGTAATGTTAGAAATTAATCACACTTGGAAATGTTTTAGAAGATTGGAATGTTATAAAGATTTATGAAAAGGTTTTGATATTGAGTTTGTGTTTTATATCAAAGATTTACAATTTTGAACGTACAAATTTTGTGTAAATTGAATAGCTTTTAAAATGAGATATCATATTGCTTTTACATCCTTAGATTTTTTTTATTATTTTGCTTTCTGGTGATATGAGAATTTTGATAAACTAAGCGAAGTCAACCTACAGTTCTATAATTATTACGAGTGTTTTATTTTAAACAAAATTAAACAGTGAAATGCTTGTTAAGAGCGTTGACTATTTATTAAAACCGATAGTTGCAATTATAGGAATTGGTTTCATTTTGGACAGTTTCATTGAACTCTAAAGATGTAACTCATACATATGTTTACACACGACTGTTCAAAAATTCAAATGAACTAACAAATAACAAGAAAACTCGTACCGAAATAATAAATAAGTTTTGTTTTAATTTAACTTATTCCATGTTTTTTGAATACAAATCATCGAGGATAATTCTGAAACAAAATATTCAGAATTTTCTTCTAAATCTCGAAGGCACGATCAGAATATACTTTGTTTGAATGTGAAAGCGAAACAATGTTATTTTAAATTTGTTGCCAGTACGTGATTGAACTGCTTTGTATAATTTGATTTGAAGATGGTTAAAATTTATCGGTGAAGACTTGACAGTTTTTAAGTTTTCATTTTAAGATGAGCGTCATTTGTTTTTCTTTCATACTCATAGTGGTGTTTTAAAGAAATTTTTAATTAATTTTGAAGCTCTACCTATTTGCAGTGCCTTCTGCTCTCGTAGGAATACAAGGATAATAGGAAACCTACTAGGTACCGATAGCTGAAAATATTGCTAGGCTAACCGTTGGTAGTACATTATTTGTGATTTAGCCGCGAAAACGTTACAACCAACGCATGTTCGCAATCGTGTCAAAACGTACATTTTACGCGCAGTTCATATAATGTTTGAAACTTTAAAACATGATTTGTACATCCCTATTTCTTATTTGAAACGTATACTTACATATCACTAGCCTACCAGACGAACGCACAAACAGGTGATCAATCTAAAATCAACAACAAACTACTTCTAAATCGATATCCCCTCCTCAAAACAGAGTTTAACTTAGAAACGAGTTAACTCATATAGAATTCGTACATCTAACCGGTTTAAAGCCCGCAGTTTGCTAAAGCTCGGTCGTTTCGTGAAGAGCCAATGTAAATACGACGTCGTTATCTGTCGAATAGATAAGCGAAGGAATTAGTTCGTTTGTTTGTTGAATTAAGCATTTAAAACGTTAGGTAGTGGTCGCTTGTGAACGCTGTAGGTCGTGTACAGCGTAATGTCTTATGGCGCGTCATGATGATTGCTTATTTTATGTACTGTTGAAAAATATTAAGGAAAGTGCTCAACATTTCAGGTGCTCTACAAGGTGCATTAAGGTGCTCTACTGTTAAAAATTGAAGTAAATTATTGATTCGAAGCGGCGCAAGACAGAGAATCGTGGAAGAACTTTGGGGAGGCCTTTGCCCAGCAGTGAGACACTATAGGCTAGGAAAAAAAAATGTAATCGACGTCAAAACCATATTTCGGTCTCTGTGTCAAGCCGACGCGACGTCATTTCACTTCTATGGTGTCGTGACGCGGCTGGCAGCGTAACATTATTATAGGCGGCCTGTGTTCTATATGAGAGACTTATACTTAAATTGTAAGAGACTTCAAGTATTTAGATTATTCAGCCGGGTCTAGTAGTCTAAGACCTTTATAATTTACTACGAAACGTAAGTCTTGGAGTTTGGTTTTGATTCTGAGGTTTATGAACTAATCCAATGTTAAGATGAGGCTTTGTGTTACAATTTAGACTTTGGTAGAACTTTTATTTTATATGAACTTTTAGATTATTTGTCTTTTAAATAAACCACGGCAAGCTGTGTCCAAGCAGTGCGTCCTAGAATTACACAAGTTTAAGTGAAGGTAATTTTATTAACGGTAATTATTAAACTAGTTTTTTTGCTATCGTATTGTGTTTCAAATTTATAGAATATGATGATCTAAAAAACCTTTCTTTAACTCACACTTTACAAACTACCCAACATTTTTAGCTGTATACGTTACTATACATATTTATCTTATTTTTAATTCCGCTCACGAACACACACAAGCTTACCCCCTTCATCTGCAGGCAGCCTATTCATGGGCACTCGGTCCGAATATTCGATTTGATGGGCATTATGTTACTCCACCCACTCCAATTATGCGTCTGGTAGGCTGCCGTGAGGCTTAATACAATGTCTGAATCTCACTTTTCATAGGTTAAAGTGTATAGTAACTCGTGAAAAAGACTTAATTTGAATTGATATTTAGAAGTACATAAATGTTTATTACATAATAGTTTATAATTACAAACTTTTAAACATTTTACTTGTTTATACTGTACCGTACTAAAAAAACGGGAATTAATGCGTAATATGCATTTACCTTTCATGGTTTGACGTTTCGACCCGGTCGCACTGGTAGTGGTCGCAAACAGATTCAGTTGTGAAACTATTTGTAAAAATGACTCCTGCACACAATGCTTGTGTCGCGAAGGGTTTCACTGACATTCAATTCACACGCACAAAGACACCCAGACTCAAAACAAGCTTCTCTGGATCGCACAAATACTTGTCCTACGCGGGGACCGTACCAGCAACACGTTGCGCACAATAGTAATTGGCGTGGTAACCTATACCACTCGGTTATCGGTTCAGTCTGGTCATTAGGTTATAATGATTGTAAGTTGTCTTTTTTAAGACCTTATTTTGTCGATGACTTTTACAATACTAACATTTCAAGTTTTGTGCGTCCATAAATTGATTCTATATAACGGATTTTCAGCTTTTTTATTGTTTTATAGTTTACCGATATCGAATAGCAAAGTATGGATTTCATATAAAATTTTAACGTTTTTAAAGTATGACATGAATGCTTTTTACGACTAAATATTACAATTCTATTTAATGTCTAAATCACTCTTAACTACAGCAGTTTTAAAAGGTTTTACAGTTCGGGTATGCTTTTAACGTGTACTAAAACAAAATTTAATTGGTTGGCAAAAACATGAAAACGCAATATATGAAAGCAAGTTGAAACGCATTAACAAAAAGCCTTAGGCTTTGTAAGACTTATACAAAAGTTAAATGAAAAAAATAAACATTAAGAATGGAAAATGGTTTTTCTTAGTAAATACATAATAGGATTTGTAATAGAAAGTTCTCTAATGTTTTTACGGATTTAAATCGGTATTTAAGTGTTTGAAAAGCTCTAAGTACCTACCACTTAGAAAAAAGAAAATGGAGGTTTGTTACCTTTTAATTTTCCACTTAAAAAAATGAAATTCCCTTAGCCATCCCTAATTCGGAAGCCTGAATCTTTGCTTTTATAACAATTTAATTTAATTACAGCAATTATGGAAGTACAGAATATTGTTGTTTTTGAAAAGGTGAGCATAAAAGTAATGAAAAACAAGAAAACGCGAAAGCTATTTACACTTATCTAGAAAACAAGCCACAAAGGACAATTTCAAATTCAATTTTCAAAAGAACAAGAAATGCAAAATTTCTTAAAATATTTTTCTCAAAAAATCATGTTAAAACAATGAATATTAATTGAAAAAAGTCGGGGAAATAGCAATATTGGGGTTACCGTTGCAAAATTAATTGAAACGCGAAAAGGCATGAGGTGGCTTAAGGAGCGCCTGACTTTCATTAAAAGGCGTGGTTACCTTTAAACGCTAGAGGCTGCCTACAGCATACCTATATTAAATTAGGAAAACGGAAATTAACGCGTAAAGTGCATTTGCCTTCGACTGCAGATAACCATGGCTAGTGGATTGAAATGTCGATCAGGTTACACTAACATGGTCGAGACTTCAAGCCTTTAAACGCATGTTACACATTGATTACCTTTTCCTAATCTAATAATATCACACTAATTACCTAATATTTTAATTAATATATAGATGAAAGTATCAGAGTGTGTATGTTTCTTATCTTTTAACACTATAACGGCTAGACGATTGATTAAACTTGGTATGGAGTTAGCTGACACCTTAGATTAACTCATGATTCAACTGTATAAAAGAAGAATTACATTTTTGCAGCTACAACCAACTTCCATGCGGATGAAGCGGCGGGAAATAGTTACTTTAATATAAACTGGCAACGCGCTAGTTCAAAAAATTGCGTTAGAGTACCTGCAATAATTGTACTAGACATTGATGCGTATCAAAAATACCATAACAGTACATTTGTTCTTTTATAAATCGAGTGTCACTGTGGGTGACGGTGTTCTAATTCTTTTGTCGCAGCCAAAATTCCCCATGGGTCCCTTGTTATAACTTTTTAACGTAAGTATTATCTTTTGAGAAGACTTAGACGTCATTTTTTTCATTACTTTTAATTGAAAATTTTCAAGGTAATTTAAAAAATAAGTGGTTGACCAAAAAAGGAGACAGAATTTTAGAGACTTAGAATAATATTGTACCTTTGTGTAGTTTCAAATTAGGCAGATTATTTCTTTACTAGATTACTTTAAATTAAGGAAAGAATGATTGAAAGTAATATGTGAATTAGTTTTTGTAACCTACAACCAAATTTATTGGTCAATCATAATCTGCTTATGTGTAAAAGTAAAATTTTTAATTATCAACATTTCCCAAAACTCACCACCATGTATTTCAAACGGCTTCAACCACTGTAAAATATTAATCAACAACATAACGCTATTCAGCGTGACGTTAAACAAAAAAGGGTAAAATACGAAAATATGAAATTCCATCAGAAAAATTCGTACGTTTTTTAACTGCCTGTCAATATCCTGTGTGCGAACCGAAGAGGCTTTGTTCACAAATTCACAGTGCGTGTTGGTATGCGTATAATGTACTAGTGGCCGCGTCCTATGGGAGAACCGATAAATATGTATGTACCGGGATAGAGCCGTCACCTGGGCACGAAATAATTGCGTTTCTGGCCCGCATTATACATATATGTTTTTGATTGAATCTGTTTTTTTGAACCCAGTTTGTATTTGTTGAGTAATATGTTACGACGGTTGACCGTGTGTTTATTGAACTGATTTTATAGTCATGCTTAGATTTTTAATTAAAAAATCTTGTGACTAATATTGTAATAATACTGTGTAGCTTTAAAGAAAAATCATTGAACTGTAGTCAGATCCCAAAGTCATTGGAATGATTTTCGGAGCAAGTAAAATTATAAGACAGACGCAATTGCCACATAAGCAATAATATAATTAATCTACAAGATACTGAAAATATAACCCTGTTATTGAAATAGTAACCTATTTCAAGATTGAAATGTTCAATATAACTCTTTGAATATTGAACTGGTGATTTTGATTAACAAACGCCAATTTACGACTGAGTAATTGAGTCCTATTATTTTGATTTCCAACACTCACTGAGTTGGCAAATACTCATTTTATACCCTTTAATAAATATAATTTCAGTACAGATTCATAGCTGAATTCGATATTCAATTACTTCTCATTCATTATCATTCCCCTGCCCTTATCCTAATTATTATTTCGGGTCGGCGCAGCCTGTTTTTTTCTTCGACCCGTTCCTATCTGACTTTATCTCGCAGGTAACACTCTTTGCAGCCATAATAATATCATCTTTGCACACAATGCATCCATCGTTTCTTTGGTCGTCCTCTTTTCCTATATCCATCCACATTCATATCCAATCACTTGTCATTCTATCAAATGTAATATTACACAAATAAATTATTTTTCATGACCCATTTCATATATTAAACTTACTCGTAAGTGAAAATTCAAGGAAAAATGTTTTATCAAGCATCTTAAGGCACACAATACGTATATCGAAAAGGTTCTCACAAAGAAACTTAGATTTTTATCTTCTAAGTCGCGTTTCGGTCCAACGCTTGATATGGATGTATTTCTAAAAATACAAAATGTCAAAGCCAGGATAAGCCAAAAGGGAACCAATCTTAAGTAAAGAGAAAATGCCGTCTGATATAAGTATAATATATATGTATAGTTTGTATTCGACTGTTGAGATCTAGAGATCCATTTTTTAAATAGGCCGTAATATATTTTTAGTATGGATCAAAAGGAGGAAAAGTATGGAAAGATAAAGATATTAAGTTACGGTATTAATTGTGTCTAATTTGTATGGAAGTTAGAAATCTAAACCGTGTGACGTGTCGAAAATAATAGGTATTTCTAAACTTGTATACCTACCTACGTGTGTAAAGTAAACTGTTTCCTATAATATTACTATTATTGAGTGAAATATTATTTCAAATGGAGTGTGCTAAGTGCAAAAAAGTGCTATCCAAAAACGGATCGCACTTTCAGTGTCAAGCATGTCTTGGAACATTTCATAGAGGATGTATTAAGGGACTTCTCGCAGATATCCGAGCAGGTATCAGTAGAACCTGCTGTAACAATTGTGAGACGGATTCCCGAACCGATGATGAAGAACAAGACGAGATCAAAAAGGATTTCGAGAAAATTCTTAAGGATATCCAGAGAAAGGTCAGTGGAATACCTACCCTAAAAAGTCAACTCGAGTCAATAAGTAACAGTATGAGTATGCTTTCGGACAAATATGATACACTAATTGCGGAACACGAGCAATCTAAGCAAAAAATAACAGAGCTCAAAAAGAACATCACAAACATAAATAATAAAATTATATATCTGGAGAAATGTAACTCTGCACTGGAACAGAAGGTTCAGGAATATGATCAGGCCTCACGTAAAAATAACCTCGAGATTGTAGGCGTGGAACAATTGCCGGGAGAGAATCTGCGCGAATTGGTGAACAAAACTGGGCTACTCATCAACGTAAGCAGCACGGAAATTGAGTGGATTAGCCGACGTCGTCAGCGTACAGACAGTGGCAAGCCAGCGCCAATCCTGCTTGGCTTCAAGGCAACCACTAACGGCGCAAATGAGCGTGACACCTGGCTTGCGCAGCGGCGCAATTTGAAGGAATTCACTAGCGACCTTATCACCGGAGGTTCTCTGCAAAATAAAGTTTTCATCAACGAGGATCTTACTAAGGCTGCCAAAGAGTTATTGTGGAAAACTAAAAAACGAATGCATGGGATATGGAAGTACGTATGGGTCGCCAATGGAAAGATTCTGGCAAAAAAACATGAAGGTGATAAGACATTGTGGGTAAGAACAGAAAACGATCTCGAAGAATTCATTAAAAAATGAACCTTCCGTCTTCAAATACAGTGTCTATTGTGCTTTAGCTAATTGTAAAAATTCGCGGCTTTAATAGACGGTATCGAAGTAATTAGTGATAGTGTAATCGAGGCATCAATATTGAACAGTTTAGATGATTGGATAGCTACGTGCAATTATAATCAAAACTTTAGATTGTTGCATATTAACATACGTTCTTTAAAAAAACATTTGAGTGAACTTATGATCACCTTAAATAACCACCTGGATAAGTTAGATGTTATTGTTATTACCGAGCCTAACATAGACTTTTCTTTAATAGATTTATTTAAAATAAAAGATTATAATGTTCATAGTTTTATGCGAACCGGGCGAAGGGGGGGTGGAGTGCTTGTTTACACGCGGGAGGGGCTGGATGCGCGGGAAGCCGCGTCGCCGGTGGCGGCGCAACCGGCCGCCATAAGAACTGCAGAGTGTGTTTCCATTACACTACATTGCTCTGGGGAACCTGTTCATGTTGTCGCATTATATAGACCACCCCGAATAAATAAACAGGAAAAAATCACTCAGTTCTTTGAGGAGTTTAGGAATCTATTAAATAACTTACCGAAAAACTCTAAAGCTATATTGTGTGGCGACATGAATATCAACCTACTGCATAAACACGATAAAAATGTCATTATCTACGAAAACATTTTGGCTGAGTTCGGTTTCACAAAGTGTATCGATAAAGTTACACGTAGTGAAATTTTAGTTGATACATTAGTGGAATCCTGCATTGACCATATTTATATTAGAGCGCCCACTTTAAAAATAAATTCCGCGGTCATTCAGCATAAAATATCTGATCATTATATGATATCGGTCGCGGTGGAATGGAAGCGCGCTCTGTTGGCTGGGTCAGTGGCCGGTGGCGGCCGGCGGCGGCGCGATGGCGCGTGCGCCCGCGCTTCCACCTACTCGCCTCCTGCTCACTCGCCTAACGTAAACGTACAACGACGTTATGTGCTTAATAATCGTGCGGTTCGTGAAAAACTATTATCAGTTAATTTTGAAGAGTTGATGCTTTTTACATGCCCCATAAAATTGTACGATGAACTTAGAGCTATATTTCAACAGATCTACACTAGTTGTTATGTATTAAAGAGTCAAAATATTTCAAATAGGGATAGCACACCTTGGATAACTATAGAATTAAAAAATATGATCTTAGAGAGGGATAGATTGTTTATTATATGGAGTAATGATCCTAAAAATATGGTAAAACGTTTAAATTATACTAAATTTAGGAATAAATGTCATAAACTAATCTTAAAAAATAAAAATATGTACGATAGGCAATGCATAATAGATTGTAATAATAATATTAAAAAATTATGGGACAGAATAAACTACTTATTAGGAAAAGAAAAACAGTGTTTGGATAAAGCAATAATAAATAATATGGGAGTTAACGAACCTACGAAAAATATATGTAATAATTTTGCTCGTATATTTGCCGAAGAAATAGAAAAAACGAAACATACTTGTAATATTAAGATGTTAGATAGAATCACCTATGTTGAACAGACGGACAGAAGTATGAGGTGGCAGCCCGTCAACAGTAGCTATGTCAAACGAATAATAACTCAGATGAATAAAAATAAGTCACCGGGTAGCGATCTTGTGCGAATGTCCGATCTTAAAATGTTAGCAGATACAATTAGCCCAGTGATCTCTAATCTAGTCAATTTATGTGTGCAAAAGGGTATGTTTCCTAGTATGTTAAAAGAAGCCATAGTGCGACCAATTTATAAAAAAGGCGATCATAAAGATTATAGTAATTATAGGCCTATATCAATTTTGTCCAGCATAGATAAGATTATTGAGAAATGTATCATCAACCGTTTGAATAATTATCTGCAAAAAAATAATATAATAAATGAATGCCAACACGGTTTCCAGAAAGGTAAAAGTACAAATACTCTTCTGTCACGATATACTGACGAAATTAATACATATTTAAGTGAAAAAAAGTTTGTAATAGCGGTATTTTTTGATTATAAAAAAGCCTTCGATACCCTTGAAACTGAGACCTTATTGAACGCCATGGGGGAGTGTGGAGTGGGAGAGCCGCTGAACAAATGGTTCCGCGACTATCTTACATCACGCTCCTACCGAGTAAAGCTAGGTGACGAGTACAGCGACGAGAGAAAAGTGGGGTGCGGGGTGCCGCAGGGATCTGGATGTGGACCTGTGTGCTACCTATTGCACGTGAACAGCTTGTGCGGTGTACTGCACCACTGCTCGGCGCACATGTACGCGGATGACCTGTGTGCACTGCGTGCCGGCACCGACCTCGCTGCTACATGTCGCCTCGTACAACAGGACGTAGATGCAGTGGTAAAGTGGTCTCATGACAACGGTATCGTTCTTAATGGTGATAAAACTAAGTTGTTGATGATGCATTCCCCTTATTTACATCTGAATAAAACATGCCCTCCAATTTTCACCCATAGCTATGAGTGTATGCATAATAATAATTCAAACTGTAAATGTAAACCAATGGAACAAGTACAAAGTGTCACATATCTCGGAATGAAAATCGATGAAACTTTTTCATGGTCATTACACATTGATTATATTTGTAATAAGCTAAGAATATTGCTAAGTAAATTCTATCACTTAAGCTTTAAAGTTCCCTCCAGCACCTTAAAATGTTTATATATGTCCTTAGTTGACTCAATACTGAGTTATTCTCTTGACTGCTATGGTTTGACTTTTAAAAGTAATATACAAAAATTAGAATCATTACAAATCAGATTTTTAAAATTAATAGTAAACAAGAAAACCAAAAACAGCTGTAAAGGAGACTATTCTAGGTTATTCAAAATATGTAAAATTCTACCAGCTAGCCTTAAACATAAATATTTATTATTGGTTAATAACCATGGCAGTTGGGATAAGGACTCACTAGTGTCTAACAGGTATACTACTAGGTCGATGACAGCAGGCAAATACGAAGTACCCAGAGTTAGTAATTACTACGGCGACAGAACCTTATTAAAACGCATTCCTTACTTATTGAATACATTGCCTGCTGACATCAGACAAGAAGATAATAAAGTAAAATTCACATGTAAACTTAAAAAATATTTATTAGATTCTATGTAAATGTAGAAATTAATTATAATATTAGTAATAATTTTATTGTAAAAGAGACTCAATGATCTCACAGATAAACTGCGTAAGCAGTTTTGTGGGGCAATGTACCTAGTATTAAGTATTTTAAAGAGAATAAATAAATAATTCATTCATTCATAGATAACAAATGAAGAAATGGCAAAACAATGTACAAATGAGTTTTTTTACGTCGAAATATTGTAATGAAAATATGTATTCTTTAACACGACTTGCATTTACTTGCAGTCCAATCACCACACGGATACAATGTTATGTTCTCAACAAAATTAATTTTCATCGCGAAACATAAATGTTCGTGTATTGTAATCAGGACGTTAAGCACTGGCTTACGCAGGCTTATTATTTTAATGTGACACGTATGAAATACTGCTTTTATCTCTACGAGGATAATTTGTCGTGGAATTGGGGCATTCATGTTTTATGGTAGGGAATTATTGTATCGTCATCAACTGTTGAGGGAAACTGTGTCAAAGATATTCAGATGATCTGTTTGTCTGGGCGAATTTGAAAAAAAAGGCAATGCGCCAAGACATCTAATCATAGCTTTAGCATTAGCTTTAACTTTCCCCGAACATATATGATATTTACATACATCGTGAATTAAAAACGATAAAAATGTCAAATGCAAATAACATTTCTTTTTTAAATACCACATCATTTACTTATTTATGGATATTACCGATTCGTTTGCGATAACGGTTTTAGAGAGATTTAGCTTGTCTAGTGGGAAAAGGCCTAATATATTATACATTCTTGAATAGTAAATTTTAAACCCGAGTATCTGTCAAAGGTTATGATTAACTAAGCAATAACGTTTAAAGATTCCTTGTTTCAAAGCGTAGTATAATTAATATTTCCATTTGAATGTTACGCTGATGAATTTCGTGGAACTACACAACAAGCCAATTAGCGAGTACAATATTCCAAGTTTCACGTACTTTACACGCGTCGAGATTATTAAACATTATAGAGTAAGGGCTCGAATACTGAAATGTAACTTTTTAAGTCCTTGTTACATGTTACTATCTCTGTCTCTCTGGTATATAAAATAGAGACAGATGGATTTAAGAATGTGTTTGTTTGCACAGATAGTTTTATAGTATACTGGTCACTACAGCAATAACCTCTGTACACGTCGTACCGTGAGTTTGATCCCCGCATACAACAAACATATTTTTTGTGATACAAGAACGTTAACATAATATCTAGGTGACTTTGTGCATACCTGTGAAACCGCGTCCGATATAATAATTAAGTCAGTTACGATATAACTGGCATAATATACAACGTTGATAAAAGCGAGAGGCATTAAATGAAACCACATATTCTGTATATCATTATAAGGCTACACAACAAAAATCAAATCAATGTAAGCAACATTTTTATAATAACTTTCGTGAGGATGATTCATACTTAAAACGTTATAACGGTTTACTCACGCGTATTTATCGGGATAGCCCGACTAGTTTCGGACCCAACCGGAGCCAACTAGATAACTATGCCTATAAAACTTAGTCACCTAATCAGGAAGATACAGCATGTTCAAACTAAAAAAAAACTAAAAAAATATCCTGTGACTAAACTATTGCTTACATTGATTTGATTTTTGTTGTGTAGCCTTATAATGATATACAGAATATGTGGTTTCATTTAATGCCTCTCGCTTTTATCAACGTTGTATATTTAAAAAATCCTAAATGAAGAAAGATTAAAAAAATCAAGTCTCTTAGTGCGGGAGTCGTATCACTGCGAAAAAATATCTTTAAAGCTAGATTGCTTTTCAAGGGGTACAATACTCAGACAAGTTTCATCACAACTTGTCCATACGTGCCGACCCCAATAACTACACTCATTCTGCTACGGACGCCGGATAAGCAGAAATTCTGTCCAATTTCCCGCTCTGTCATATTTATTGGCTCTCGTCGTACGGGAAACGCTGAGCGTATGCTCGTTCGAAAACCAGTGCAGAATTAACGAACTCACTGTCCTCAAACTTAATGCACGTGGATTTATGTTTTGAAATAAATTTGTTACGAAACGCTTAAATATAAATCGCTTGCTTTGGCAGACTTGATGTTATTTTGTTTTAGCGGTATCTTTATTGTGTAATCTTTTATCATCTTACTTCAGTCTGAGTAAGTCTAAAATACTCTCTCAGTCCGATTGTCAGTGATTATTTTGATGACTCAAAGGATTTGTACAGTCGCATGGCAATTTCCAAAAAAATCGACTCTTAATTTATCTGAACTATACGTAATTTCTACTATATTATTAAAAGCGTTTTGTTTGCGGTCCAATTCCTATAACTTCATTACATGGAGACAATTGTAGCATATTATCAGTTTATTTCAAGATTTTATCATCATTCTGTTTAAATGGACAAAGCAGTCGTATTTTACCTACTATAAAAATTAAGTACTGCTAAAAGGGATTCGTCGATCGTAAAATTAATTTTACCATGTATTGTTCTAATTTTATAACGCTACTTCCTTATAATACTCGTATTTATCTTCAAGAAAGTATTTGAGATCTCTAAACAGAACAATGTCTTTGTGTTTATGCTCAAACAACAAAAGACTCGATTAAAGTCACAAACTAAACAGAGTTATTAAGATAAGCAGTCAGTGTTGTTAAAAATACCTCCCGTAAGATAGCACCGAGCGTAAACTGGGCCTTTGTGGGTCGAGGAAACTTCGACTGTGGTCTGAGTTATGGGCTTTTTGCAGATTTTTTAGTATAAAGGAAAAGTGTATTCCGATTATACTAGTAACAACTCTATTTTTAAACTAAAATACACATAAACAATGTATTGATTTCAAAAATCCCGTCCCAATCATTAGAATAAAAAACGTGCATAAAAATAAAAAAAATATGAAGAAATAGACAAGTATAGGTATGTAACTATTGTACCAATGAAGTCCATATATTTTGAGTATTTTGCCGTCAAAAATCGTTTTAATACCACGAAAGCAGAGTGCATATTAAATTCCACCTTTTCCAATATACGGATACGAAACGTATCTAATCCATTTACATCCCACATAAGACTTTAAAAGACATCAATTCTAAAATCTACATACTTAGTCATATATCTACTGGCACTAAATTCACATTTATTACCTACTGTATATCACCATTTTTATTTCATAACCCAATTTCACTCTTATTTAAATGTAAGTCTTTTCTAGTTCTGGTCATTTCCGTTTCACACAACGCCATCTAGTTTAAATTAAGTATACTTGTATTATAAATAATAGACAACTGATAAACATACTTACATAATTCTAAATATTTACATTATAGACAAATTACAAAATTATCGTGCTCATCACACAAAAACTTGTCTTAGGTGGGAATCGAACCCACGACCTTCGGTATAGCAGTCAGGGCCACTAACCACTAGACCAACAGGCTTGTTACTTCATACCGCTACCGCTTATGAATTACGTCCTCCTAAGGAGTTGCCTACAGCTATTGGCAATTATAGCAGCCTATCGTACTTCAAAGAGATTGCAAGACGTTGAAACATAAAGCTTTTCACACGTTGGAGGTATTAGCGCGATAAACAGCTGTTTGATGACCGTTTCTCTACGAATTCTTAGTGTGTGTGGAAATATTTGGTCAGAGTGTTAATACGTTGTGAGTGTATAACAAGTGGTGGTTTTGGGTATAATTAAGGTTTTAATTTGAGTATTATTTATTTGAACTAGTCCATAATTTTAGCGTGTTAAAGCATATTTCATTCTTGAATTTTCGATACGATTTTTTTTAAACATGAAGTACTCTCTCCGATAACACTTGATAAAATACCAATGATATTGGAAGGAAGTAAAATACTACCAATTTTGAGTTTGTTTTTACCATAAAAGTATGTTGTTTGAAAAGGATTTAAATGACTACGCGGGTTATAAAAACGGGATTGTGTTCTAATATACATATAACTTTTTACTTATTTGGTTTAAGAAATTTTAGGAAACGCCACTGCTGCTGTTTTGCTTACCTAATCAATTGGAGTGTCTTCAAGAAGATCGTTTTCTAAACGAAAAAGTCGTTGAAAACACTTGCCTTTGTAGATGTTTTTTATATTAATTTTATATCTTTGATACAGTTCATTTAGGGTATATATTCAAAGGTCAACGCTCGTTTATGAAAAGCTGATCTAATTGATTTGTTGCCCAAATACTGATTACAATTTGGTAGGTGGCAAACTAACGGTAAAAAGCGTTTCAAAAATCAATGAAATTATTGTCCTTTCTATGCTTTATAAAGGTGTTTTGATACAACTACAAGGAATATAATATTAACTTTTGTAAGGAATAGATAAACAATTGTTACGTTAAAAATTAATTTGTGAATATAATTTAGATAAAGAGTTTGTAATAGTTGTATATCAAAAATATAAATTTATAACATAATACACTAAAATAACTAAATAGTATCCTTCATATCCATTTGTAGATATCAAGCAACTTCATTACATTACGGTCATAACTCTATTCAAATCTTATTGCTCTAGTAAAATGGTTGAGTCGTTAATGTTATAGCTATCATAAATTACTGAGAACATTCTGTACTAAAGAATTGTAACAGTAACAAAATGATGAATATTCTTATCAGAATAGAGTACTTTTGTGCCTTATTTTTGTACGAAAATATTACAATTATAAAAATAAATAAATAATTACACCTATACACATCCCACAGCTGAGCACAGGCCCTCTCAGGTTTTCAGGTTTCCTCACGATGTTTTCCTTCACGTTTTGTCAGTTTTTTAGAATAATTAAAAAAAAATATACACATAAGTTTGAAAAATTCACATATTTATTTGCCTGCGCTAGGAATCGAACTTGCACCACGTGCACACAAATCCATACATAGAAAGGCAAGGTCACCACGATTATGTTGTCATTTTAATAATACGTGGTGTTTAAAAGGGAATAAATGTAGGTTAAGTAAGGGAAATTGATTTTCCACACTTCATTAAATTTAATAAAAAAATATTTTCTTCAGTGTCATGTTCATAAAACTTGTGAAATTATTTGTTATCTTTTAATATAGTCATAATCACTTTACGACTTTTTAATTTGTTAACACACTTAGTTTATCTAAAGTTTCACATGAAATCTCATAATTTAAGTTAGATACAAATTTAAAACATTTCACTTACCTATTTTCATAAAACCTGATCTAAAATTCAAATTAGCGTTAGCCAAATATTTCAGTACAACGGCTTGTATTAGACATGCTTAGTAGACAGTGTTAAATGAAATACATATTAAAAATAGTGTGAAATGGATTTGCACATCAAGGGTTCTGTACTAACAGAGTAAAATATTGAAAAATGTACAACAAATTTACGTTTTTCCACATGCAATTGTGCGTGGGAAAAAAGGAAAAGAGAAGTAGGTACTTACTGTATAGTTTTGATTGTGAAAATTCCGAATTTATTTTTCTACACCTCCAAGGAACCTATTTAAGGCATTCCGAAAAAAAAATGTTTTTCTCATAAAAACTGGATGAACAATGTATAATCTCATAAAATCTCTTTTTCGCTTTATTCTTACGGAACCCTAAATAAGGTCGTTAGTAGGTCGTAGGTCACAGACGGGCACCTTTATGCTTTCAGTACGATGCATACGTACCGAATTACTGAACCATATTTGTGAGAGATAATTAAATCGAGAGAATTTCGTTTCACACGTTATGCCGCTCGAGAAACCTCTGTGTTCTGTTTATTTAGAATTTAGCTGTGGAAATATTTTGAAAGAGAAACCTGGGTTGGGTAGATTATTTTTTGTTTTAGCATTTTTTTCTAATGTTAATGGTCTGCTGATTACAGTTGGTAAATCGCAAGCGTAGCTAAGAAGGATAGGGGAAGGTGAAGAGGTTTTTGCTTTGCAGTGGAAAAGAAACCAAGGGGGGAAGAAATGAAATTTTAAATCATTGCTACGCATTTTTGTGTCTAAATAACTTAGTTACCATTTAAAGTATTTTTCTTTTAAGTCCTTGACTTTTCCTGTATTTTAATTAGGAATAGGTAATGAAGATAAGTCGTTATAACTTCAGGGGTCGTCACCTCAAAATGTCAGGAAAAAACAAGAAAAACAGCTATAACTGTTCCATTTCAAAATCAAAGTAGCAAAAAATCCACAACGAAACTAAAGAGAAATTCAACACGTACAACCAGGTTCGAAGTTTCCAGAAAACTTCACACACCTTCCTTCTAAGAATATATAACACGGAGTTTATAACTCCATACGAGGGTATCGGTCAAAGGCTAATTGGGGTTCGTTAGGCGATTGTTTTACTTTAGGCGTACTGGGTAAACATGAGGACTAGAGTTTGAGGAGGCTGGTTGCTTAATCGGGAGAATGTTGCTTGATTTTATGAAGGTAATTTTGCAGATAGTTTTGGGATTGCGATGTTTTTTGGGGAGTATAAATTCTGCATCACGAGACGTTAGGAATGCGTATGGTAAAAATTTAGACAGCAAAATGCTGCAGGATATTTTCAACGGAGATGCTCTTTCAGAACCAAATTTAGATTAAGACTAATGGATAACAATCGAAGCCCGGTAATATTTGTTGACGGTTCTTTGGCCTTTAGCAACCTAAATGTTTGTAACATTTAGGTTGCTAAAGGTATAAGTTAATTTAATCATTACATCCTGGATGATATACTTCAACGTATTTATGGGAACCTCGTTAAAAATATCAAAGCCCAATAATTAATTAGCCAACGAAACATCAAATACCTTTGACTAAGCTACCAGTTAATCAGAAAATCCTAGGAGATGCAGTAGTTTGCACTTCACAAACTCCGTCTGATTGGTCCCCACGAGATCCCGATGTTAAGTCCCACTGCGATCCGTCTTGTAAGATTTGTCTCTCGACTAGTTGCACAACTAGTTGCCCAACTTGTTTGGCGGAGTAATTAATTAGGTTACGCTAGTATGGTGAAAACTTAATGCAGTAGTTTCGTAGTTGAAGATACATTTTGAGGATGTTTGTTTTAGAATCTTCTAGGTAAACAATTTTGTTTCGAGCTTAGGTAAGAAAAATTGTTTTAGTTTATGAATACTGACGTCAAGTTTTAGCATTGTAAATGGCGATAATATTCCAAAAACAAAAAATTAAGATAAAACATTTTTCTACTAAAGCTTTCAGTTTAATTATGTTATGAAAGTCAATTAATTAAAAAATACCGGTATTCTATAAGTACACGGTTACTAGTTCATTTTTGAAACAAAACCTCACAAATAGTCTGTCATTTAGTTTCAAACTATCAAATCTCGACACATCATTCAAAAATCAACCAACAGGTGAACCGTTTAGGGTTGATATTGTTATTTAATTACAAAAGGTGTTTACATCTAATATTAGCTGTCTCCCTCACACTGTGTACGGAACAAATACAAACATAGAGTATTGAGCTGATCAAACATCGTGAGGGTTTATAGTGCCATGTTAGTCACTGTTTCAATGGGTACTAGAAACTACAACCAACTTCAAACCTTCCGTCTATGAGATAAGGTTGCTTTTTGTTTAAGGCTTTTTAAGACCTTTAGGGTTGGCTGTAACTATTTGTTCCTCTATTATGATTGTAAACTAGAAGCTTCATTTCTTCATTATAGGTTTGGTTTGGTTTGGTTGATAGTTTATTTAAAGTGTATCAACAACTAGAAGCTTTTTTCACGTAAATCATTTTACTGAGAAGGTAAGAAAAGGGGTAATTCAGTACAATTTTTGATTATTTATTACTAGCAACCTGCCATAGCTTCGCATGAGTGAAATACTGATGTATTATACATATTATTATAAACCGCTTTAAAGTCCTTTACGTAGTTTTAAAAAAATAAGCAAACAGACAGACAGCGACAGCGACTTTGTTTTATACTATGTGATACCATAATTTTGTACTTATCGTGTTTAAAAGTATCTGATACATTTTTCACGTTCCCTTGTGGCGTAATGTCAGCGTGGCTATTAAATAAGTAGCAACACGAATGTGAAAACGATATCGCTGTGAAAAACAACATTATTTTTTCGAAATATTTGCACTCTGATACTGATAATTATCCTTTAGCAACTTACATAGTAACCATTAAACAATTATCAACTGTATGAACTGCATGATAAATATGTTTTTTAATCGCTAAAAGTACATCCTTTGGTAGTCTACAAGGATTAACTGTATAGATACATTAGCTGCTCATAATCTGTTATACCAACATTCAATTTACGGCTTAACTAGGTATGAACACTAAGCGTGTCCTTGTATTGACAGCAAGCTCATCTAACTGAGCGACAGCGATTACGATCTACATTAAACATTTATACTTAACACCTCCGTATTGCATAACTTAAACCAATCTGACATAAGTAGGATAATTGGTATTAAATATTTACTTTTAGCGCCATCTATCGGGTTGTTTATGTATAAATTTGGTTTCACTGATGAGCATTTTGAAATTTATTGTTTAATTCGTTTTACCACACATTCACATTCGATGGATGTTGCTAGTCGAAGAGGTTATTGAACGTTGTTAGACATTAGATAGCATCAAAAAATTAAACATAATGTTTAAACTTAATTAATGCAACTAAAATATTCTACCAACACGGGAAGAGATTTTTTTCGAACTTGAACAGAATATTATATTGTTCTACCATTTTAGCCCTTTTAAAATATGACAACTTGCTATTTTTACAAAAATGGGACGTTCCATATTCCTCAAATCCAATAAAAAACATACCAAAAAAAACCCAATAAATTCCTCAACCATTTTCAAGAACCGTCGAAATCGCTCCAAAAATTTGAACCCTTCACCCAATACGCAATATTACATAGCAAGTCCAAATTATTTACATCAAATTAATACCAGGAACAGTGGCTAATAACAATAACGTCGAGGGTTCGGTTAGAAGGGAATCCCGTATCGTGTTGTGTTGGAAGCCAAAATGTTAATTAGTGAATTAATGTCAGGGGTCGCTTCCTTCATGAATACGTATAGCGGACGTTGCTTAAGTTCCTCTGATCTGGTGCAACCGAATATTCTATAGTATGGATAACTGTAATTTATGAAGACAGGAGGATATACAATCTGATTCCTGAACGGTGGATTTAGGAGTTTGGGGAAAGTTGGTTTTGGGAAATAGTAAATTTGTCAACGGAAAGGATGTGTCTGAGTAATTAAGCACAACAGGTATCCGTACTAATTTGCTAATATTGTAAACGTAATGGTATACAATTATTTTGTTTTGTTATGTTATTATTTATATGATACAGACGTAAACTCTTCGTTAAACTGAAATAATGATGACCTGTGGCTGTAGGTACTATTTCCTCGGATTTTTGTCTGATACCGTTTTAGAAGCACTTCTTCGATGGGATCTGTTCTTAAGTTTTTTTCAGTGAGTCCTACCAAAACTCATCATTCTCGGCTTTTTAGTAAGGCAACAGTTGTATTTTAAGTTGTGGCGAGTAACAGATATAATATTTACATCCTCAGATTGAAATAAATTGATTATGAACACAACCGGGCGCTCATTAAGCACAATGCCCTGTAAAATATTAATGTGACTTCCGAATTAACCTCACTAACCCAATTACAGCGATCACTCGTATAAATTATTTTCGTTGTCTCTATATACTCCACATGAAGCAATAAATACTTCAGCGTTTGATTAATAAACTTGCACTGACCATTTCGCTCAGTAATTTATTATCAGCCGAAATCCCGTGTCTGTGTTAGCCGTATCAATACATTACTGGACTGACATACAACATTGATAGCCAGAGAAATTTATGACTTGATAAGGAACCAACTAATGGATTGCTAGCCCGAGCCCCTTGTGGGACAAGGAAGGAATTTTTAGAGAAAAGAATTTTTCCTTTTCCAAGCTAATTTGGGTCATCGATTATGGGTCTCTAATAAACAATTATGAAGGCTTCGTGGCCGGATATTGTATTGAAAAGGTTTGTTTATATAAAAAGGAAGTTACAATGAGGCGCTTCCGACTTTTTTGTTGAGTGTTCTATTTTGAATGCGGTTCTAATTGAGAAATTGTTCAAACAATACAATGGACTGAACAAGCTTGTTATTTGATTAAAATTTAATATTCTATTAACGGAAAAAAAACAAAATTGAAGAAAAAGCGTTCTATTTTTAAATAACAAAACATACAAGTACATTTCAGAGCATGTACATAGAACCTTGATACGAGGTAAAATTAACCCCGATATTCACTAACATCTTTGACCCACTTCAAAGATACACATGAAACACGACGAATAGATCTTCTTTAATCCACAGACACACTTTAATCAACCCATTGGACGGATGGAAAGGTAATCAACAGTGACTAATACGTATAAAATCAACGATGTTCGCACGCAACGGAGCGGGCGACGCAGTTACATAGCTAATCATGTTAGGGACGCATCCGCCAACCCGAAACAGTGACGTACCTATATCGATAATTTCATTAAATGTCACCGGTTCGGGAGTATTTTTAGACAGTTTGGCAGCCTTTGTTATTTCATACTTTGACAAAGCTTTTTGTAAACAGTAACAAAGTTATTGTGTCATGAAGGCTATAAATTTTAACCTTTGTTTTTCATCTATCGAGAGAACAAAAGTTTTATATGGTCCTCGTGTGAGGTTTTGACATGTATGTTGCGTTATCAATATGATAGCGGGATTTATGAGTTAAAACAATAAATCTTTACAAACATTATCTATTTTTTGGTAAAATGAATTATGACGTACGGTGCCGATACAGGCTAGATAATTTATCGGATTCTGTTTTATATTTTTGTATCAACATTTTCACAATAAATTGTTTCGTAATATTAATTGAATGATTAAATTTAAATATTTGATACCCGAAAGGTAAATAAACAGTGTTATTTTCCAAGCAAACTTTATAATTCAGTTTTAAGTTCTTGTTTTACCTTTGAAACATTTATTGAAGCAAGCTTACTGAGTTCGACACCAAATCTCTGCGGGGCTTCCAAGCTTTGACATTAACAGATTTAGTGCCAAAGCTGCTTGCATTTATACCCGTGAGAGAATTCCAATTCAGAGACAGACATGAATAAAACTATCGATAACGCTTCGGAGCCCATCCTTACACTACCGCACAGGTGAGTGGTAGTAAACATGCCCGATAAGTAATATTACCTTCCTGCCATCCGATTATATGGCACTCGATGAAATAGATGCCAGATTTTCTAAAGCCCTCAATCTATTTTGTACTTTGATACAAAGCATTAGAGTCCATTTTAGTTTCGCTAACTTTAGGGTTGACTTGACATCAAATATTAATATTTGGAGGAAGACGTACTTTTAATATCATGTTGTTCAATATCGGACAACCGGTGTGAGAAAGTATTTGTTGTATCGCAATAACTTTGGTCGGGAAACATATTATTATAGAGGTAAAAAGATTTTGATGTAGGTTTCTACACGTTACAACTGTATGCGACATAATAATTGATAGAGAAAGCAATTGAGTCTTTGGCACCTTTTTAGACAGATTTGATCTTTTGGACCGGTATATCGCAATTTTGAACACTATCATCTGGTTAAACAAAAAATTTAATTCCTTTTCGGTAGTATTCTCTAGAAAAACATACCCCAATTTTTCGTGAAGCGAAAATCTAAATACACGACTAGCACTTTAGTAAATCGTAGTGGAAAATGTTTAGCGTATTTAGTCGGGGAATTAGGTCAAACCCCACACTAGCGTTACCAAGGAAGCTTACAGAAACAAGTGTATAACGTCAAACTCGGTACTTACAAAACCTGTGTACCTTACAAACACTAGCAAGTATGTACAACGCGTGACAGCTTTTTTATAAATGGCATTTTCAAGTCCAATATAATAATATCTGTAATAGAAATAGCAGTTCTCAGATTAAAATCTTGTACAAAAATGACCATAATTATCAAATCGGTTTAGTTTTTTATAATAATAATATATTGTTTTCATTACAGCAATTTAAAAAAAGTTTCGACATGAGTTTGGAGTGTTTTGGTTAGTTTAGACTTTCATTTGACCGACATAAAATATGCTCATGGACGCATCCCTTCCATTCTCTTTGGTTTTGCTCGTGAAAAATTCCATCGCGTCGGCGGATTTTATTACTTAGTGTCAAAACCGTTCCTGGTTTCACTTACTTTATTAGATAAAAAAGTGCCGAGGCTCCAGCAGTTCTATTTTTAATCCCTTATTTTTGTATAGAAAAGTTCTCAAACACTTCATAAATAATGATGAATTTTGTCTTTAGAAAGAGTTGGTATTTAAACCCACTTCAATCTACTTTCGACATTCAAATGAAATGTAAGCCAAGTTTAACCTTTATCTACTTCTGCAAACATAAATTCTGCTGCTGCTAAATTCGAACTAAATTTTAACAAAGCTTTTAGGGGTTTGCCAAATCCTGCAGACGAATGCAGCCAGACTATTGGCAAACATTTAGTTCAATCAGACTCAAATACATTTGGTAAATTGGGGAGGTAATCTCATCAATATACTATAGATACTCAAGGGTTTAGCGGTGTTAGTTTTTAAAGGATAGCTATAAAATATGTTTACTGAAAAGTTGAAGACATTTTAGTTCTAAACTATGATTAATTAACTATTGGAAATTTTAATCAAGTTAAGCGTGACTTAGTTTCATACTCGATGGGCTTTTATTTGCAAAAGATTAAGTTGAAAAAAAAAATATTTTCGAATAAAATCGAAATACCTTAAGAAGTAATGAATGTAGTTTTAACGATGACTTTGAGTGATAAAAACATGTTCGACTGCAACATATAGTATCACAAAAACCAATGATGTTAAAAAAATTACATCCGCGACTACGAATCAACTCTCAACTTTAACTCCCTCAAACAAACATACTGTATGACGTAACAAACGGAATCTTTCAACCAAAATAAATAGGTTGAAATCTAATTTCATGAAAACACATCCAAGTCGCAAGTCCGGTAACATTGCATTAGTCCAGTACTGTACTACGAAGACAAATGGTGTTTGTAGACCAAATTGACTTGGAGTTTGATACTTTACCTAACTCTTATGTGGATTCACTTCAGCCAAGAGTAATGTCCGCAGTTTGAGCTATGTTCGAAATTACATCACAAATGTTTGCTTCATCTTGTATGCTATCTGCAATGGAATTGGATTTTTGATATAAATGGACATTTTAGTTTGTTTCTAGACTAGATGGATAGATTTTTGCTGCTTGTTGCGTAAGAGAAAAGTTAGATGATAGAATAATGTTATTGACCTCAATTTGAATGGAACTATAGATCGTCATAGATCGTGGCATATTAAAGTAAGAGCAACTAATTTTCAAAGGTATGACAGAAGTATAGAAAAGAAAAATGTGGTTAATAATCTAGAAATATTCTTGTAAACATTTATTTAAATGGAAATTTGAATAGTGGCTTCAAGATAATAAAAAAAAAGAATTGAATATTCAGAATTTTGGACAGTAGTATAATTTTTTTTTGTCTGGTTGATTTCCTAGGCATAGTAATTACACTTTGAATTTTTAACGCGTTTCTTTGTAACATAGCGGCTTAAGAGTTAATAAAGAGAATTTCTAGTTCCATAATATAAGTTAAAGTATTCTCTGTGTACCGTTTTTACAGTCGAGATGTTTGCAATTAGATGCAGATGCGACCTTAATTTGTTTTCTAGATAAGACTTTGTCCTTTGTGTTAAGCAATTATGTTTCTGAACTTTGTTTTATTATTAAACAAGCATGTAGCTCGATTATTAAAATTAGACGGCTTAATAATTTTGATTAAACTTTACGAAAAATATTTTTTATATTAAATTATTATTACAAAAAAAAAAATATGTGGTGTTCCGTTTCTCAAAAATCTCATTTACGATATCAATTGGATTACGATAGACAACTGAATTTTACTGCAAAGACTTGCATTGTATCGCTAGTCAAGCGAAACCAAATTTGCGCAATATCGTTTTTGTCTAATTGATATTTGTACCAATAGAAATAAGTATTTAAACAATCTTACCTATGACTTACTTCTTCAAAATTAATATTTAAACAAGTATTTTAAAACTACGCTACATATTCCGGTGCGGTTTTTAAAACAGTTATTCAAGCATTTCACTTTTACAAAACCGGGCCGCTTCGTTAGTAACTGCATTATACGTAACTTTACGTCAATATCATAATTTACATGTTCCGCTTTTCCTTCGTAATGTTGTCACCGATCCACATTAGATATGTGTCTATTCCTCAGCGGAACAAACAATTGTAAACTAGAGATATTTGTTCCGAGACGCCATGAGTATCTTATTTGTTCTTGTAACATTTGCACTTACTATCGAGAAGGTTTCATGTCTGAATCGGTCGTACATGGATTTCATTGTGTTGTTATTCGTTTTAGGGTAAATTTAGGTATCTATTGTGTAAAGAATATAGGTCAAGGTTATCAACAAAGTAGGTTTCTAATAAATTGGAAACCTATGAACACAATAATGAAGATAACGTTATATAGGTGAGAATTTAAAAGGTACTTTTTCAAAATATATATTTCAGCTCCGCCGAGGCCGGCCCAGAAACCGGTGGCGGGATGAATATAACGTACACCACGAGGATTGGTTTGAAGCGGCGCAAAATAGAGAATCGTGGAAGGGCTTCGGGGAGACCTTTGCCCAGCAGTGGGACACTATAAGCTAGGAAAAAAAATGATAGTTAAAAACAAGTATTAAATTAATATAAATAATAAAAATCGACGAACTATACCTCAATTTTTTTGAGACTAGTTAACTCGTCAACAAGTGACACAATGGCGACTACTAATATTGAAAACAAAGCAACCCAAATCTTGGCAAAAATATCAAAACTTCTTAATCCAAGAAACAAATTCAGCAACACATAACTACGCAGCGCTTTTTATACGCGTAACATATTAAATCGCGACGTTGACAAAAGTAAGTTAACTACCGTCTCTCGTAACAATAATATCGCTGGATATCACATAAAGCTCCTGGGTTTACGCGTATTACTCGGGCAGTGTGGGGGTTGGTGCAAGTGAGAGGGAAGCGGTTCCATGGAATAAGCTTGGTGAGTTGGGGATCTTTTTGTAGTGATATTCGTAAAGGATATAAAAGCAACTAAGGATTTTAGGCGGTATGATATTTTTGTTACTGCTGTACGGATAAAACACAAAAATATGTTTTTTTTTTGAGTTTATTATGAAAAAAGAGGATTTAACCGTGGTACTTTTTTGACATATTTTATATGGTGTTTGTTTGTACATAGTTTTAATTTACGTTTTTGCCACGAACCCTCCATTAATAGTGAAACAAAATAATGAAACAATTCTTTAGCTGGTGATTTTTAAGTTCATATGTCATAAAAATATTCAACATTTTTTTACTTTACATCCGATAGTTTTGCACTATTATCGCTCATACATTGCACCGAGACCACAACAAGCCCTTTTGGTAATTGGACACATTCAGATATGCAAAAAACGGAGTCTGTGTTCCAAATGGCCCCTTTTGAAAAATTTATGCCCTCCCGTTTGACGCGGCCCATGCCTCCTGGCACCCATTTTTTTATTTAACCCAAATTAATGGGTTGGCTTGTTACATCGATATTTCTTTTGAAGTTTTTGCAGTTGTTTGAGGAAAACGTGATGGTCTTGTAAAAGACGTTCTTTAATACTAAAAGACTTTTCAAAGAAATAGCTTGTTTATACAAAATTGATTGGCTTCCTGTTAATATTGGTTTTAATTTGAATCGATGCGAAGTTTAATATTTTTTTTTACAAGAAATTTGTTTCGATCAAAGTGGTACTGATATTGAGAGTGAAAACTAAGCAGCATTTATTTTTGCATCTACATTTTCATTCCGTTTCCTTAAATTTTGATCCATAAAGACTTGTTACTCATTAAACATTAACTATCAAATTCTAAACATTACGAAATTCTGAGTTCAAAATTTAACATTGTCTGAATTGAAAATCAAACCCAAGATTTCAGGATTGACAGTGTCCTGAATGTCGGACGATAATGAAATACTAACGAAGTGGTCAGTAGCTGTGTCACTGAAAATAGGTAGCAAACAGGCCGAGAAATAGTCGCAGAATCAATTGGTTTTACAGGGAATCGGTAGCATCGTAAATTGGATTAGATTATTCCTATTTACATTGATTCGATTTGGCAAGTACTTTTGTATTATCAGATGGAGTGGTAGTACCAGAGTTTCGAAGCAAAAAATAAACAATGACGATCCTAGCTCAAAGGGAGGCCAAATTAGGGCCATAACAATTTTTATTCAGGCATCTGTTTAGTTCGAAACAAATATTCAATCTCCCAAAAGCATTCCAAAATTTATCGATACTCAGTTCATATTTTTTTACATTATAAATAATCAAATAAACCTGTGCTGGGCACAGGCCTCTTGCCATATAGGAAAGGTTTGAGCATTGATCACCACGCTAGCTCGATGTTTCTCATCACCGTTTGTCTAAGAATAATAAGACTCAGTTCATATTTTTTTACATTATAAATAATCAAATAAACCTGTGCTGGGCACAGGCCTCTTGCCATATAGGAAAGGTTTGAGCATTGATCACCACGCTAGCTCGATGTTTCTCATCGCCGTTTGTCTAAGAATAATAAGACTCAGTTCATATTTTTTTACATTATAAATAATCAAATAAACCTGTGCTGGGCACAGGCCTCTTGTCATATAGGAAAGGTTTGAGCATTGATCACCACGCTAGCTCGATGTTTCTCATCACCGTTTGTCTAAGAATAATAAGGAAGGACATGTAACTTTGAAAAAGTCACATTAATACTTGCTTGCGCTTGGGATCGAACCTGCACCTCGTGCATACGAATTCATACATAGAACCGCTAATCCAAGGCTACGATACGGAATATACATTCAGTAAAATGCATTTAATTTATTTAATTTGATGAACTATATATCCGGAAATAAAACAGTATAAAGCAAAACAAATAACTTCAATGCACATGAAACTACGAAACTACCAGTCAGTCTAGTCTAAAGAAAATGCAATAATCATAAAGCGACAATACCCATTTCAATGAAATATAGAACGTAGAACGAGTGACGTATGCAAAGCAGATGCTGAAATAAAACTTTATGCACTAAACCTCCGTGCTATAAAGCTCAGGATCGAAACTAATCATGCGTCAACCTATACGGGTCATGGGTCGCTCATACTTAATCGAGGTAATCCATTTGGTAGACAAGTTTTATACAACGACCATTTTGTGTTGACCCTCCCAACCTCGCTGTTATCAAGCGCTGAAGTGTGATGTGTGCAAAGCGATTTGTTGCGAGAGCTCCATTTATTCTGGCCATGGTTTATCAGGCCGTAAATTTCTGCTGGTATCTAGTGAGACGTCAACCTTCCGACGGGTGTGCAAAATTTTAGTGGAAAATACGACCCTTGCAGTAGATCGGTGACAAACAAATCCCATTTGCAGCAGTTCTTTCATGTTAGTTTTCGAGAATATGAATAGTTTAGTTCAGTAATAACTCGAACTTGTCATTCACAGTAACCTATTGAATTCAGTTCTGTTCATACTATTGAAATTCTAATAGTAGTACAAACTTGTATGCGTTAGTGGAGTTCTGTAACTGTCAAAATACGACCTCGGCTGTTAACATTTACTTTATTAGAATTTCTTCGATCGATGTGTGTGGGTTAGCAAATTAAATTCAATTGATAAACTCAGCAAATTGCAATCAACTGCTAGACATAGCCCAAACAAATGAGGTTCACTTTAAAAAGAAAATTTTGTTTTTCTCTGGAACGGAAAGAGTTTCAAAAAATAGAACGTACTTTTTGACGATAACAATAAATGTTTGCACTTAGGGGTGCAGCAATAAGCTCTATACCTCTCAAAACCAATCCCTTAAAGCGGTTACCCCAGTACCAATTTACCTCACCGAAATCTATCCAAATCCCCTAAGACCAGCCTTCATCACATAAATTTAGCAACAAGAATAACTTTCAAACTTTCCCCCGCAATGTATCAACATGGACTTAAATTTATATTTGATTAAAATCTTGCTTCTAGTTTTCAAATCTCGTAATTGGTTTTAGTTGGTGCAGAGTTGTTATTTTGATTTCGAGTAGGTCTACTAATTTCCTAAAAATCTTCTACGATTATTTTAAAACTGCGCAAAAGACTAAAATATTAGCCATTATATTACCATATGGCAAATATTTTGGCCTTCTGCAGAGTTTTAGGCCATCTAACCCATGTGTTGAATGCTTGAAATCAATCGCTCTATGCACCCCTTTAGTGCATAGAGCGATTGATTTCAAAATCGAGCCACTTCTCGGTCGTGTTTCTTCTTTGAATGGCAAAAAAGAAAAAATAGCGATCCTAAAATTTGGATTTTTGTTACAAGATCTCCACGACTAACTTGATTTCAATGGCGCCACAAAGACTTAGAGAATCTAAATAATATCTAAAGAAAATGTTTTATTTTATGATCAAATAAAACGAGTTGTACATTTGGAATCGTAAAATTCTCCAACAATGTAATGCCTGACAATTTATATCCGGACCAGTGAACACAAATGTTACTGGACACAACTTCGAGAAATGATCACTTGAATAAATCCATACAAAAGGATATTGATAATGGAATCTTTTATTAAACGTTAGGGATTTTCAAGAACACATTATTTTGTTTTAAATCTTTGTTTATCCAGTCTAATTTTTTCAATTAAACAATGTAACAGGCATTGGAAAGTATGGTTTAGGCAACATCTACAAAACAACGGGAAAGTTGTTCTTGTTTAAGGCTTCTGAAATTTCATCTTTCTGTTACCTGACGAATACGACTATATCGAATCGCTAGATCTTTTCGTAACATTCATCTAAACTAATATTATAAAGAGGTAATATTTTTTTGTTTGTTTGTTACGAATAGGCTCAAAAACTACGGGACCGATTTTAAAAATTCTTTCACCATTATGATTGTACATCTTTCCAAAGTAACATAGGCTATATTTTATTTTGAAAAAAAAAAAAATAGGGATCTTTGCAAAAACTTCGATAACATAAACCACGGCCGATAAAAATCACTATTGAAATACCTTAAATCGCGTGCGCTGCAATAACTATTGATGATGGAGCAAAATAATGTACTACGATTTTGTTGACCGCATTATTATCTACAGAAAAGTCGGCGGTAGTGTATATCTAAGTATTATAGTTACGCCAATATAAAAACTTTTATAGTTTTACAAACTATTTAAATCAGCAACGAAAATAAGATGTCGATATTCATACCATGGTATTTATACTTACCTAAATAACTTACTTTTTATTTAACAGTAGTTCAATACCTTTATATTGCGGTTTAAATTATTTTAATCGGATACTCCATTCAAAAGATATAGCGAGTTTAAAAATTTGGGTAACTTAAAAATTAACTAAGCATTTCGCTGCATCGCTCCCAAGCTCGCGCGAGAGAATCGAGCACTGAGCGCTCCCAGCGCCTTGACTATCAAAACGTTAGAACCTCCCAAGCTCGCGCGAGAGAATCTAACACCGAGCGCTCCCAGCGCCTTGATGAACAAAACTTTAGAACCTCCCAAGCTCGCGCGAGAGAATCGAGCACTGAGCGCTCCCAGCGCCTTGATGAACAAAACTTTAGAACCTCCCAAGCTCGCGCGAGAGAATCGAGCACTGAGCGCTCCCAGCGCCTTGATGAACAAAACTTTAGAACCACCTAAGTTCGCGCGAGAGAATCGAGCACTGAGCGCTCCCAGCGCCTTGACTATCAAAACGTTAGAACCTCCCAAGCTCGCGCGAGAGAATCGAGCACTGAGCGCTCCCAGCGCCTTGACTATCAAAACGTTAGAACCTCCCAAGCTCGCGCGAGAGAATCTAACACTGAGCGCTCCCAGCGCCTTGATGAACAAAACTTTAGAACCTTCCAAGCTCGCGCGAGAGAATCGAGCACTGAGCGCTCCCAGCGCCTTGATGAACAAAACTTTAGAACCACCTAAGTTCGCGCGAGAGAATCGAGCACTGAGCGCTCCCAGCGCCTTGACTATCAAAACGTTAGAACCTCCCAAACTCGCGCGAGAGAATCTAACACTGAGCGCTCCCAGCGCCTTGATGAACAAAACGTCAGAACCACCCAAGTTCGCGCGAGAGAATCGAGCACTGAGCGCTCCCAGCGCCTTGATGAACAAAACGTCAGAACCACCCAAGTTCGCGCGAGAGAATCGAGCACTGAGCGCTCTACCTACTCATTTATTCGCCAATAAATGAGTAACTACGATAATGTACTTACTATAACTGAAGGTAAGTACTAATAAATAGTTTGGAAATATATATGTGTAACTAGCAGTTACCCGCAATCAACTCAAATCAAATTCTCAAATCAATTCGTAACAAACAAACAAACAAAAAAAATTAAGGTAGTACCTATTTCTTTCATTCATTGGAGAGATAGATTTTTATACATAAATATCAGGATTTCCGCGGGTGAAACCGCGGGGCGCAGCTAGTATACAAATATAAAATGACTTAAATAGAATAAAATATATTTTTTTATAGATTTATGTTGTAATATCTCAATGTATTAGAATATGATAAGAAGCCTTATACATTCTGCTTTACGGCCGCGGCGGTGGCGTGTAAAATTTTAAAGTTCTCACAAATTAAATGTTCTGAGGTTGTGACGTGACTTAACAAACAACGCCGCTATTATCCTACAATCACTAGCGCTTGTATAAATATGAATTTTCCATACCTGATCACAGAATACACAGATGGTGTGCATAATACAGGCGCTACTAACTGATGTATTTACTAATCCTTCTATAACGTTATAATCAAATTTAGACCATTCAACAACACTGTTGGCCTTAGTTAATTACATGATTTCAAAGCCAAATCAATTAAGGTCATCACTTACATGATAGGAATCTGTATTAATCTGACTTGGCTATTTGAGATTAACATCTTGTTTAAAGGGATTAGTTGGAAAGCCTTCTATTGGTATTACATGCCTGTGTATATCATAGGTATGAAGTAAGGTGTGATAGAAATTTAGTACGATTTAGATTTGTTTACAATATTGTTTACTTGTAAGGTTCGGATCAAGAACTTTTTATTATGATGATGATTGAGTAAATGAAAACGTTTTGAGTATTTAATGTTTTAGTCAAATTTTGTTAAGCTTCACGTAAAAAATACTTTCAAGCCTTGATTCCAAAATTAGATATTTTCTATAACTTCATTTTTAAACAACGATGTTCAGTACATCTTGCTGCATTATTCATATTTTTAATAACGACGATTCATGACTACTGCAAACCTTTCAATATTCATAATGCAAACGTTCATTTGAAAGAAAGGTGACAGAACTTTGAACTTACAATGTCACTTTAAATCTCACCAAAAACCACCAACGCAAAAAGGCAAGCTACCTAAAATAAAAGATAAATTTCCAGCAAACACCATTTAACCCCGAAATAAATTAGTCTAGACCCCTCGTACATCACTCTCAAGTAATCTAGACATTTAGATAAAATATGGGTCCTAACATCAAAATTCCATTTTTGCCGCTGAAATCAACATAATCGCTTACTCAGAGAGAAGTGTGCATCAAAACCGCAAAAGGGTACTCGTAACGTATTTTATACCTCTAAAGGGTGTGAAAATTAGTGTGTTTCACCGCACTAGACAAAGTCTAAAGTGGTGCTTATCTCTGAAAGTACGACAGATATACACAGAGTTCATTTTGTAGTGGTTCGAGTTTTGTGCGTGACCGCCGGGTGGTCAAGCTTTTTGGAATTGTTAAAATAAAGTGTTTGGTTTTTCCTTGTATTTCTTTGTTTTGTATGTGTAAAATACTTAGACCAATTGATTGCTTACAAATTAAACTTTTTTACAAGTTTTTTATTTCTCAATAAAACCAAACGAACGTCAAATCTCATGAAAACCAAGCCTATTACTCAACATGAAATGGGGCAGGAAGATGATGAGTGCATACTAAAAATTCAACCCACGAAACTTATTTCACAAAATATGCTCCTCTAAAATTATTAAACCCTCAACAAAATCTTATTTACACCAGCTTAAGAGCTCAAAACTTGCCACAAAATATCAGCAACGGACACAGCTGTACCGGCGAACGGCGGCCATAAACACAGCGAAGAGCCGTGTGTTTACCACACGAAACTTTGAATATACCGCATCCCGCATTACAGGCCCCTAGTGTGGCCTAGTTTCACACGTTAACACACCCTGTAGAGTTTTTAATTTTATTAAACTTTGCTAAGAACTAACATTTTCACGCTGTTTTGCTTTTTTAACCTCTGTGTTGGTCAGGTTGTGTGAATAATTTTTGTTTTTTTTTTTGTATTTGTGGGTATAAACGAATTTGTTTTTGTGAAGGAATTGTTTTGAATCTTCTATATAATATCCATGTTAGTAATTTTATATACGAGTGTCAAAATTGATTTCGATTGATGTTGTACAGATCAAGAAATACTTTATTCTTGTATGTCAATCACCAATTTGTATATTAAATATATAATGTGTCTATCATGTATAATAGACACACTATATATTTCAAATCATGGACGTAAGTACTATAATATTCAGACCAAAAAATATTTAATCTAGAACGAATCAATAGCTTTTTGTTTAAAAATCTACAAAAGCAATTTTCCATCATCCATATTGATAACTTTTAATCTAAAACGACGGACAATATACGCTCACAGCAGTCTATTTTAATTAACGCCTGTAACAATGTCCGATAATGCAATCTATGTAAAATCGGTACAATAAATAAATTAAAATCGCGCACATTAATATGGATCACATCATAAATTGATACACTGTTTTATCTCAAAATATTCTGCTCTAAAATTTTGACGTTTAATCATAAAGCCCGTTTTAATTATTTTATGCAATATTGGAACTGAGTTTCGTGTTTTCGAACTATGTATGGGATATGGGTTTAATTTTAAGAGCTTTTAAATGTTATTTTTTGTTTGAATTGATGGATGAGTGGAATGATATAGAGTTGTGCTTGGTCATTTGAATCGCTAGTAAAAACTAAATAGGACTTTTTGGGCTTGAAATTTCGAATTTGAATGAAAGAAATTTATTTAAGCTAACGTCTTCATTTAGGACATTTTCTAAGACGAGGCAATCTGAGTAAACTAGTACACCGGCAACTTTAGTCTCCAAATAACAAACTGCAAGCAAATAAATATATCTTCTGTAAGTTTGTGCGGCGGTAGTCGCTAAAAACCTTTCTGTTAAACCACTTGACAAATTAACAGAAGTAAAAAACTTAATCACTCTTAAACCCTTGCCGACGGAAGTCAAACAAAACGGGACGGCTCCTACACAAAACGGATTCTTTTTAAGTAAACTAAAGCAACGAAATTATGCCATCAGTCACCAAACTCTTCTCGTTTTTAAGCCCCAAGTTGGGCGCCATTAACGCCAGAGCACTCGACCCTTGGAGAAACCTCCGCGGCTAATTAATAAAAGTGTCGCAGAAAGTTGTCACATAAATTACGACACTGACGCAACTGTGACGTAACAAAACGTTTTTATAACCTTTAAAACGACACGCATAATTTTTTAAGCAGGATACCTTAATTAAATGTTTAAAGGGATTTTTAAGGGAATCTCGGATTGTTCGGTGTTATGAGTTTTGTTGATAAATTATGCGGTTTGTGAGTTTATGCGGCGTTTTATTTACTTCATAAAACCGTATTATGGCTGCAATGTCTTTCTTTCAGTGAAAGAAAGGTTGATGGTACATTTATATTACGTATTCAATTCTCTTTGTGTTATTGGCTCTTGGGTTTCCGAGGAAAATTGTAGGAATAAACTTTTGTTAATAGAGAATACATTACGACTAAAATTAATAATTCATATTCAAAGACTACTTTGGAGATAGGCACAAAATGACCGAGCATCTTTAGATTAATCTGGACTTCTTTGAAACATACGCTTTTTGTGATCTTTAGCTTCTTTAAGTTAGATGTTATAGAATAAATAGGTATTATTATACCTTTCTTTTCCGATGAATCCTAACTAATCTTGCCCCGAAAGAGGTCTCAACATAAGAAGTTTACAATTAATTATCTTTTCGTAACATCATTACCATTACAGTCTGACGTCACTGGCCGGCACAGAAGGGCACTTTTGTAATACGTGCCCTAAAGGGTTCCACAATTTATGTTTTTACCTGTCTCCTGCAGCTGAGCGCCAACCCTAATTCAAATCCTTATGTGTTATGTGTCCAACCCTAACTGTTTAGCACCTTTGTGTACACTAAGGTTTATGTGGTACTTGCGAACCCCTAAACATTACTACATATGGGTTCCGTTCAGTTTCTTTTATGTTACCCGCTGCGCTGACCCTTATTTCTCTATGAATGTTTTTAAAAGAAAATGTATTTTATATTTTAACACCTTTTGAAATATAATCGGTGTACGCTTTAAGTGAAACCCTCTTTAATTCAGTCGTAAAAAATAAATGTTTTCCGAAAAATGGGGTCGTAAATATTAAATTCTGTACTGGGCGTAATCCAGATTCTTAGTAACCCACTCAAAAAATATTGAAGTACACAAGTATGCCTAAATTGCCTTGTTGACATGACACTTCTACAATCCTTTACAATGATAAAAATTGCTCTAATATGTAATTTCATTTTTTTTCAATAACCGATGTCACTTTAACTTATCATTCATACATTTAAGAGATTAGATTAAAACCGTCGCGTAATTTAAAAAGTTATTTTAAATCCGAAACTAAAGCATTACTCTTGTTTTGGAGTATCTAAAAAGCACTTAAACTAATGTACATATCAATCATTCTCAAAACAGAGTTCCTGGCGAATCAAATCTATCTGGTCTAATTTCACTCTATTGAACATTGTACAATGGAACAAGATTCTGCCCGATCGTGATTGAATTGTGGCATTGTGTTGACGTCTAATTGGAATTGTTTGTTGTTATTCATTGTTTTGGACCGTATCTGAATATCTGATAGTTGAAGCTCACAAGCTTTTACTTTCTAAGGCCTTGAGTATAGTGAGTAGAAGGTCGCTGTAGCGGACGCGACAGCGTTAAGCTTCGATTGCACAGATAGCCGAGTGGTAGCGGTCACCAAGCCATTTGGTCGATCCCCGCGTAGGACAAGTTTTTGTGCGACCCACAGATGCTTGTTCTGAATCTGGGTGTGTTTACGCATGCGAATTGAATGTCTGTAAAACCGTCGGCGACACAAAAATTAAATTCCTTAGTATAAGAGTCATTAATGTAGAGGTACTCGTAGCGCCTCAAATAAGAAGTTTGCCCGATGAGGTATTATGGAATCTGATTTAAAACTTTGTCGCTAACCGATACCGTTTACTGAGCAAGTGTTATCGGCTAATGACGTCATAGCCATAAGCATAGCTTTTTTTAATATAGAAAATGAAAAATACGTGCCTGCCGTACTCGATCAGTAGCATTACATAAAAAAGTCGCAAGCAATTTTTAAACCTATTTATCGCTATCGCTTAAGTACAAACATAGAGCTAAGATTCGAAGATGAATGCTAATATAGAGTGAAGAACATTAACAACAGGTTCACTGAGTAAGCTGAGTATATCATGCTCAAACTGTTACTTGATGTGTATTGAATATCTCATGTTATTTTACATTGGTTCAAATACGTTTTGAACTATTAATCTAATGAGAAACAAAATAAAAACTGTTTTCTAAGTATCCAACTAACAAAACAATTTTCCGAGTAAATAATAATATAAAAGTCGAAAGTCTTTTGTTTCTGAATTTTTAATCACTTTTTACGCTGTGTTTTGTTTCAAGGAAATATGTGGAATTAAATATTTTTGTTCACAAATAAGGAAACGAGGACCAGATTAGCGTTTCTTTTGTTGACCTTTTGTTTTCCTTCAAAACTTTTATTATTTAAGTCGAGAAACAAGAGATTATATTGTTTGTAGATTACGTAGTCATAATTATAAATCTAAATGGATGACAAAAGAAATGAGACAGATAATGTTAAGATTAAGTACGAGTACATATATGTAAGTAAAAAATGCCATCTAGTCTCAAACTAAGCAGAGTTTGAATTGCGAGTAATGATGATAATGATAAAAAACTCTACTGTCTGTTAAGCTTTTGTAGCTTAATTCTTAAATACTCACGTCCTAGTAGGCATTACAGTTTTATATAACTTGGTAAGAAGTGAGCTGAAAGCCAAAAAAATGGATACAGGTAGTTTTAGGATGAAGCAGTAACCGCAAAAAGTATTTGATAATAAATATTAATAAAGACCAGTTTTTTAATGTCCAAGTTAACAGTCTCAATGAGACTTTCTTAAAATGAAAAACATATTTCACTAGTACCTGTATGTGTATAAGCTGAGTTATTGAGAAAAAAAAACATGGTGTATAAATTATTATGTAATAAATCAATTCGGCCATCACCACCTGAAATACAAAAAAATCTCCGTCCAAAAGCATGTCATTTCCAGACCGGTAACTCAACACAATTAAAAGTAAATTAATAAACAATGTAATAACAAATAATCCAATTAATTAATATCTACCGTTGTATGAACATAAATTGAAATCGTTAATTAGTCCAGCCATTAATGAGAGCATCGCAAGGGAATCGCGTTAATCACAGTTGCCCGGTAATTGTTCATCGATCCCTCATCCCCTTTCCGTTGTAATTATCCCTAAAACGTACCCCTAACTTATAGCAGTCGTAATAATTTACACCTTATTTAACTCGCGATGTGTTTTTATGACGGAGTTTACATTACTTTAGAGGATAATGTAATTCTTGTTTAAGTATTTTAGAAGGAAGGAGGTTAGGGTTGGTTATTCTTTTTCTCCTTAGTGTATCGTCTAAGGGTTCGGCAACTTCTCTTTACTTATCTATGTTCGTTAATGTCGATATAGATAATATTAACGAAATCCAGATCAATACCCAGTTGCAAAGACAGCGTTGTTGGTGGAAAAATACATGACCTCACTTACACAATTGTAATTGTCAATTCTCATGGCTTGAAGATGTCACAGCTACTGGTGTTAAGATTCTTAAATAATTAATATTCGTCAACGTTCCCACAACGCCATCTAGTCTCAAATTAAGTATTAATACGAGAGTAACTTGTGTCAGACATAGAACAATGATCGTGCTCATCACACAAACATTTATCCTGGGTGGGGATCGAACCTACAACTTCCGGTATAGCAGACAGTGCCACTAACCACTAGACAGGGCAGTCAAATAACATCAAAATAAATTATTTTCAATTACAGTTAGTTCAGAGTAAATATTTCACTCTTTTCATCCAAAACCGTATCTAAAATTGTAGTGGAATTCATGTCACGCTCTAATGGTGGATGTATGGGGGCTCTTCATACGCATGGGGTCATTCTACCCCTCATGCACAAAACCCAGAGGGACGTCAATCTGACAGGACTGGTAAAGAGGGGTGTCGGATAAAGACTAAAACGCGTAATTGGTGATCAATTTATTTAGCAACAGAATTTTGAAAGTAGGGTTTTCAAAATCATTCGTTATAAAATTGGAGTAGTGTAGAATGTTGAAGGTACGGTTTTCAAAATAATTCGTTGTAAAATTGTAGTAGTGTAGTGGTTAAAATTAAGTTAATAATTTAATACTAAGTATTTATAAAGTAAAGCGTTTTAAAATTCAAACAATTTTGATCAACATGATGTTTTCAAAACTATTAATTAAATTATCTAAGAATTTTGATAGCAATTACAAGTTGAAAACTTTGTAGACACTAATCATTATAATATTAGGTATTTAATTATATTTCAAATGTTACGAGATTTTTCGGAAGAGCCAGTAAATAATTTCATAAAAGCACAATTTTGTAATCGTATACCCCAATACGATTTTACATAAACAATTTTGCTTGCCAATTCAAAGATGATGAAAATAGCAGCATTTCACTTAAACAACATAATAAGTCCGAAACAAGCTGTACTAGCTTTAGTAAACGCACTGCTATTATCATTAGTCCTGTTATAGAATACTCCTCAACTGTATTCTATGTATGAGAGTACCCGTAGTACCCCCTTTGCCGTGTTTAATATACGTGGCACGTTTTGGTTCCAGTCGCGAAGTAATGTTAGTTCACAAAATTTAGAGTTCTACCACGTGAACTGGAAACGCAGCGTTTAGCTGTAGTTTAGTTGGTTTTCGATAAATTTCAGAGAAAAAGAAGTCGTTTTATACGTGATAAGGATTTAAGAATGTATTTTGTATGAAAAAGTTAAATGAACTAGGTATCATTTTGATTTGAATCTATTAAATTGTAAATTTCTCAAAGGTTGATGCAATGCCATTACCTACCTTAAAATTTCAATCAAAACTTGTAACTTCAAAAACATAATTAAATTCTCATGTAATTAAGAATCCATCTGTAACGTTAATTAAAGTAGCAATCAAATCACTGCGACTAAATTATCGATCAGAGAGCGAGCCACTACTTCTTAAAGTAAAAAGTTAAAGTTGCTGAAGCGAGACGCCGCTTTACACCGTGTATGCTCTGTCTCGCTTACACAACTACAACTCCTTTCAGTCTTACTGGCCTGTTGGTCTAGTGGTTAGTGGCCCTGACGGCTGTACCGAAGGTCGTGGGTTCGATCCTCACCCAGGACAAATGTTGTGTGATAAGCACGATTATTGGTTCTGTGTGTAATTTATCTATACTATGTATGTATTTAGAAGTATATAGGTATGTATAATAGTTGTCTAGTACTCCTAATACTCTGCTTAGTTTGACACAAGATGGCATTGTGTGAAAGTCATGAAATATTGCATTATGTTATACTTTAAGAGGAGGTAGTAGACCCCTTGAAGGCTTTAAACTTTCGATACGGTCAGCAAATTTCGCTTCGTTGTAAAACGGTTTTATGTATCATAAATACGGTATAGTTAGTTTAAGTGCTCTCCAGACTATATGGGTAATCGAAAGCCTTGTTACACGTCCAACAAGATGTTAAGAACACTTTGAAATAACTTATGGCTTATGTTAAGGCTTTATTACGAGTATAGTGCCATTAATGTTTAAGGAACTTAGTTGGTAGTAAATAAACCGATTAATTAGGTTCAAATTATTTTGGCTTTTGGGAGAAATTTTACTTTTTGACTTTTTAGTTTTGAGTCTTCGGTTTGTAATAAATAAGTTGAGATAAACTAACATATGGGACGAATAAAATGTAGGGATTACATAACGTTTTGTATGCATTTATTTATGCACCAAAATATACATACTTCGTAATACGCCTTTTTGTGATTAACGACACAAGTGGCCTCTTAAACCAGAAAATAAACACCCATTCTACTAAAACAAACGATCATTTAATCTCGAAATTCAAATATTCTTTAGCCTCCAACATATTTGCGTAACACTGGCCCATATATTTATTGAGCTGTGCTTGTTTCAGACCTAGGGAGCAAGGAGCGGCAATATCCGGTGTTGGGAAATGCGCTGAGCGCGATGCGCGGGATGGCGGCCTTTGTGGTGCTGGCTCTGCATCTCGCAGTCGCCAGCGCCGGGAAGTGTACCACGTGAGTACCATTTAATCTATTTTAGTGTATATTAAAGCAACAATATCGCATGATAGAACAAGTTTTTAGTATACTGTACTCCTTTTCTGAGAAATTAAATTCTAAAATAAAAGTATTGAGATCGGGAAATCGACTATGCTCAAGTAAGGATGTCTGACACTAAACGTTACGCAAACGGCTAGTTTCGGCATGTTATGGAATGATTCGACCACTCGACGATTTTTTCCGGGAGTCTCATTCGATTGTTCTAGACTAGAAGTCGGAATCTTACCGACCGAAATTACTGGATGCTTTACCCTTTCCTGATATAAGGGAATGGTAAATCACTCGTAGGTGACGATGAAAACTATTGCACCCTAACTTAAACAATGTTATAATAAATCTTCCCAACTTTAACAATTTTAAAATTCTTTTCAAAGATTTAAGAAGAAAACAAGCATTTCCCGTTATTTATTCCTACAGCAGAACTAGCCTCTAACTTAATAAAAATAATAAAATGCAGCAAATCAGCGCCATAAAAAAAAATATTTCCCTTTAAGAAATGTACTAAACTAAGCCCCACAAACATAACAGCAATCAAATAAAAAAAACACCTCTAAACATAACTTGACCTTACATGAATGGCTGGCTTTAAATATAAAAAAAATACCGACACTTGGAACGTTTCACGTTTCATTCGGGCAGTGGGGCGAGGGGCGTAGGGAAAAGTGAAAACGTGTCAAGCGTCACGTGAGTAGTAAATACTGCACCTGTTAGCTCGAGTGCTCGAGTTGTGGGACACCGGGTTAATGGTAGGTTTTTGTTTTTTTAATGACGACTTTTTTGTGTAGATGGCAAATTTTTGTTGGTAGGATTGGGTAGGGTTGTTAGAAAATTTTTACGTGATGTGTTAAGTAGAGTTGTGAAGAATGTTTTTTTTTTAATCGAACTGTAAAGATTTTTTTTAAATAAAAGGATTTTTTTTATTCGAATAAAAACGGATAAAATGTTTCAGTTGATATTCTTAAATAACATATTAAATCAATATCTTTCTTACCGTTTTCTTTACAAATATCTTTTCCTAAAATACATTAGACGATAGCACTTAACGCAAAAAGTTCTCAGATAATACTTTTTCAAAAGATCGGATGTAAAACGACTTGCCTACAAAGGGGTCTCTAGGAGGGCTAATTTAATTCTGAATAGTCATCGAGTTAATGACTTTTGAACCTGGTCGGTCAGGGGTCTCTTAATGATAAGAGGAATTGCTACAGCTTTGGAGAACCCTATAAAAAGCTAGTGGCTTATCAAAGGATTTTGGGCACAAAGAAAGTTTTGGAAGAAATATTGATTGATCCGATTTTACTCTGTTCCTTGTTGGACCATTTTTTTGTTTAAACTTTCATAAAGATTTATTCTTTAGTTTTAGTGCTTCAAATGTGCAAAAAAAGGCATTCAGATTTATTTTTTCCCACTAATCTTCGTCTTTATGCATACTTTGATTAAAGATCACGTACAGATCTCAAAGCTTGTGATATCATAATGCGTCGTAATGTAGATACGTCCTTACCTATGTAAAAGTACCGTACCGTACCGTAAAGTCATGTTTTATAATATTCCCAATATTTCGTATTTCATTTTGTGAACACAATGACATGATACACACAATGCCAACATTCGGGTAACGATGTAATGTTTTTAATTAATTTAATGAGCTTAACTTGTGTTCGTAACCGAGTATTGTGTAAATTAATCATAGGTTTTGTATTTTATATTTTAACGAATGACGGTTGAGTGAAATACGATATCAAGGATTTTGTTGGTTTACCAATGTTTGGCATTTTGGTATAATAAACAATTTTCGAACAAGCTACATACTACTATATCACGATGTAGCCATCATGTACCTAATCAGCAAAAACGTATCGTTAGTTAATAATAAGGATTCGATTTCAAACTATTAGTCGATCTTGCTCAACTAAAAGGATAATGGGAAACTTGATAGGAGTGAGGAAACAGAAAGGTGGGCTAGCCCAAGAACTTTTGACGATAATAATAAGTTTTTAATACAATTCTGACAACCACGCTTCACCATGGACTATTCTGTTATGATAGATATTTTTCCATGTAAAATGAGTGACTGAAAGCCTCAAATATGGATTGGAAAAATATGACGCAAAATTTTGTACTTACTTACTGTACTGATACAAACACTTGATCGAAAGCACTACTGCCTTTCATCCGATTATTTATCATTTTTCCCCATTGTACTTAATTATACTTGTTACAGTCAGCGTTTCTTATGATTGATGGACATTTGCTAATGATTACGCTAAGAATACTTCGAGGATGCCGGCTTCTCATTATGGACCGAAATATCTGACAGTTATCTGGCTTATGAATGAGATTTGGGAACGAAACGTTTTTGGTTAATAAGTGAAAATATGTTGCTATGTACGAATATTTGATAATGTGTTTTATGAAATTTAGATCAGGAATAACCTTAAACATGGTTTGTAACTTCATCATTGCCTAAATTCCATTCAAGATAACTAACAATTTGAGCAAATGCCAACCAGTTTAATTTACGTGACGTACTCTGTGCACAAACTGCAGTTGTCAGTCACAAAAGATACGAAAAAGCCATTACTCCCATTAAAGTCAACACTGTTCAAGTCACTACACATCACAAAAACACTTTTGCATCAGCCTGTAGAAATTCTGTTTGTCACTCGTTACACGGTGCGCCTCGACACAGAAAATCAATTAATCATTTTCCTCGGCGCTAATAAAATTTACTACTCCACGTCACTCTTGCTAAGGGCTTAGAAAACTCGATTTATTTTAGAAAGTCATCTATTTAATTGAGGCAACTTTGCAACTTTGTGAAAGGGGACGTTACCAAACGGGATTTCGAAAAGTTCTCCTATAAGTTTTTTATTGTTAACGACAATCCTTCTGGAAGGTTTTTTGCTTCGGTTATGTGGTCCGGGTTTAGCTTTGATGTAGGGGACGGTCGGTTAAGCGATGGCATTTTTAGGGGAATGCGTAGCTCCTTTTTATTGTTAAAGATTTTCGGAAAAGTAAGCGTGTTTTTGGGGATCTTATTTTGTTCGTGTTCCGGGGTGCGTTCTTTGATTACAATTGATGTTTTTATGGAGTATCAGCAAATAATATAAAATTTTGTCTAATACTATTATGACGTATATTTTGGAAATATACTTGTTCAAAATACATACTTAGTTAAATGGAGTTCAATCTCAAGTCATCATTTTGTAAGTGGTTCTTAATAAATTTATTAAACAGTTGTATAAGACATCCATTTATTAATTTCGCTTTTATCTTTTACTGAAATTGTGAGTGAATCAAAAATTGAAGAACTTAATTAAAATTTAATATTAAAGCAATTATTGTCAACATGTAATGAATAACCGATTTCCGATGCGTTATTAATTCGTAGAATATTTGAAATTTCAATTAAACCTTATTGAATGTGTGAATTCAGTGTATACCACAAATTCTATATTCCGTGACATTTAGACTGGTTTCTCGATAATTGTTCATCCACTAAACTAATATCACAGTATGATGATATCATACAGCATGAAATCTTAATATAAACGAATCCTGTGCCTACGCTATCGGATCGTTCCGTAGGATCGTGGCATGATACAGTCGCAAGCTTGTCGCAGTCACGAGCGGACGGTGTGTTATTTATTTAAGTAAAATGCTGAATAGTTGGGCAATCCTATCACTGCCACGTATCGCATGGTTGTAGACATTTATATTTTAGAAACGGCTGAGTTAAGTTACTGTATGTACTTTGCTTATGTCATTTTCGAAAATCCAAATAGTCTGTACTGTCAGCAAAAAAGAAATCTAATCCATTCGAATTCTGTAAATACAAGCAATAGGCAGCAATAGGTTTTTTTATTGATATCATATTGTTAACACAACCGCTTGGTGCATAATATATTAGGATTCTGATCACAAGTCCTTTAACTCAATTTTGTTTGCCAGCTACGAAAATAGTCGTAGCTGGCTGTACCAAAATAAGATACTAGGAAAATTAATATTCTAGCGTCAATATACTGTAGGGATTATTCAATGTTATTATAGTCTCTTCAGACAACAGGATTGTAAAGTCTTACGTCAGATATGAAGCGCATAGAATAATGACTTTGATTTTGTAGACTGAATAAAGATGAAATATTATAATGTTGGGGTATTAGTTTTATTCTAGTATCGTATAACTCTATTGCATTTGTTTAAACATACATACATTGTGCATTGAAATTACAACAATTAAATAGATTGTTAATTAAAAACAGAAAACTTTTTACTCCTTTAATTTCTTCGTAATAACTATCGTGAGCTGGATTCATAATTATATGGTAACATATTATGCCTATACGCGGTGGAGTCGCGAGTCAAACTCTGCGCCTCGCGAAACCGCCGCGTCAGCTCATAACTAAGGACTCCGGTTGTATCCGAAACTAGTCGAGCTATCCCGGCAAATACGCGGCAATAACCCGTTATCATAATAACGACTTTCTTTAAACTTTTTTTAAACATTTCGATTTCCAAACACGTATAAACAGATATTCCCAGTTTTCTTGTAAAATCAGAATATTTATCATCATCAGCCTATTACAGTCCACTGCTGAATATAGGCCTCTTCAAGTGCACTCTACTAATATCTGTTTTTAGCCACTCGCAGTCTTACTCCAGATTATTTATAGATTTGTAAAAAATCATATAAATCTAAATTTTACTAGTGCTAGATCAAATGCCTATTGTAAGTCATACACCAACTCGATTAGACCGTAGTCTCCATGGTATTGACTGTCAATTTGCGATTTCGACTTGACTAATACTCTGTATGGAGTAGTCATTCAAACAAAGGTGATCTAACGGGATGTATGCTGCTTCCCCGTACAAGCTTTTGAGTATGAGGCTAAAGTTACTAGAAATGTCATAGCAGTAAGTTGATGCAAATTCCAGTACGGATATATTAGACTTTAGAATGATTTAATGTGATGTGAAAAAATTGAAACAAATACTCGCTTCTGCTTCAATATCTTACATTCAAAGATATTTTATGTACATTATTGTTAAGTTTTTTAAAATAACTTACTTTGTTGGCTGGCTGAGGTGATGCTGGATTGGGTATTATTGGAAATTTAGAGGACGTCTAAAAACAAATTTCTACCTATTCTTTTCAAAATTGATAGTATTATGTAAGATTAAAGTAAAGATGATGATGGTGTTTCCTATTTTTACTGACACTGATAACATAAATAGAAGAAATGCAGCTCTTAAACTTCCAAAACATAAATTAATCTCCCAGAATTAATCAAACACGACACTCCAAGAGATATTAAGGACGATTGTCTTGTATCACAGACGGCGGCCAATCAAAACATCTTGAGGGCAACTAGATGCAAATCGTATGGAAATATAGGCATTGACCACTGTTGACACTAGTTTTGCACCTAAATTGGTTAGCACTAGGTCACTAAGTTATAGGGGCTCGGCCTAAGTGTCGGTACGGTTTGACTGGTCATAAAGGTTAGGCTGTAGTTACCGCGGTTGGTTTGTGAATTTGTAATCGTACCGACTCCACTTCTTGACATCAAATTGAGATGAAATTTTGCATATTTTTATTACAGAACAAGTGGTTTGGTGTCTTTTTTCTAGGGAAAGGGAGTTTTGCTCTGCTTTGGATCTTCTATAGTGTGGTATTATACATTCAATGATAGTACAATGCGATAGTTCTTTTGAGTTTACCGGATGATGGAGTTAGACGGTGGCCATAACAACGTCGTCACAAAACTTCTCAGTTTCCTCGTGTTTTCTCTAAGCTGTTCGTTTTTTTAATACTGATCTGTTTTTAAATCTTGTATTCAAAGGTATCTTTTGTAAAAAGACATATGTTACTTACAAATTAAACTTTTTTTCATTGGCCAGTTCCAGCACACCTCTACATCCAAGTACAAACCATCGCATTGGCTTATACAGGCTTTGACGCTCAATCCTTTGTGACGCAACGTGTACCTAGATGTTAGTCAATGAAACAAAATTTGTTTGACTCTCTCCACAGACTAGGCTAACGAGACGCCTATTGTTCTCGACTTAGACTAAAAGGACATCCGTGTTTGAAGATGACGGTTATAGTGCTTGTGTGTGTGTATACTGTGGTTATAAATTACTCCATCACATTCACGCAACGCCATCTGGTATCAAATTTAGCATACTAAAGTAGCTTGTGTTACGAGTACTGGACAACTGATGAACATACATGTATGTATGTTATAGATAAATTACACCCAGACAGAACAATAATAGTCTTGCTCATCACACATTTGTATGTGGGTGGGGATCGAACCCAACGAACAGGCCCGTCTTCACTGCTGTAATCTGGAGTATTTAAAAAAGAGTGTAAGACACTCGCATTGCGGTATTTATTATCCATCACGCAAATTATTCTTCTTCATAGATGGTGGGAGGTTACGTAGGTGTTAACAAGTAATATCAAAGCGGTAAATATTTTATTCTTACGTACTAATAAATTTGCAGCTATGCATGTTATACTTAGCCTCAATAATAATGTGTTCTGTTTACCTTCTATTTAAAAGGGTAACTCGTTTTTCAAATTCTAACACAAAAAGTATTCAAAATGTACCTACTTATAGGATTACGTTTGCGATTAAAGTTACGTTTTCAATATAAAAGTTTTATTTACTTTGAATGTCACGAAGTTCAGCTTTAGGCCGCCTAATACAATTTAGTTTAGGATAATCCTAGTTGGTTAACTATAAATGGATTTTTATTTCAGCCTAAAACCCTTTCAGATAGGTTTAAAAAATGAATTGCTTTAAAGGTGTATCATTTTTTTTTCTAAAGTTATCCAAATCTTTCACCATTCACATTAATTAAAAAAAAGCAAACATGTGTGCTAAGCGTTTTAGATTTATTTTTCTTTTAATTATAAATCGCAAACTTAAACACCTCATAACACCAAATATCAATTCAGCAACCACCATCTAGAAAAGCAAAAAAAAAACACATAAAGGCATGTCAATAGGCCCTCGATGTAAAAGCTCCAGGTCACTGGGCTTAAGGCGAAGCCGAGGCGCCATCACATGAATAATTCATTACAGCGTAATGAGCCGCAGGCAACTTCCCAGTCACACTACACGGAAAATCTATGGAAGAAGGAACTTGCCCTTAATGATTTTACAAAAAAAAGCAGCTTGAAAAGTTTAATCGTTTAGTAACTTCAGAAGCGATTAGATTTAATGAGGTTTTGGTAATGACTAGATGAAGTAGAATAGGTATAGGTATAGACATAATTACTAAGGAATAACTTAAGTATGTAATTTCATTTTTGGTATAAGTATATAAATTGAGTACTAGTTACAAATAATAATATGAACACCAAAATATAGTCGGAGATTTGTCACTGGGCTTGTTCTTCATTGTCAAATGGCTGGGAAACGCCTGGCTGGAAATAGCTGATACACTAGATAACACATAGGTCATACACCAGGCTTGGCTGTGGCGCAGAGGATAGCGGATCGACCTTGAATCCAAAGGTCATGGGATCGATTCCCACCTAGGATTCTTATTCTTCCACGGTCGGTGCGTGATGAATTAGTGTAGTGTAGTGTTTCCATGGGATGAGCAAAGTTAAATTTATAAAAAATGAGATTCCGGGGTAGAGGTAGTAGTTACCCCGAGGAACATACTTTATCGCCTATAAAAAATAAAACGTTTATTATCCATAAATCCTTATTCAAATCTCTTTCAAATTGCTACAAGGAATAGTAAAACGACATCGATAAACTCCTAATTCCCCAATTTTGGCTGAAATCGAATATTATTAATGTATTCGAGGGCAAATTGCCGAGTGTATTAGAAAGGAGTATCGTTCAATCAGTGAATATTGTGGATACAACACCAGATGTTACCAACACATGGTTGTTTCTGTTCCCTTTGTGTGACCAGAACCTCTACTATGACCTCTTAAGGCAAGACTTGCAATCGTGTGAGCGAGATAGAGCTATAAGATTGATAGTGTTGTCTCGCTTCCACAAACGCAGAAGTCCTGCTTTATGAGATCGTAGTAAATGCAGTTTAGTTAATAACACCGCCAAATGTTGTTCGTTTGGTAATAAGCGGTCAGCTGTAGCTAGCGTAAATGTTTTGTCCAGTTATAGAAGTAACCTGCAATTAATATGGTTGAATGGAATTAAGAACAATTTACAATGATCTATTATAAAAACATCACGATAATGTGTCAATCATAATGTTTCCAGGCGGGTTTTCGTAGCGAAAGAACCACTAAAATTGCATCATCAATAGAAATTCTAGAAGGGTAGATAAATGAAGATATTTTATTGCAGGCAAAAAATATTACCAGATATTTCAAACATTAATACACTGCATCTTGTAATATCCATAATTCGTAAAGATCCGACACGAATCATTAAATTATCACATTTTAGCGCCATAGTTCTTAAAGGAAGTATGTAATAGATGTCATCAATATTTTGAAAAAGTATTATAAACTTGTGATGTAAAAAGAAACATCCTTTTACTTACCAACATAGTAATAATATGTTATTAAAAAGGTCCAAAACGCCGAAACTATACATAACCCTCGAACGGTAAACTTAATCAAACCGCAATATCCAAAAGCCAGACCTTTCATAACCCAAAGAAGGCTTTAAATATCCTTAGCAGGAGAATTTCCCTTTTTTTTTCGGATATCACGTATGAACCATTACCATTCCTATTTATTTGTAGGAGCGATTCAACCCGCGTCAAGTATTGAAGGCACAATGAAGTCACGAACGCACACCACTTTGCTGACATAGGACCTTAAATATATCTGCAAGATTGTTTTGTTCAGCACGGTCATTGAATTTTATAATCTGAGTACTCGAAGTCGTAAGCAAAATACTGTTTGCATTTATACTGCGGGTTTGATTTAAGCTAGGGTCGAATTTGAGAAAATATTTATTGGAAAACGCTGAAAAGAAGACTATCTTCTTAGTTTTGCTTAGAAAATACCCTGAAAGATCATGTTTAGGCATAATAACCTCAGGTAAAAGCTTAACAGTATTACGGTGTCACAAAAATATAGGCCCTGTATTTTACTTAGTAAAAACGCGATGATTGATACGACTACGTATATGCTAAAGAATAACATTTTCCCGCAGTCTTTATCCACAACAAGCAAAGATTTATGACACATCATTTTTCAAATTAACTTCAAGGCCCTTCAAAGATTACGGGGTCTCGAAAAAGGCTACACAATATTTCACACTCAGTTGTTACGTGTACGCGTCAAAGGAACTTTACAGGCTTGTTGATACAAAGCCCAACAAAATCTTGAACACTAAACCTAAACTCGAAAGTTCAAGACTACATGTTCAAAGGAAAATTTGTTAAGAATAAAATTCGAACGAGTAAAGATTTTGCGAATATAAAAATGGTCATTAAAAAGCTATCACTTTTGTTACGTCCAGCTTATACGGAGAGAAACTGTGAGAAGCAATCTTTTCTAGAGCGATTCGTATCGATTGAGCCAACGGGCGTTGGCAAGTGTCCATTTGTGAGCCTTTTGTTATTCGAATTCGCTCCAAAAGTATGTACATGCCGCCACATACAGTGTTTTTGTGGTCGAAGCCAGACCGGCGGATTCGATGTTTTTTTGTAAACAGATATAAAGATTTTGCTCCATTTACAGTTGTTCTAGTTTTCATTTGATTTTCGTTTATAGCTTGATCGTTTTCGATAACGATTTTCGGTTCGCAATTGGGCCTCACTAATTACGTCGTGACCGGTCACCTTACAGAAAGTAATTAATTTCGTTTGCACCGAAACGTGACTAGAATTCCAAAGAAGAATTTGTGAACATTGTTGACGTTTGCGTCGTGGTTTCCTTAATTATGTCATTTGGTAGGCTGTTTTTGAGATGTGCCAGTTAATTTCCTGAATATTTGATTGAAATTAACAAAGAAATGTAATTTTCTTCACCAGCATATTTCCACACCCAGTTGACTACCTTAAACCATTAACTTAATGTATTTACTTTATCACACTGGTAAAAAATCTGCTGACTTTATGAGTCAGCAGATTTTTAACCAGTGTGATCTAGTAAATTCACATCAAACCAAAGCTAAACCAAGCAAAATACCAATTACAGAAAGGAAAGACGGATCGTTTATTCGAGAAACTAAAACAAAAGTGAGCCTTCATAAGGCTTTGTCCAAAGCCAAGCGTCACACGTCTGCAAAGCGAGAGCACAAATAAACCAGCCAACTTGTTCCGGAAACCACAGTACACTAGTTCTGAAATAAGTTCCAACCATAGGAGTTCGTTCTAACTTAGTTTCCTGACTTTGGATGTCATTTGACACGGTCTGCATAACACGTGTTTAAATTGGATCGTCAACTGAAATTATATCATAGTTTGAAGGTATAATGATCATTTGAACCACGCTAAATTTTGGGACGATTTGTGAAGCTTATAAATGACCTTGTGGTATCGACTACTGAACACTGTCATGAACGATTTTGATTCTTCCTTTAATAGCAATATGGTTGATTTTTGTTTAACGAAATCGGTCAACACTCAAAAAGTTTTGTTTCAAGCCTCACAGAAGTTGTATCCAAGATTTGTGCTTGAAACTACTTAGACGTAACTTTAGAAGCTCGATATCAAATACTTGTAAATATAAGACGGCTTTAAACTTAATAGTAATGTGATCATTTAAGTTAAACTTTAGTAGAATATTTGACTTACAGCTATTTTTCAGAATTTAAATGTATGATTTTATGACCTGACCAACAAATCTTTTTATTACAATACCTACTTAAAATACTCTTAACGAAAGGACTGAATCATAATATGTTTCAAGGTGTCGTTCATTTCAATTATATCACTTATTTGTGAGTAGTGCCAATTCAATCAAATTGATTTGTCAACTTTCTACATAATGTACAAGAATTCTGTAGAATGTTTTTGTCGGGAAAATATAATCATATCTGTAAATGTGAAGGCCCATCTGATGTCGACGTATCGACCAACCCTTATCAAATGTAGACATTATGGAGCCATTCGTCTAGCAAATAAAAAAAAATACTATTTCTTTTGTAACCATATTTATTTGTAGTTGCTTTTCCCGTATTATAACGTTACGTAATATATTATTATGGAAAATCCAATGGGATGTTGAAAATGGAAATAAAACGATCATATTAAAAAGTATGGTCGTTAAGATCAAATAATTTGACAATAAGGATAGTTCATAAAATCTGTAAAAAAATAGTGGTCAATAAAAAAAGAAGGAATCTTTTAAGATAAAGAGCAGTAGGAAACAGAGCTTCAAACAATAGATAAAGTCCAGAGTACGAAGCAAACAGCAATGAACATCTCGGTGCATAGTTTAAAACTAACTAAACAGTATCAGGCAACTCAAATAGACGTAGGCGCGTTCTTGCACTCAAACAGGATGTAGCACGAACGGTTTCGTCAAACAAAATTCAGTATTCTGTGCACACGTAGGAAAATACAATAATTCGAACGTGTCCAACCGATTTGTCGCATTGCAGACTCTGGTTTGGAAAATTTTCAATATTTCCCTACGCTTAGAATTGAATTTTGTTGACCTATGTTGTTCAATGTTTGACTTTTACGCCGATAGGAACTTACTGTTCCTAGTGGAACGAACGGATTCGGTCGGAATTTTATTTCGTTTTTGTTGATGAAAATTTGGCCCGTTGTCAAAATCAGATTATGGTTGGTTCTGTACAAGAGATTTATTTCGGATAGCTTGAATAGAATAGGTTTTCTGAAGGATATCGTTGGAAAAAGTTTTATAGGAATGTTTTTAGGAAATATTTCGCGTGGGAAACTTGGATACTTCAAAAGTAATTTTGTCAAGAACTTTTTTCTATTAAAGTGAATCTATTATGTCGAGTAAAATATATATTTATATGTGATTCCCTTCTATTTTCTCCATATCGAAATCTTGTATTCCCATGCTTCATACAATTCACAGAAATTTAGAAGCACTTCCAAATATTAACTCCTTTTTTTTCTTTGCAGTGGTTTCTCAGTAGTGGCACCAGAGGTCGCAGTGCCAGGGAAGACTACAGCAATCCTGGTGACGCTTCATGGTAGAGCTGGCGACGAGACACTAGACCCCCTCAACGTTACTGTCAGGCTTGAAACACAGGACGAAGATAATGACGTCAAACTGCTTACTTCTGCGAGTCAAATGATTACAGGTGAGTTTAGACAATGTAATTTAGAAACTGAGAGCGAAACCATTTTTTTTTATTATAAGTAATTTAATTTTCCTTAATTTTTTCAACGTTTTAGTCTGATTTATGATCGGATCCCTGGTAAATATTTCGAATAAATGCTTATAATTATCATTATATTTATTTAGGTTATCTTTAAGTCCCTGCTTTATTAAGAAGATCATAACCTGTTAGTTCAATGTTAAAAATCACATTTTCTTATACTCGTTTTCTAACTTTACCCGACCACGTATTAAAAATCATAAAGGAGCGCATAAATGAAAATTTATTCAACTCCAAGAGTCTTGAAACTTGTTTTATTCATTATCTCATCCGTATGTATAGCAAGCGTCGTTATTGTATCTCCCGTGCAATAATAAAGAGATTCTGAAAAGCTTTCAACGTTAAAAGTGCACTTTCTATAAAAAAGATAAGATTTATTATCAACTTCGAGTCTCAGCTAGGTTTTTCTCGTTCCACTGTTTGAAGGATTGTTAAAATAGTAAAAAAAATACTTGAAACAAATCTTTCTGTTGCTGTTTCCTTGAGAGAAGATCTCTTTGGAGACTGTCTCTACCGTTGCGCTTTTTACTTTAATAAATTACTATCACTTGGCATATTTAATAAACTAATGGAGTAAGCATACGCTAAGTAAGTATTATAGAAATGGATCTTTTAAGGATGCTAGATCTATATAGATTTTCTGAAATACTTTGCTCTTGTTTTAACTGTATTTTGTAGCTAACAATTACTTCCTAACGTTTCCTAAGGCATTTTATTGCTATATCGAAATGAAAATTGTCATAAAATCGAATAATAAAATTGTAGGAAACGCCGTCTAATATGATTTTGATGCTTCGATCCCATAGAATCGTGTCCCAGATTCGATCAAGTTATTACTACCGTAGTAAAAATCTCATTTCGTTCGCCAGACGTTGCTATTGAAAACTCGACTTATTGCCAAATAGATATAAACTGTGCTCAAAATTCACGTAACCGGAAATATTTTCCTTACAAGTACCTTGTGATATTGATATTCGGCGAAATTGTGAGGTAGTTGGAGGCCGACGGTGTGTTTGCCTCGAAATACATTTAGGATTATACGAAGGAAGTTATATGTTAAAGGAGGAAATAATATTGGCATCGTTAGTTTTTTCATCTTACTTATTGGCCTTTTTTGGTATACAACTTTCTTATTATTGTATTTCTGCTTACACTGAAAACAATCATACTTGGGATCTTAAAAATAAGTCATAAACAACACCTTTTGCTATAAAGCTCATTCCATTGCAAATCCGTGTCAACTTCCACAAGTTTCCGAACTCACTCATTTAAAACCTCCATAAAATTTATCTCCTATATATTACAGTACCCACTTCACGTCGTAAACCCGTGTAATAATATCATCAACTAAACCCAAGTTTTAATACGAAAACTTTACAGGCCCGCATAAAACCATGTATCTTGAAGTATGAAAAGAATGCAAGAATATTCTAGATATTTTTCTGGAATATTTTTATACTAAGTGAGTGCAGACTCGTGGGGAAAGGATTCAGAATAAATATCAATTTACGATGTCTGAGGGAATCATAAAGACATTTCGAGTACTCCCGCGAAGTTCAGCCATTTCGCTATAGTGAAATGGTTGTGCTCTTTCTAAAGTTTGCCTTTTGGTGTCGTGTTTCGTATTCCTATTGTCTAGTTTAAATTCATTACTCAAATATCTTTCTTTTAGATATACCGTACCGGTACTCTCTGAAGATTTCGTGGTTTTCGTGGTGTATTGTTGCTTAAGTTGTGTGGATTCAGTGTAGCAAGTGAATTTGAACATTTATTTTAACTAGTGGGTTTTTAAAGTTTATTTTCGCTTAAAAAACATCAAAATTCAAATAATACGCCAGCACAGTATACTATTTGAGCACCATGCAGCATTTTGTTGAGAGTTTGTTCTCTTTTTTTTGTGCTGTCTAGCACAAGCTATCAAAATTCATCGAAATTTCATTACGTCAACAAAACTCATGACACCGCATCATAGTTATTTAAATCTAGGAGAAAATGGTAGCTTATGTGGAAAGGTTCACATTAGCTACCATTTTTCCTATACCTAAATTACAACAACTACACCAGCAACATAAAACAAAGACACAACTAAAAGAAACAAATGACTAAAGTAAACCTTGTCCTACTAAAACTATTTCAAATACAATCCAAACACCTGAGCGAACAAAGATGACATTACAAACGCAAGGAGCATGAAATTAAACTTCAAGTGGCACACGCTTCGATAAGTAATGCACAGTAAGTTACAGTGAAACAATCCGGAGCACATTCATCTATGTCCAGATAACGTCGGATGTGACGTCACGGTCTGCAGTATGCTAGCTTTTATTGTCGTTACTTCAACGGGGAATAAAGTTGTGACAGTCATAGCTGGTGTGAACAGATTAAAAAATGGGTTGTTATAGGAGAGCAATGTAGAGTTCTAGTAGAGAGTAGAGTAGAGGAGAGTAAAATAGAAGAGTTGCAAAGGATTTTTGTTGTTACTTTAATAAGTTTAATCCCTTTAAAAAAATATAATGTTAAGTGTGTCAGTTTAGTGAGTTTAAAATTTGATTTCAAATTATACGCTTCTTTCACAGTGTGAACTGACTCTTATGGTAGACCTGCTGGTGTGAACTGATTCTAATTTGGGTTGCTTGCGGTTTTCTTCACTGTTTCAGGGAAACGAAATATTTTATGATTATTTTGTTTTTTTTTTAATCCATTGAAAACATTAAAAATTGTTTTTTGGAAGTGTTAAAATTTTCAAACACTATTTTTTCTAAATTCACGTCGCAAACTGGATCAATTTTGTACGTTGTGAGAGTAGGTTGTCAGTTTTTGCTCACTTGGCACACAGCACAGTATGCCAGTTTTTATTGTAGTTGCGTCAACGGAAAATAGAGTTTACAGTTTTCATAGCGTTTTGTGCCCGGTGTGAACTGATTCAAATATAGGTTGAGAAGGATGGTAGTGTTTTATTTTTAAGGCATGTTTACGGCCTTTTCCCATATAGGAGATGTTTCAGCATTGATCACCACGCTGGCTGACTGTGTATTAGCGTTTTTAGATTCCATTCATTTTTTAGGTTTTCTCTCGATGTTATCCTTCATCGTTTGTCAGTAGCGCCTTAGAATAATTAGGAAAGTACAAATAACCTTGAAAAAGTCACTTGCTCGTGCTGGGGATCGAACCTGCACTTCGCGCATACGAATCCATACATAGAACCGCAAGGCCACCACGACAGCGCCGCGTATTTAGTTTGGTTAATTGGTAATTCTATTCAAAAGTTGTAAAACAATCGTTTCACCTTCTATTTATTATATGAATATACCTAAAGTATAAATATTGTACAAGAGTTTAATCTTAAACAAACTGAAGTCAAAAACGAAACAAATAAACATCAACTTCGTTAAACATTTAACTTTAAAAAGCTTCAGTAACATTAATAATATCTTTAGATTTAAGATCTCAGACTTACTAACTTCAGATTAGATTAATGAAGTAGATTGGACACCTAACTACCCATTAGCAAGTAATGGATTTTCACCCCTTTCTTTTACTTAGATTGAGTTAATTTATTGAATAAAAGGGTAGAAGTTAGAAGTTACTTACGATCCAGACTGAGTGAACTCTTAGAGCAGAACCGTTGATGTGGGAACGAGACAGCGCTCTATACAGCCCATAGCGGTGTCTCACTCACACAACAGCAAGTCATGCTTAAAGAGTTTGTCCTAAGTGTGCAGGTTCTTTAACTGATTTGATAAGTTTGTAATTAAAAGTTTACGTTATATATTGAAGTTACGAATTTCAGCAAATAAGAAAACTTGAAGGACCATGATACCTACTTAAAAGACAATTTAAGGCTATCAGTTTTTTTTTTAAGATTTGGCAAAAAGATATCTCTTGGGCAATTTTTTTGTCTAAATACGTTTGTGTTGAAGTAATGTTCAAATATTAAAAGAATGCATTTTACTTTACAATACGAAATCTTATAAAGCCTACAATAAACTTATTTAAAACTAAAACTCAAATCTTTCTTTCCAGGTATGTAAAGTATGATATAGTGAAAATGTAGTTATTTAGGGTACGAGAAAAACAATAAGCGATTATGTCTCTCGATGACTTGCTTAATAAGACCAACAACTCCCAAATTATTAGATCAACTAACTTCCTACAACTGTCTATTTAAAAACCAGTAAGTCAGAAAATAACGAACCGAAACTGACCCAAAAGTTCTGAAAGAAATTCCCGAACTCAAATTATCAGTAAGCGTCCAATTGGTCCGTCATCAAACTGATTACGAACGCTTATCTTAATGCAGTAAGTTTTACGTCACACCACTCGGGAGCCCTACTACCACAACCCAAAGTCAGTCTACGCCTCTTGAAGAAAAAGAGAGATACCGCTCTACCAAATGTAGAGCGTCGTCTCTCTTCTGCATTACAAACGGTCTTGTGTTGAAAGTTGTTGGTAGGACTCCAAACCTTTACAAGGTACATGTAAGCTATATAGATCTTGTTGCAATTGGGTCGAATGCCCGCGTCCTTGCCATTTTATAAGGCAGCGAGGGATCAACAATAAACGTGACTTTCGTGTTCTGTTTACTTTAAAATATTGTAGGTATTTGTTTGATATATGGTGAATACGGTGCTGATGTTTGTAAAAAGGTTAGAAAAGACTTAAAATTATGAAAGTAAAAACACAATACTAGAAGGAAAGGAAAAGTGCAGTCGAATTTTGGTAATCAGACATCTGTAACAGACTTAACAGAAAAAAAATGTAGTTAAACGTCATAATTTGAATGAAGAACAGTGATCTAAATTCAACATTTCTATTCTGATTGCGACGTTTACATTATGAATGCCTTGTCAATAGTGTTCGCGCTAGCGGCACTGATTATTAAAGTTAAATTGACTTCTTTTTATATTCATACTCCTTGGTTATATTCGTCTCTAACTAAGGCCTTAAATAATAAACATTGTCTTAGGTTTAATATTATCTTAAAGATAGATCCAGTTTACAAGCATTTATCAAACCAATTTTTGTCGAATGCAAATTATTTTTTTACTTTGTCTTTAATCATTACATGCATTTTTCTTAAGTTAAATATAGACTAATTATTATTGTATGTTTAACGCAATCTAGGACCTTGTATCTTGGAACTTCAAGCTTGCTTTCTTCTTCATTACGTCTGTTAAGTTTTTAACACAGTAAAGGTACTGTGTTAAAAACTTATGCGGGTCTTGTTACATTACATTGTTGTTCTTTTTAATATATTATATATCCTGTTTATTTTTTGTGTTAATGATACGATAAGAGGCAAGTAAAATACCTTAGCAATTAATAAGGAACGAAATAAGTAACAAAAACATAATTAGATATTTTGAATAATATTATTAGCTAAATACAAGCTTTTGGAAATATCAAAATTTTGTTTTTATAATAACAACGATAGAAATTATTATTATTTATGTTAAAAGTATGTATAATTAACAGTTCATCGAACTCGAAACAACGCAACAAAGCAGACGACCAACCATTTGCCTAAAACACGTCACATTAAAATTCATCGAAAATCGCCGACCATTAACGCAATTTTACATCGAACCAAAATCGATAGCCGCCAAAATAAAACAGCTCCTATCATCACGTTAAGCTACCATCCCGGGAGACTTTGTAAATCAGTGTGTTAATAGCTCAAAGCGATTGGCAATCCCCTTCAAAGATATCGGATCGCGGCCTAATGAATCATGATTGCAGATAGTGCAGCAGATGTATGGAGATATCGATAAATAATAATATAGTGATGAGCAGGTGTGTGTATGGGTTGATTTCAGGTGATTAGGTGTCTGTGGTGTTGGTAATGATGATGAGTGAGATCGTTTTGAAGTATTGATGAGTTTTGATGGTGTTGTTGTTGTGATAGAACTGGAAATTGTTGGCCGGTGAAAACGATGTCTTTGAAGGGGATTGACAATCGCTTTGAGCTATTAGTAAAACGCATGTGTCTATGTAATAAATAAACAATTGTTGACATTCAAAATCACCATTGTACGGTATGAAATTAGGATTTTTTAACTTTAAGGCAGTAAAACGACTGTTGATTACTTACTTTTATTACGTAAATAATCATTACCGACAGAAAAGAGAAAGGTTGTTATAAGTATTAGATCATTTTACGTTACCATCTGCATTTACCCGATGCACAGATTTCAATCAGAATCAATACCGCATCATATTCGACATCAGGTGTTAATAGTTCAAAGTGATTGCTAATTTTATCTCAAAGAAATCCTATTTGCCCTGCAGTCGTGCCTAACGAAGCGTGCCAGTGTCAGCTGCGCCGTCTCATCAGATCATACGGAAAAATTAGATCTGAATCCCTACCACCACGTCTTAAACCAATCTATCGCTTTACGGAAAAGAGACGGCGATTTACGTCGTGTAGAGCGCTGTCTTGCTTCCACACCCGGAATATTTTTACTCTGAGAGTTAGTAGAGCGTCTGTATGGAAAAAGGAAGATGTTCTTGTTAGTCGACTCGTTACCGGCACGGTTACAAGTAAATATCGAAGCGAGAGAATTTGTTTGCACGTGAATGTTTGCAGTGACGTATGCACGGTTGTAAGAGGGGAAATCGGTTTTCGATGGAGGTTCTCCAGTTTATTGCTGTGGTTGGTTTAGTTGTATTTTTAGAGTCGGTTTGTGGCTTTTAATTTATATGCATAAATTTTAAGTTTGTTCTTTTAAATTCTAATTAAGTTAGGTATTTAATTAGAGAAAAACTTAACTTAATGTTTACATGTAGAATTTAGAGTGTGACATAATATATTTTATTCCTTTTTTTACCAGAAAATGCTCTAATCGTTTAGGTACGACACATTTTTACAGTTTTAGAACTGCAGACAAAAAAAATAACCCAACAAAACCATTGAACAAAATATACAGACAAAGAATATCTTTAACAAAGAAAAATGCATTACTAATTCACGTCATTGCTTGAAAACAAAATAGAAAAAATGCTTTTGATGCATGCTCAATGCCTTTGAACGTCTCTTGTTTATGCGTCCGGACAAAGCCAATCTCTCAGATTTCTATGCAAAAGACTTCCTTAAAGAAAAATATAGTTGGTACGTATCTAAAGGTACAGTCACGAGCAAAAATATGTACACGACCAAATAGTTGCAGTACATTTCTTATGCGAATTTTCTAAAACTGTTATGGAATATTGATGATATTTTATGTTTAATTTGAAAGAATATCTTCCAAATTAAACATTTTATGTTTTCATCAATTATTTGACTAGGACTGAAACTTCAATAGTTCGGTCGTGTATACAAGTTTTTGGTCGTGACTGTACATGCTGAAAATTTTTCTTCGCCACCAAATAAAGAATTGTAAGCAGCCAATTGAAAAATGTCCCTTTTATAAGCGTTCTATTTTGACACCCTCGTGATTCTTTTGAAGTTAAGCTTTTAAACTTTTTGGCCTACATTTATTTTTGGATGGCATACAAAAGGCTATTTTGACTCGTCTTTTGTATTCGTTTATTTATAGAAAATTTTGTTTTCTTGGAAAATGTTAAGTAATTTGACTTTGTCATTTCACGCTAATGCTTGATATTTATTACTACATTAACTTATTTTATTACCACTTACATAAGAACTAAATATATTTTTGATTTTCTTTATCAATTTGTTTAGTGATTTATGTCATTTGGTCACAATGATTAAATTATATTTCAATAACCTAAGATTCGGCCTAAAATTTCCATCGTGATTAATCGATATTAGCATTGTTATAAAACAAATGACAAGTTAGAAATTCGGTTTTTTTTTTCAAACTAAAACAGTTTTGTATTTTCATCACAAAAACAATCAATGCTCAGATCCTGGTTTTTTATAAAACAAATCACAAGAAAAGGTGAAAAAAACAACTCGCTCGACTCCGCGAAAACTATGCAACATCAACTATCCAGTAAATAAAAATACATTCCAAAAGGAACACCAATTTTCCGGCACATGGACAGATTTGCGTTCGAAGAAACTTGGCAGCCAATGTAGACTAAGAAACCTTATTTTTCACTTTGAAAAATGGCGCATTTCCAACATCAATGTTTGAAATGTATTATTATTTTGAATGATGAAGTTATATAATATTATTTGCAATAACGTTTAGATAGAATAAGCTTATTACATTAACATAGATTAGTGTTTGCGAGGCTGATGCGGCTTAACACCTACAATAATATTGTAATCAATGATACCCAATACTATTATAATTAAATAACACTAATTAAATTAGGTTACACAATAGTTTTGATTGTGTATTCATTATATTACAAAGAAACTGAATCTATGTATTCAGTTAGTACATAAATAATCTTTTTACGGTATGAGTAAATTTTTTTTTGCCCAAAATGCATCCATGGTTCACTGTGACTCGCTGTCTAAAAACAGATCTCAGTGTACTTGGAGAGTCCTATGCCGAGCAATAGACTGCGATAGGCTGATGATGATGATGATGTTGACTCTGTTACCCTGTGAGTTATAATATACTAAACTTCATCTTACATACATATTTCTAGTCCAATAGACAAATTGTAGACGTATTGGTGTACGTTATTATTCGTTTTTTTTTTGCGTTTCAGAACTGAATATGTACGGTTCGTTATCGTTTGCTATTTTTATCTCTGCTGATATTGCTTTGTGAAGCGAGAATATTCGGAACTGGCAATTTTTATTTAAGGTTGCCTGGAATATATTGCACCGACGTCACTAAAATGTGAAAGTATTTTTTGTTGGTAGTTTTTATTTTAGGAATTTTGATATTTGGTTTTACAGTAAAAGTTTGTTCATATAAAAATTCAGGACGAAGTTTAGTTTGGATGTAAATTAAAATACTTTCATAATATTTATTTTGCATTTTATTATATTTACTCATACATATTTTACTTCTAACATGAAAATACCTACTAGGGACATAATTATTCAACGATATCGATAGTTAAAAATTGCCTATAATGCAATCATAAAAAAGTAAATTTCTTTTCAAAGCATACATGTTTAACTACTCACATACTTTCCGGAATAAAACAGTGTTTTAGCCCCAGTTCAAAATCCTGAGTTAATTTATCACAAACACAGTATTTTTTGTACAAACGTGGTAACCCTAACCATGACAGCTACGCTAGTTTTCACTGCGGTTGGTTTCTTTTTTCATTGCCCGTTTCCAGCAGCCGTGCGGTCTGCAAACGTGTAATTTTGTTTCTTTGTGACTGCAATTTTAAATATTCAGTTTAATGAAAGCAAAAAACAAGTTTTTATGCTGGTGTTTAACATTTTAAAAGCACGTTTTAGATATCACTGTATTTTTTTTCATTTTTAACTTACCTCAAATATTCCGTTTTACCACAAAAAGGAGAGCTGCGAGGAGAGCAGCTGAGAGCTTTTTTTTGTTAAAATGTTTGTTTTTATACGGTAAATATACCACTGCATAATTGCCTACTTCTATAAAAACGAGCAATATGCCCGAACTCTAAATTGTTCCGCTCCAGTTCAATTTCACAAACACCAAATTTCTAAATGTGCTCTATAAAACTGCAAACCACACTCGACATTAGTCACTGCCACATAAAATTCGTCGTATATAGACCGTACACGCGGCAATGCGGATACAACACTCCCGCAGTTTTATCTGTTAAACAAACCGAGCTCCTGAATCAAGTTCCGTACATCAGGCGCTGATAAATCGTATGATTAATCCCTCAAACCCGTTCAAATGAAATTAAGTTTTACGTGCTGCAGATAACGTCGAATTCAGATTGAGTTTTGTTGATTTGAACAACTGAAGGTGGTTAGTTTGGTTACTTTTGTTTTTAAACTCGGTACGGTATTGAGCATCGGGCTGCTATCGAGTTACACAATATTGCAGAAAGATAAAATGATGAATATACTTTTGTGATATTAGGAATGGAAATATACCTACGTTTATTATACTAGGAATACAATAATATGTTAGTTCAGATACTTCTATGTGCACTGAAAAGGAAATTATATTTTCTGCAGAACTCCTCATCCTATAGGTCATAGGTCATAGGTCATAACTATAGGAAATGCAGAAAGATATTTTCTTTTTAATATCACTTTAAAACTACTTCGAGAAACGATGACGTCACAAATAGAATTCATCTTCCTAATGGAATGAGCATTTCCTCTGGCACTGTTACTTAACCAAAGACATAAAAATATTTCTTATGATATAAAATCCTATTTTATCGATTTAGCATGTCTAAATCGATAAAACAAGATTTTTATTTCTTATACGTTTATACAATACGTAGCACAGAAACAATATTGCAGACCAGTGGCATCAACGTATTGAATAAAATCTTGATCGAAATTTTTATCGTGAAAATGAAACTTACGTTTTTTTTTTCTTATGTCATCGATATTCCAATACAGAACAAAGTCCTATTATATAATTTATCTCTTTACAAATTAAATAACTAATAAACAATCTAGTTCCAATTTCAAATCGCACAATATAGTAGCAACAATAGAAAGATTTCCAAAAACGTTTACTCATTTGTTTTCAAACAAAACAAACGAAGGAAAATTCGATTTTCAGAGGAATTAGACGTAATGTTGTTTTCCTTACTGAAATCCCCAGAAACTGTGCGGATCACACTTGATCCCCGTCCAGTGCTTGACTTCCCTCAAATTTAACTCTCGTGCAAAGTTTTAATTGAATTTACTTAACCAATAGATACTTTTCTAATTACTTGACGGTACTGATTTGCCTTGGTTCAGTGCCGTCGACACGTTGGGACGGGACAATACAGGTCTGTATAATTAAACAACACTTCTGGATTAATCTGGTTTAAGTCGGTTTCGAACTCGTTGGAATATTCAATTCTGGTCTTTACGTAACAAGGAATTTAGGAGAAGTTGTGTGTGCTTAAAAAATCTCGTTTAATGAATGGTTAAAACAGACTCTACTATTTAGTTATTTCTGTCTGATCACAGTAGGCATCATCTATTCCACACAAACTTCTAAGGATAAATGAACGTATATCAAGGATTTCCAGAAATTAATTTCTTAAAAATGAAATTTCATAAATTTCAAGAATTACGTAGAAAAATCCGTGTAAAGGAACATTCTTTATAACATTTCTATCCTTACTCAATTTAAAACTAAACGCTTACGATCGTGATTTCTTAAATGAAACCTCAATATTTTTTATATTAAAATAATTTGACTCCAAACATTTTTATCTAAGGCTAAAATGGAGTGTCTGATTACAGTTACATTACGATCAAATCGAATTCCTTTAAGGAAATCGTATCGATATTTAATGCTCCCAAATGGACGTTAAAATAAAATGATTATTTTTATACTTAGGTCATTATTTTAAATGAAATTATTCAATACATTTGTTTTGTTATGTAAGTCTGTGTGAACGATGTATTAATAGTAGTAACCCATATGGGTAGTTTCGACATTACATGTGTAACAAGTAAATTTTACAAATCATTTTCAGTATATTGTGACGTGACTCTCTTTGAAAAAGCCAATGAGTTGAAAAAAATGTTCAACAATTAATTCAAATTAAAATAATGTATTTGTATGGACATGGGGTATAGAGATGTTAGCTATATAATTATAATTTAGTACACCTTATTCTACCTAACAGGCATACAAATATACATTTATAGATTGAAATATCACTAAAATAAAATTTAACAAATTTTGCAAATTACCTTCAATAAATAAAATTACGTCACAATATCCGTAAAGCGAACAAATGTGCATAATATTAATATCCCGGACAAAGGACATTAAATAATCCGCTTAGTCATCATAAAACAGTTGAATGGGCACCGTCCAAAAAACATCCTAACTATCTTCGGGATTACTTTCAAAACACGGCTCACGAGGAAAACAATTAGGATAAGTTCTGTTTTGTTCCTCTTTGCAAAACATTAGCTTTTTTGGTCACATAAGATTTTCCGGGTTGATATATTATGATACAATTATTAATAGCTAGTATCGATATTAAGAAGATCGGCAAGACATGGTCTGAGGTGAAACCCGAAGTCCAATTAAAAAAATTCACAATTGTCTTTTTTAAGGAAAAAACGCCGGAACTATTTCAAAAAAGTATCAGGAACTGTAGAACTCTGCTGCATGCGATAAGAACTTACATTTATTGTTGATCTGCTAGACAATGATTTGCTAAGTTCACTAACATGCCTTTTACCGCATACCGTGGATCTAGGAAATGAAGAATTCCAATGATGTCGTTTCTCAAGACTATAATTATGGTCTTTGGTCTATGGCAGAAGAATCCTGTCGAATCTCTTTCAAAATTAAATATTTCTTTAATTAGGCTGTAGCTAAGCAATTTTTTTCTGCTTAATATAATTAAATTCACCTCCAAAAATATTTGCTCTAAAATTATAAATCTCTAACAGCCTTGCACCACGCCAAAGCTGTTTGCAGTCCTAATTTAAGCCTCGCTTTAGGTTAAATTTTCAAGCTGCATACAATTTAGCAAATTAGAGGCTTTAACGACTTCATCAGGAAATCACGCACGATGAATGGGTTCATTTGGAATTCTGCAGTTTCCTCGATATTAATATTTCGCTTGTAGTTTGTCATATTAATATAATTTTAGTTTTAATTGTCTCCAATTACACAGAAGTTTGTCAAACCATAATATAACTATTTTATGTTATTTTTTTGTATTATTTTATACTATTTCTGAGAAGTGAGCATGGTTGTACGATAAAAAATGCTTTTGAACCCTATCACATTATCTGCTGTTCGTAAGATATTAATCATTTTGTCCAAAATATTCTAATATAAAAATATATTAATATGTAAAATATATATAAGTTATTATAAATAATAGTAATATGGTTATATTGTTATTAAATAATAAATAATAATAATTAGCTTATAATGTTATGCCTAACCTAAGTAATAAGTTTTGATTTTGATTTATTTTTGATAGATTTTTATTGTAATGCCTCTTGCTGTGCCCTAACAGGGTCCATAATTGTATCTAGATTTAAGCCTCTTTAACACCTATTGTAACATTATGGAATGCAAATAAATATATGAATATGAATATGAATATGAAATATTCTGATACCGTAATGGAGATTTCGGACAAGAATCCATACAAAAAAAAGTATAGAGATGGTTTATTGGTACACGTAAAATCTCTAACACGGTTCTATTGATATGATATTCACCATGTTATTTAGAACTACAATCATGTTGTGGTCGACCGAACACAGCTTTTGTAACTTTTTTTATAGAATAAAAATGAAACGATTCGAATATTTCAGCAACGGTAAAAGCATGAAACATGCAAAACTCTATTTGTGATACCTAATTCTATTGTTGTATCGGAATTAAATGGGTCCGTTACAACATTTTTCCTAAACTGGATCGGGAATGGAAAATATTATGGTTTTATTTTATTTGTAAACGTCGGTACATTGTGTGGTTAAAGTACTAACACAGTAAGTTATTTGATGTACAGGTTTGAGTGGTATGTGTTTGTACTGGTTACAACAACGTAGATAATCTTGATAGTAGGTTTTTCATGGTATTAAAAAAAGCTTTATCAAGGAAATGACGATAGAAAGGTTTGGAAGAAAATGGGGAAGTCTTTTGTCTTTTACCCAGCAGTTGGATCTCAAACGGGCTACATAAAAATAACAAGTAAATAAAATATTTTTGGTATTAAAGTAAGGTACCTACTGTATTTCATTTTATAAAGATTTTATTCAATGTTTGTTCTTTTTTTCAATAATCCCGAGTCAAAAAAATCTTTACCAACTATTGTACAACATAAACTAACCCTGAACAACACACAAAGAAACAAAAAAGGCCGGCCACAAAACCCATATTTCACATCTCCAAGAGAGCTTTACATCATTTAAGGGGAAGGTGGAAGTAACAAAGTGATTTAATTATCTCTGCACCGGATTAGCGTCGCTTCTTTTGTGCCGACACTTAAGGGGATGACACGACAACCTTCGCATAATTTAATGGAGATTCTGAAATTGTTTGACGCCTATTCCGAGCTCTTCAGTATTGATTTAATGTAAAGCAGTTCTGTTTTATTCGTGATCGGAATATTAAGTTGCGTTTGTTTTGATGTGGAAGTACGTGATAAGTGTTTTGAATTTGAAATAATGTTTGAAAGGTATTTTGTTTTTATTGTTATGTTATTTAGTATGTGAATAAAGTTAGTACGGCAATTCCTGCATAGGCACAGACTTTCACTATTTTTATTCGTCTAATTATGATGCACAAATTGTTGCAAGTTCATTGTGTTATTAACAAAAACTGTTATCTTTATTACACATAATTAATATTGTTCGTTATGAATAAAATTTACCTAAATAATTCTGATACTACAATCCAGTAGCACATTGTTGGTCATTATTACCCAAAAGACTACGAACTCCAAACAAAAAGTATAGGAACCTCGAAACAGAAATAAATTATTCACTATTTGCAGTTCAGGATTTGATCTCACTAATGTACGTACTTTCTCTAATTCCTGATTCATGTCAAACGTCTTAAGATCTGCTCTTAATGTACTCAACGAATGAGATCCGGAATTTCTGGGATCCGTACAGTTAGCAACAAAGTTTTTGAACACTATCATGAATCTACATAGACCGTACTGAATGAAGTCGGTGTCAAAACCTAAGAAAACGAACATACACATGGGAATAATTCAACTTACTAATTTGGCACCGATTTCAGTCAGTACCTAGGTGATATATTATGATAATATCTTTTGTCATTTAGATTATTTTCAAAGTTTTTAGTGCCGGTGGTTTTCAAGTCGGTTTTTAGTCACGTCTTCACAACTGCAATAACATTTTTATGACGTAGCCACCGGCTTTCATTTTTAAACGCCATTTTTTTTCCTTGCCTATTATGTTTCACTGCTGAGCAAAGGCCACTATAAAAAATTTGATGTTAAATATTATGGAATAATATTTTTAAATATGTGTTTGTTCATCAATTTTAGCTGATTCCTACCTAAAAACTAGCTGAGCATCAACATTACAGTTGTTTTTTTTTTAATCTTTGGCAGTTCATAAATCCGCGTTTTTACAATCGAGTTTATTTCCTGACCGTACCAAGTTACACAATGCTAAGTGAATTGCGTTTCTGCAGACAACGGTGACCACTTTATGTTAAGTGTTGACCTTTTACTTAAATATGTATACATACATGTGTTTATGTGTGTGTGTGAGTTGACCGAGCCAATAAGTAGGTGGTGAAAGAATGAGTTTTTTCGTTGACGATAATTCGATAGAACATTTAGTAATGAAGAGCTCGATACATCGAATAGTAAATCAAATCAAATCAAATCAAATCAAATCTTTATTTGCATTCCATATGTTACATAGTTGGTATTTTATAATGTTAAGACAATATTAGAAACAATATGGACCCGGTAGGGCACAGCATAAAGAGGTTAGAGAGGTTTGCAGTACATTTCTTATCACCTAGTATTCGTAAAATCTTTGCTTATAACTAAAAACTTAAGTATACTAACATTATTATATATTTATGTGTGCGCGTGTGTGTGTGTGTGAGTGTGTGTGTGTGTGCTGTGTAAAATTATGTTTATTTATTTTTTTATTGATTTGTCGTCCATATACTCATTTATGGTATAATAGCATTTGGAGTGTAAAAAATTCTTTAATTTACTTGTAAACACGGTAGTTTTCGTTTCGTCTTTGATTGTTTTAGGTAACTTATTGTATATTTTTATTGACATAATTAGCGGACCGGAAGAATGAATTTTTAGGTTTGATGTAGGTAGATTTAATCTATTTTTGTGTCGTAGGCTATATTTATTTTGGATATCTTGTCGGATAGTATAAAATTCTGGATGATGTCGGGTGAATTTGCATATTTCAAGGATGTATAAACAGGTAAGTGTTAGAATATTATGTTTTTGGAAATATGGTTTGCAGCTGTCTGTTTGTTTAATATTGGCTATTATTCGAATGAGTTTCTTTTGCAAGGTAAAAATGGTATGCGAATCGGTACTATTTCCCCACAATAAGATGCCGTAACTGAGCCACGCTTGGGCGTAGGCATAATATGAGACAAGTGCTGTTTGTAGGTTGGTGGCTTTTTTTATTTCGCGTAATGCGTATGAAAATTTAGAGAGTTTTGCTCGAATTTTTTGAACATGTGCTTTCCAATTTACATGCGTATCTATTGTTAAACCAAGGAGTGTGAATTCGCTAACTTGTTCTAGTTTTTTATTATTGTAGGAGTAGTTTAATTTAATCGGGGCTTTTTGATGGGGGTGGAAGGTAATTAATTTGGTTTTTAAAAAGTTTATTTCTAAGTTGTGGATTTCCATCCAGTTAAATGTTGAAGTAAGAAGAGAATCGAGTTTATCATTAATATTTTCTATTTTTTGGCACGAGGTGAGAAAAAATAGAAAATATTAATGTAATTATAATAATAGTAATACACAAACATTGTGAATCAGACGACGTGATAAACCCCTCTTAACTTTAAAACAAAGTATCTACTTCATTATTTAATTTTACTCTACTTTTTCAAAATAAATATTTGTCATATGTATTTATATCTAACCTAGAGGTTAAATGCACTCTCTGTCGTTTGTATGCTCTGTTAAATACTGCTGCACGTAATGTGGTTAGCTTTTAGGACACCTTCTCCATGCTTTATCATACTCTCTCACTATTGTCAGAAAGATTTTGTTGAACATACTGCTGCTCATTATTTTCAGAACTCTACTAATATTATTATAAAGGTGAAAATATAATTATTGTGTTTGTGTCTCTCCATGCTCAAAGAATTAAAACAATTTTAAAATAATGAAATTTTGTACGCGGTTAGCAGACACCTGAAATAACACATCGGCTACTTATTACCTGACTTCATAAAAAAGGTTTATGTTTTTGCATCTAAAACTTCCACGCGAAAATTTGGTATAGAGCTAGCGGTAGAGGTCAAATTTTGCAGTAATGAGCGTGTTCTATGTAGTCGAAGCAGCAAGAAAAGCTAGTATAATAATATAAATAAAACACCTTTATTTAAATATTAAATACCAAGAAAATATAGTTTCTAATAGCCAGCTTGTTTTCTAGCCCGTATAATAAATGTTGACTTATACATTAACTTAAAGTTACCAATCTTAATCCCGAATTTCCTTAAGATAAGTCTTTAAGAACATAATCTTAGTAAGACGCAATTAAAAGTTTTATCAAGTTAATATTTTGAACATTTCTGACCTAAAATGCGTTCGTTAAGAGGTTAAGAGTAGAGCAAGTTTTGAGAGAGGTAGAGTTAGGTATTTTACTAAAACGGATAGCCTAGTTATGAAAATTGTGGCTTAGTTGAAGGCTAATTACATAACTTAGAGCAAATGAAGAAAAAAAAAATAATAATGTCTATGCTAATTAGTCGAAGCTGCGATAGCGAATTTTCAAGACAACACCAGAAATTAAAATGATTTTGTTTACACACGTGATTTTTTTATGATTATGTGTGCATTAACTCACAAAAATACAAAATTAAAAAAAAAACTACTTATGAATTATGTTAAAACTATTTAAAATAAGAATAAATTCGCGCAAAATTTCTGACGCATGAGCGTTTTTACTTATTGCAACCAAACTTAATTATACCGCTACCGAGACAAAAATAATTTCCAGTACCTACAGAAGAGACAATAAAATAAAACGCTCTCCTTTGTACAATTAGAGGGTCCTTTGTATGTATTTGTATCGTAGGATAAGACCATGTTACATATATCGAGAGAAGATATTATTTCCCCAACCCGGTAATAGTCACGCCTTTTCGGGAAAGATAAATTTAAGGAAATGTTTTTTCCTGTTTGCGTACGTGTACCGTATACCTATGGGCCTGGGAGATAATAAGATAGCAAAATGGCTGACTACGAGAAAAAATAAACAGGTTATTGTTTTTAGTGACGCGTTGTCTGTCTGTGCGTTACGTTACCGACACTGACAGTGTTTTATGGTGATATTTTGTGCAGTGATACGTGAAAATTATTTGTAGTGAAATAAGGCATTTTTTTAGAAAATGTTTTTGTTATTATTATGTAGACTGTATACCTACTTTTTTAAGCAAAATAATAGGAACAAGCCGATGAGTCGACGTCATTGATTAAAGAATAAAAATAGAAAGTTATAAATTATTACGATACTAAAATACAGTAATTTTCAATTGAAATATTAATAAACAAGTACTTAATTAAATTTCGTTTACAAAAAGACCGAGTTTTTCAAGACTTTATCTGTATCAAATATCCGACGTCAAACTTTCGGATCTATAGTTAAAAATTCCTAACGACGTAACTTTTGTCAAAAGAAACATTTTTCCTAGACGAAAGAACATCGAGAAAAAAAAACAAAAGAGCTCCGAATTTCACGTACAAAGAAAACATTCAAACTCCCAAGAATAAAATACTTTAAATCCTTGTATAGAAGTCAGGAATTCTCGTATCGCTTTACGCCCCAGTGATTTCGTGTAAGGCGGCTAAATACGGTTTACCTCCGAACTCTCAAGGGATTCGAGCTCTTTGTATCTCTACAAATTGGTCGGTTAATACCGTTGTCAGTATGTGGTTTTAATTCGTAGAGGGATTTAGTTTCTTAATTAGAACAGGTTTCGTTGTAGAGCTTTATGCGGTAATATGTGAGTAGTACGGGTTATTTATTGTAGCTATTTCACGTAGATTTTGGTGAATTGGAGTTTATATTGATGGGAATTGATGCGTTTGATGCAGATTGAATTAGTCTGTAGTTTTGACAGGAGCAGTTACCTTAGCTACTTCTTTACGTGTAACGTAATTACTTTTACTTGTTTATTTAGTAAAGTATATTTTATAAGGGCGACAGTTACATTTGATCCCTTTACATATTAGTCTGTTTTTTTATTGCCAATAGAATGTAGATCCCAGAGAAATAGTATGTCTACTAAAGTACCTACGTTTACATAATTATGCAAGTCAACCAAAAACGCATTGTATGAAACAAAGGGCCCGCTATCTCTCCTATTTCAACCAAAACTTACGCCATCTACCAAGATACCCCACACTAAACAGCTTCCTATGAATTGAAGGTCAAGGTTAGATGGAGGGTAGTCATTAATCTTCGTTCGTCCCTTACAAGTGGACTTTTGAGGACGCTATACGTCGTGATAAGAAGTTTTTTGATACCCCAAGTATCTATTGTGACTCTCTTTTTAGTTTTAAGTGTACGAAATGTAATTGGGGAACGGAGTTGGATTGTTAGTTGGATTTTTCGTAGAGGTAGTCTTTTGTTACTTGTTAATATATCTTTAATGGTTAATATTTACTCAAGTTTATTTATTTATTTATTAAGGGATAATAAACAACTACAACATATACAAAGTTTTAAGTATAACAAAGCAAGTAGCAATGTTGCAGTCCACTGCATTATCCACAAATAAAACATATTTATTTATGTTGTTATACATTGAAAAGTGTTTGAGTTTTTTAGCGTTTGCAAATCATATAGTATTTTTTTGTTTTAATACGTTCCTACTGCAAAAGTATACAGTCAGATAGAAGTAACATAGGCTCAAAACAAAATACCTTTTTTTTCAAGGGACACAATAAACTAATTATATTACACGACAAGCTCTGTCTGATTAACTTCAATTAACCAAAAATTCATCCGTAATTCTTCCTGATCAATTAATAGATTTATTTACCTACTCTAAAATTGAAATGGTTATAACTGAGAACAAATAAACGGAAGCAATATCCTTCAAATTCATTCTCATAAAATATTTATCAAACTAAAGCAATATCGTTAAAATCAATTAAATTGAAAAGTAAATAGTCAAGTGTATTTCGATGGAACGATGAAATGATTTTCTCGGAAAACTCTTGCTTATTAATTGCTCTTATATTTTGTATAAATAATTTTAATATTTTAAACAATTAATATAAAATAGATTTGTATTGGGATATGCAAATAAGTTTATTTTAATTAAATAGTATCTTTTGAGAGTTCTTAGGGCAAATATATTTAGCAAAGCCATAAAAAATATTTTTAGTTTCAAATATCTTTCCGTTTACATAAAATATCAAATCTGGATAACCGAAAGATTTACCAAACCCAAATGGTTATTCAAAGAGCTCTGGAAAAATATATCTAAAATGTAGGTAAAACTAAATTGAATCCACAAAATATTCTGATTAAAAAAATATGTACAAACATACTCCATAATATACTTAACTCAAAAAAAGGTAACCTTATGTTTTTGGAATTGGAGCAATGTCGATCATTGTTCATAGTTGTTAGTACAATATCATTATGTTTTTACAAAATAATAATGGAGGAAGTAAGGGGTTCTTTTTCTTTGTAATAAACGTAATAAGGCCATTTGTATGCCGAATGTTTAAGAAGATTGTGAATAAAATGATGGAAAAAGAAATGAAACATTTCGGAATTAGGGTAGAGTTATATGCGGTTCATGATTTGGTATATTTTTATTTGATGTTACAAAAAATGTTTTTGGTTTATGTGTTTTGGCTTGGCTGGCTTGGCCTGGCTTAATATAAAAAAATGTGTATAATCTTACTAACGTTAAAGTTTGGAATTGTTTATTCGGTGTCAAATCCTACATCACAAAACAATACATTTAGTTTTTATAAGAAATGTATACGGTACACATTATTAGTTTGATCGTATGTGACTATACTCTCCTTTTCACAAACATATAGAACTAAAAAGACTAAAATTTAACATCTCAGTTGAATTTTACTAAACTTCATCATCATTATTAAAAAAACAAATCTAAATCTTGTTTCGTAAAGAACATCTAAATCTGCACACAATAAGGTTGAAAATACCAAAGCAATGCACCTGACATTTCCTTATAAATACAGGTAGTCAAACAAGTTAAAGTTACACTATTGAAAATATTGTAACTCGAGAGAGCACGTGACTCGTGAACGCAGAATAAAACTTTGAATATCAGCTAGTTATAAATAATTGGATGTCTTGTTACGAAGTTTAGAATCCAGTCACTTGAATACATCGATTATTGGTTTCTTTTTGTAGGAATTTCTTTTTGAAGTAAAAAAAGATAGAGAAATCTCTAGTTTGTCTTTATTTTTTTTTGGGTTATTGAAAAAAAATCTGTAGACCATGTGACGCATTTTTCAGGAATAGGTTACGTATTTTTATTAGTTATTAAATTTACTGCAAAATAAAAAATACTAGACAATATGGAGCAGACAAAAAAATTGTAATTAACTACAAAATATTTTATAATGTTGTATGAAATGAATACATCTAAATGACTCTTAAAATAGTAAGTAACTTTTTAGATGAAATATAATTAAAGTAATTTACTCAAAAGTTAAAAAAAAGCAACTGCACAAAATAAATTCTTGAAAACTTTTTAAATTCAAGTTTAGTTATCACAATGAAATATAACAAAAGCAGGTAAGTGCAGTGAGTCGGAACCGGAACATTCCACGAGCGCGTCGTAGCACACGTAGCGACCGTAGCACGTGTAGACACCTACGGCGCAGCGTAGCGCACTGGAATATTTATTTTCTGAATAGATTTACGCTATAAAGCGGGTTAATGCGTTTAGTTTGTTTTTATTGTTGCTGATTTTTATTCGAAACGGATAATGCTTGTGTTTTATAAGCGATAATCATTTCAGTTGTATATAAAACTGTCCTGTATACAGTACAGTCCTGTGTACAGTACAGTCCTGCATTCAGCAAATACCATTTTTCATATTTTCTTATCTATTTTAAACCTATATAAACTTACAAGCAATTGTTTTACCATAAAAGTAAAAAAAATGATAAAAATATCTATTTTTCATTAGTCTCTTCACACAATTTGTACTATAAACTTTGTTAATTTAGAACTTAGAACAACAGAACTAAAACTTCTGAAATACCAACAAATGTTCGCAACTCTACCATTATAATGGCACACATTCTGCAGCCAACATCTCCAATATAAATTTTAATAAAACCTCCATGTTTCTGAATGGCTCTCGACTTCTCAGTAACAGCTTTCGAGTCAATAGCACAAAAGTTTGAACACCAATGACCACAATTTCCTCGCGACACACGAACGAAGTTGCACGCTCCTAAGTCAGCTTCAGAAAGCTATTATTGGCAGCATCGTGGGTTCAAATTGAAATACTTCACTACTTGTGTAGTTGTTAAGTTTTGTTAAGCGTTGATAAGGTTGCGGGGCAAGTTATTGACAACAAAAGACGTGCTTGATGTGGAATGGAGGTCAATGGTGTGAGAGTAATTTGTATTTACATACATTTTAAGTAACGCAGCTAGCAAAAAAAAAAAAAGATGAAACTATTTTATCAACAAGCGTATCAACTCTAACATTTTTTAATGTGAAACCTACTGACAAATTGTACTTCATCTAGGTATTATCGATTTTGTATTTCTAAAATTCGCCACTAAAAAGTAGGTAGTAAGTAAGTTAGAGGATGGACTCAAATGACTGAATGAAGACACTCAAAAAATTATAATAAAATTCGATAGCAGAAACAGTACGTATTTTTTCTTTGCACGGCATAGTACGAGGCAATACTGAGTCTGCGAAAAAAATATCACAACATTTTATTCGGTACCCCCTAGACGTGAATCTAATGAGGCAGCCCTTGGTTTCCTAATTAATTCAGACCACGTAACGTCCTGAAAGTATCATACCTGTCACGTAGGACATAGAATACTAACTTTGTATGGATACATACGTGACTATGTTGTGTTATCCACGGAAATTAGAGATCGGGGTTTAGAGATCGATCTGAAGATAAGATAGAATTAAATGTAAAATTATGAGATTTATACACAGAGCTGCCTTTCAGCTTTGGAAACGGCATGTTTTCTATATTTTCTAAACTTCATCGTTTTAGCTGGTTTTGGTCTACTGCTACTGCTACTAAAGTGTTTAAAATTAAAACCCAAGTGTATTTAAATTGATTAGTCCGTTGTAGTCTATTGCTATACACAATTATACCGCTTCACAAGGTACTTGGTCGGCCGTTTTGTACATCCAAGTTTATGTTAAAAGATTTTACTACAAGTAGTACATTAAAAGAAAATTTCACAATACACCAATAAAAACACGAAATCAAGTTTCCAACACCAAACGTACTTAAAGAAATACTATCTCACCTACCTGCTCGAGCGTCACAAAACAAAATAACTAAAAACCAATTGAAAGGAGAGCATAAAAATAAAAAATCCTTTGAAAAATCTTCAAAGGCGACCGGAGTATTTCCTCGTAGTTATTCGATATAATAACTCTTACCTTTTAATAGTGCCCAGTTCATTTAAGTGTTCGGTTCAGAACTGAACTGTGAATCCCCTCCACTTCCATTTGGAGATGGTCCAAAAGTCTTTTATAGTTGTGATCGAAGTCGGTTTAAATGCTGTGCGAGTGCTATTTATTATTGTGTTTAGATTCCGCTTGAGATTACGGAGCGGAGGTTTTAGATGGCTCGTATATTGAGTATCGTATTGTAAATTGTTTGGAGACCTTAAACTGTTTCTTTCTAAAATTACTAGTGTTACTAACTCAATTTAGCAATTAACTTAACTCATATACAACTTTGTTGTTATGTGTGATAGAACGTATCAAGCCTTAACGCGTAAAAATATCTCGACGGATTTCAAGGCCCATTTAGTTCCCACACTGCCTCTTAAATCAAAATCACAGTTCAAGGTTGAAAAATGAGCCAAATATAACTTGCTAAAAAGTTTTTACATGAATATTCAAAATCAGCGTCCTGACACTAACAAGTTACAATCTGACGTCATCCCACGCACGAATGTTCCCGACTCATATTAATGACTGTCAAAAGCACAACAAAAACTTGATCACTTATATCATAGCTGATACAACATACCATGTATGGTATGTATGTGTGTGTATGACGCCACAAACTTTGTAAATGCCCTGTCATACACACGCGCCACAACGCGTGATTATCGCAAATGAGTCCTTTTGTTCTGTTAATTTGTGTTTTTATTTGACGTTTTAAATGTATGAATGTTTCTGAAACCCGATACTGGTTTTGTGTTGGATTTTATGCGGATATTTTATATTGGAACGGCGTTTCAGGTATAAAAGTTGGTTGATAGCGTCAACCATGTCAATTCCTTTGTAAATATATTTACTTCAAAAGAGAGAAAGGTACAAGAGATGCGTTTTTACTTTTTTATGTTCTTATCGTCATTATGATTAACTTAGCAAACAACTAAATAGTATATAAAAATCAAATCCACAAATAAACGCTTGCGTGCATAATCTACGTATATTGAATAAAAAAAGAAACATAATCTCTACGAGAGAGACAGATGAAGACGTCTATCACGTCAGAAGTTCGGAATTTATCGCTCTTTTCTCATCACTATTTTAGTACTTAGGTATTTAGGAACACTACAGTATATTCATAAAACCTTTACCCATTGTTACAGGCTACGGCATAATTCCTCTGAAGATACCGTCATCGCCGGCCACGCACTGCACGCTGCACACCACGGTCGGCTGCGTCGGCAACGATGAGTGCACGGCGAAGTCCCACAGCATCATACGACTGCTTGGCCCAGTCCGTGACGTCATCGTGAGACCAGCTCGACATCATTATAGGCCTGGGGAGACAAGTAAGTGGACAATTTATTCTGATTGTGTATTTCATCATTATCATCGTCAGCCCGTTGCAGTCCACTGCTGGATATAGGTCTCTCCCAAGGTACGCCACAGAGTCCGGTCTGTTGCTTTATGTATTTAGTCACTGCCGGCCCTCTTGTGTAAGTCGTCCCGCCATCTGGACATAATAATTGTGTTTTTATTGAATTAGAAATTAAACGGTTAGACTTTGACACGTAGATAAATAGACTATCAAAAAGTTGGGCGGAGAAAAAAAACATAAAGAAAAAGTTTTTGGATGGCGATAATTAAAAACGAATTTGTAGAAAAATAATAACATCTAAATATTTTAATGTAGGCAAATATTTTGACACGTACTTTACCTGAAGGGTTTTTATCATATCATTAAGGCCCTAAACACAAAAAGGCACCAATAATATTTTTACTCATAATAACCCAACAAAAAAAACTTTACAGCAAACTTTTATTACGCGTCCAATCTCCCAAAATCTCTCATTACATATTCATGTTTAAATAAACATAAAATTCGTTAAAACTCGTAAATTCTTTCCCTGAATTCCAATTCAGAATTTTCCTATTCAAATACACGTCCATAATACTTTAGACATTTTTCCTCCATAAAACAGACAGTACAAATGAGTTTTGTTTTATTTTAAAGTTTACAGCTCATAAAATGGCTGAAACTCGGACGGTCGTTCCAATTTAATGGTATTAACGTTTAGCTTCTACCGATAAACCTTAAAAAACTCCGAGTTGCAATAATAATAATAATAATTTATTTTTATCACCACGCTTGCTTTTCTCGGAAAAGTAGTCAAGAAAAGAAAAGGAAAGTAAAGTTGAAAAGGTGTTTTATTCCCCTTATTTTAAAGAAGTAATTTTAATTAAGGTGCCAGTCTTTGCCATATTCATTTTTGCATTCAGAAGAATTACTCATCAAATACTGTACAGTTTACACTTCGTACATTTAAATCACTTCTTTGATTGATTTTTGTTAACGTAGGTTTTATTCATTTTTCTTCTTTGTGTTTCGAATCCGCACTCGAATTTTATAAGTTCGCACTGTCAGTAACCACAGCCATTTTATAAACGAAAATAAAATGTAGAGCCTATTTTGAGAGACCCTAATTGGTTAAATAACCGTACGCAATTTCCTCGCACGGGTTTATTTTACATACAACTCGATGAAATTAAAAGTGGCGCTGTAGCTAATTAGGTGACCTTAATAATTTAATTACATTATAACGAGAAGGTTGTAAAATCCAGTGCAATAAAATGGAAAAGGTGAAAGGGACTTACACTTGCTAAGAGAGGTCTAACAAAAATATTATTGCGAACCTTTAAGAGATGTTAAATTAATGAAGAGTTGCTTCAAATTTTACTCTTGTAAAAAAGAGAGCTACATTTTGTTACTGCTTCCTTTTTATTGCAAAGAATGCATTTTCACCAAAGATACATAGTGACTGTTTCTGTAGCAAATAATAGAATTATTTCATTTATATTGCTCAAGTTACAATTGTTTAAGCGTTTTCATTGATTTCATAAAAGCACAAACGCTATACATAAGTAGGCCCTAGTCCCTAATAAGCAGAAAAAAAACGAAATAATATTTATCGAAAACTTCCAACCAAATTGGTATATTTACTTTCCCAACAGTCTAAAGAAATCGATCCAGCTATAAACCTAAGTTGAACACGACGTTTAGTCATTAGTACTTAGTATTCAGACTAAACTGGGCTATTTATCCGGGCCGTTGGTCGGCTAAGACTGACCTACGATTGCCTATTCAGAGTCCTCTCGAGTACTTCAACCACTTAGCTAGGAGTGTTGAGGTTTGTTGCTGATCTAATCTGGGCTAGAAGAGTATTAAGTCTATAATTAATCTCTATTCAAAAACCTATTTATATTATTAAAACAACTATCTTGAATTGGAAAGGATGTGTCAGTCTTGTCTTTTATTTATCTCATTAAAAATTAAAGACAGTTTGCCTTTAATTGTAAAGAATGTCTCAGTTTTGTCTTTAATTTGTACGTTTTTATTTTTGGATAATGTTAATCATCAAGTCCTAAGATATTCATAGGTATTTAGTATTTTTTTTTAATTACTTTGTCGAAACTTGCTTAAATGTAACGGAGATGAAAAACATATTTGCATTGCAGTAGAACGGAGGTCCTTATGAAGGAGAATCTAATAAATACATAGGTTGGCTATGTAACTGGGGACTGGTTAAGTGTACAACCCAAATGTAATGCACTTGATATAAACCTAACAATCTGCACTTGATTCGCTGTTGACGCAAGCTGAGAGCTCCTAACGCATTCAAAATCAAATCTTACATAGAACTTGTTCGGTGTGAATTCGTCTAAAAATATTATTCGACAAAAAAATTTTTATTTAAGAGTATCATACTAATCTTACCTGTATTTCAAGAGGTTCTTATAGTTAAAAACAAAAACCGGCTAACATCATTTACAAAGTGCCAGTACTTTTCTTTGACTTGGTACTTGGTGATGGGCATCTTTTTCATAGGATTCGGCTCACCCCTCTAGTCAAGCCCCTGAAAAGACACAGTCCACTGAATCGTGAGGATTTCCACTGGGATACAAAAAAAAGGATCCAGATGCATATTGTGCATATGATAGTGTCAGGGCCGTTCATCGAGACAGCTCTACTCCCACCAGATGTTCTCAAGTCCCCTGGGTCATTTATAGGCTTCTGAAAGGGAACTTGGTTATAACCCCTGCAGAGTGGGTTAACTCTGGTTTCTGACTTTTTGATGACATAGTAATTGGTGATAACTTGTTTAGTTTGTTCAACTGTTCTAGGTCATCAGGATAATTTGTTGTCTAGGATAATTTGTTAGCTTAATAGCAATTGATTGAATTTGATTGTCAGTTGTTTTGGATATCTTATTGTTTTACAACTTCTTTTGTTGAACGTACAGCTGGGTACACATATGGGTAGTTGCACGGGAAACGAAGTGGGTCATTCGATGCATTTTTTTTTTACTTTTTTCGGATTGTCGAAAGTCCGTTGTTTCGTCGACATAATTGGTGCAGTGGTTTTTGATCTTTTGATTTAACGAGTGGACACAAGTTTGTTATGTTTTTTTTTATTTGAATAGCTCGAAACCAAAATAATTTAGAAACAGTACAAAATATTCTTAAGAGAATAAAATTGATAAAAACGCGGACAACCTGCACAAATGTCACTCATTCAGAACGATGTCCATTTTAAGGTTGTCTTTAAACACCTCGTTAGAGATAAGACCGCCTATTGTAACTTAAGTGAAACACCGTAGTCTTGTGATGTGCAATAAAGAACATTAAGTATATAAATAAATATAAATATTCCACTTTTACTCGGCGCCATCTAGTCTCAAACTAAGCAGAACTTGTATTAACAACTGATAAACACACTTTTAAATACATAATCGAACTATGGGCCTCTAGTTTCGCAGTCAGGGCTACCACTAGACCAACAGGCCATTCATTATATTGACGTACCTACCTTATAAATTGACCTTTCAATATCACAAATACAGCTAAACATCAGTATTGTCTATATATTAAAGTATATAACCCATCTGACTTACACGTTTCCAACGTAACAGGAGACTTTCATACATAAATATCACCGTAATCTGTATAACGGTTGACACAGATATCAACGTTATCTCACTAATTAAGGAAAGCTCATTACTAGGAAATGCTTCAACATTGTATAACCTCATTATAAGCGGACATTTTTGGAAGATTTTCCTTGTCCTGTTTCCTTTTGATTTAAAGATAACATAATAGGGTGTACGCTTCAGTTGGTTCATGTTTGTATTATGAAGTATATTGTGTTAGAATATATTTTTTGATTAGAAATAAGCAAGTTTTGTAACGTTTCTTGAACTCACGCCTAGGATTTTCTAAGATTGCTATATAAAACACGGTGAGAATGAAATTGATCAGCGTTTTCGAAACCAGAGGTATTTATTAGTTTAATCCATATAATTAGATATCCCACCTACCTAACCCAGCTGACCTAAATTCGTAACAACAAAATAGAGTAGTCAAATTGAAACTCACTCGGACTTCAGATTTCTTTAAAACGAAAAAAGGACATTCTTCTTTCTATATATTAAGGACTTACGTAAAACCATAGCACAAACTTCAACAATCGAATATTTTAGTCAACAGGCCCAACCACTACTTCTTAAACTAACACTGTCAAAATTACAGAAGAGAGACGCCGCTCTCTGCCTTATAGAGCTGTCTTGCTTCCATAACTGCAACATTCATACTTCAAGCTTAAGGACACGTAAACATGTGGGTCCTGCACCTGATCTCTCTCCAGTCGAGTTGGATTGCGGTCCCATCGGGCTATGAGAATAAAGGAATAGAGAGTGCACCTGTGTTTACGCACACGCTTATGCACTATAATAATTATGTTCTGTGTAGCTGGCTGGTGTCATAGTAACACTAGCCACCGTGGCCGAAATCCGGACATTATTATTAAGCTTGTAAGTCCCAGAATTCGCCCGTGCTTGAACACACGTGTCGAGCTATTTTGCGAGTTAACTCGTGCTAACTTACGCTTATTATTCAACTTTGAAAGTGCACGGCTAACTCATAGATTCATGTGTGGAATATGATAAATCGCAGTTTGTGAGTTTAATAGTTATAAGTTTTCGCTATGTTTAACCGATGTAGAAGAAATTTTTGATGTTTTAAGACAGTTGCTATTTTTTAGAATTCTATTGTGTTTGATTGAAAATGAAATCGAGGTTTATGTTAATGAAAATGCATAAAATTGGAATATTAAAAATAGGTCTAAGTATGTAACAATAAATATAAACCATAAAATACATCAATAGGCACAAAGTTGTATTCAATGTACAATGTTATAAGATAAAAAACGATTACCGTTGAACAGGAATTATGACAATTAACGTCAAAATTCCCGAAACAACTTTAAATAGCATACCATAGCATTGTCGTCAAATCCTAAAACCACAATACTATTGCAGGTAATAAAGTGAGACACAACTCTACATCGCTCTACAATGTGTAGAGCACCATCTCTCTTACTCTAAATACTGTTCTAAAAGTAGGTTTTGCTTGTTTTCTGAGGCACAAACAACTGCTCATTCAGCCCTGCAAAACATTGATTCAGAATTTTGTGTGTCAACATTGGCAAACTTCGGTCGCAACTTTAACGGGCAAAGTTTTAAGTTTTACTTGGAATAATTAATTCGGAACTCCATACGGTGCCTTTGTATTCGATGACCCAGAAAACGTGTGATTAATATTAAATCTAAAGCAAAAAGCATTCTACATGAAGTTTCTTAAACCATTTAATATACTTGCACGAAATACAATGAGATTTTTAATGTAAAAGAAAATCGAGCAATGAGCTCTTCGTTATCTAAAACATGTGAACGATGTATAAAGTTTATTCGCGAAAATTCTTTTCACTCAATTTTAGCTCAAACTTTATTAACCCTGTTTTTTGGTGTCTCATATAAGAGTTGTTATTACTCTTACAATAAAAAAAATAACGTTCAAAAGTTCGTCTGTTACATCGAAGATTTAAAAAAAAAATTGTACTTATTTGATACCCTTAAAATTTTAAGTCTTCTTATTGTTTATTTTTAAATCTGCTGGACCGGTTAAAATAAAATTTTACTTACATGTAATTTTCTAACTAAAACTATTAAAAAAATGATGAAATTCTATATTCCTGCAATCACAAATTATCTAATAGACCCCAAAACTACGAGAAAAATGCAGACAAAGCTGCGGGGCTTAACCAGTAGATAATACAATCAAAGTTATAAACGGTTTTATTCAATTATTTAGTTTCGCACTTCACAGCACATTGTTACTATCGCGTTAAAGTTGGCTAAGACTTTTAAACTTGTTTTCAACGAGTATTTGTTAAAGAAAAGTTGCTTCTTCAAGATTGTTACGCTGTCAGCTACTTATTGAATCGAAAAGATTTTTTTTTTGTGTAAAGATAAAAGAAAAACAGTACCACTATTAATAATGCTATAGTAATCACGGACATGTGTGCTGAGCACGAGGACTTATTTGAAATCAGGAATTGCCCAAAATAAAATTGCTTTTCTATCATGAAAATTATTGTGAGTAATCGGTGCTTACACCAGTGTGCTTCAAAAAGGAAGTAAAGTTTTTGTCTCTGGTTGTCATCTTTCCCAGTAATTAAAAATGATTCTTAGTAAAGTATGCTTTAAAATTGTTATCTCTCTTTATGAGAAATTTAGCAGAATCCAGGAAAAAAATCCAAGGAAACCCAAGCAGATCTTGAAAAAAGGCTAAATCATCATATTATATCAATAATGCCGCCATTAACCTGCCAGTTGCCTGGCTCAAAAAACTCAAGTTAAGTTATGATCAACTTGACAAAAAAAGAATTATGTAGTAACCATACTTTAGTTTCTAAAAACATTTCTTCACCGACTCAAACACGGATCGCCCAAATAACTCTGACAAACAAATCGCGTGACAAACAAACATCCACAAAACTACAAACACATTCTCTGAACTAATTTTATCTCTCCACAAAGGCGTTATCTCAGTAATTACTGGTCTAAACGCCCGAATTAATGGAGTGAAGACAGATTGCTAGTTAGATATGCGGTTGGTAACAGTGACACCGAATGGGAAGGCTTTAGGTAACCCTCTTATCCATCACTGCAGTTAGAAGCCTTGGAACTACGTCTTGTTATCTGGAGACTTAGCGGAGATATGGAAGACAAATTTGGGATGACTGTTGTTTGAGTAAATGAAGTGAGCACTGTCAAATAAACAAGAACAGGCAATTTTGAGATGTAAGTGTCATTAAATATTTTAATGGTTAACGGCAGACCATTTTTTTGATCATCGTTTACTTTAAAAAATATTAGATAATAGCTAGCGCTAGATTGATGATGCGGCGGCGGCGACTGTGTCGTAAGTCGAACAGTCTCAAAAAAACTGGATAAGTCGTTATTTTTTTTAAATGATGCCCTTTTTTAATATTTATTTGTTGCTGGTTTACACATGATGATGATGATGTCGTCCTGTTATTTCTCATCAGGAATGGAGAAGATTGTTTCACTCCTTTCGATCTTGAGCAGCAAGTTCGATGTCCTTCCAGCTGAGAACAGTTGAGGCAGCCTCTTTCTGAAATGAAATATTAGATATATAAATAGACAAACCTATATCTATACGTGAGCTGGTGTGGCTAAATTCAACCTTATTATCTACACGAGAAGGGACCTATCATTTGGAATAGTACAATTACAGGCCGATATAGTAATTAGTGCACAAAGCGTACCTATGCATCACAATAGGACATGTAAATTTCTGTTTACCGTACATAGGATTTATAATACAGATAATGGTTAACACGTTGTCTCAAACAATGAAATAAAATTTGGGAATTTCCAATTCACTGCTCATTAAGTAAGATTAGTTCTTCAAACATTTCATCGCTCATTTTTGATGATATCTTAGAGTTAGTCCAAAAGAAATACTAAAGAGAAAACGAAGTACATAAGCCAAGCAAAATTGTAAACGTTTTTTCCTAGAACCAGCTTTATTACGACCTAGATAATAGAATAGCAAAAAGAAAAGCCAGCACTCAACGCCACTCGGCGCGAATCATAAACGTTTTGACGCTTCGTAACATCACACAGATGTACCGAGCAATTTACTGTATTAATGACCTGTCGTAAAAGTTTATGTGTATAAAAACATAATAGCCGGCCTGTATCGAATATTTGCTTGTTTTATTTTGTTCGTACTCGAGTAATCAATTAAATTGAGAGACTAATTGTTTCGTAGTATGCTTTCTGATGCAATGTAGGGATAATTTTATCGTGTATTTTTTTTAATTTATTAGTTGTTATTGTTTGTGCGAGTACTATATTGATTAAGTCTTCTTAAGCCTACGACAATTATAATATCTTTTCTCGTTATCTGTACTTTTAACATGTTAAAGAAAATAGTAAGAAGAAAAACTAGTTTTCTACTAAAAATTATGAAATCAAATCATATAACTTTTCAGAAGTACTATCAAATTAAAAACTATGGATATAAAGACACTTGAGATATAAACCAATTATGTTTAAAGTAAAATTTATCTATCAATTATATCAAATGACAAGTTTACAACACTACGGTATACTTGTAATAGTACTCATGCTGAACTAAAGTCAATCGTACCACCTTGACTTAAAGTTCAGAATGTTTTCTGTTATAAAGGTTGGGTGAACCTTAGTCATTAATTTTTCCTTAACTTTGATACTTTACGATCTTGTTTTATGTTACTGTGACCCTAAAACTTACTTCAAATTAAGCGAACCCAAATTAATGATGGACGATGTTGTTTTAAGTAAAGGTTTTATATAGTAACATTAATTAGAAGCTTTTCTACATAATATTTTTTTAATTAGTTTATTTAAAAAAAAGAGACATATTTTTCTTATGAAAAAATAAACTTATTTTTCTTCTGACGAAGACAAGTCTTTAATCACTCTAATTTACCTACTTTCTATCACGAACTTATCTCTATACTTTATAAGACGACAAAAATATACTTCTTTTGTTAGTTACTTAATCTTAATATCCCTAATTGCCTACGTCAAAAAACGACATCTACATTAAGTATGCCGGAAAAATAAAACTACGAAACTCAGTAATTGTAGTACCTTTAAAAAAACCCGCACCTTCATACATACATTTAAATAAACAAACGTAAAAGTAAATAATCAGCACCACACATCTCAATTTCGTGGTAAAAATCCAATGACAATAGCAGTTTCGTTCGGCTGTTTTAACTTGACAATACCCTTTGAGTCCATTCCCTGATACACAGGTATTTTCCTGCATGATTCCGGCTTACAGAACAGTGAATTCTAGGGGCCTACCATTACCACAAATAGTGTTAATACATAGTGAACGCATTATCACTATTTTTGTTGAAAAGTGGCTCGATATTCTGTAAAGTCTGGGCTAAGTTTTACAAAGCATCAAAACGCAAAACCGGCCAAGTGCAAAAATGACAAATTAAACAGGTGAATTCTCGCAGAGTTTGATCATTCGGCCAAATGTAAGGCCAAGGCAGAATGAAACCCACAAAGCACAAATTCGAAGAAAGTGCTTTAGTCTATTAAGTAGTATAAAAAATTCTGTTGTTGGAACGTGAATCTTTTCTCCGTCGTGCAGTTTTCCGTCTCATTTCCACAACTGCAACAGTCACTTTAAGGGTTGATGGTAGGCCTCAGGCTCTTGTCAATGGCAGAATATTCAGTATCGGGTATTTCCAGCCACTAGTCAGTACAGGGTTAAATTTTAACCAGCATTGTTGATATTTGATGTCACGTGAAAAGTGCGTTTCATTTGTTTTATATTGTGGTTATCCGTTTGTGGTTTCTATTATATTATAGGTATAATTGAATGCAAATATGTATTAGGCAGGTAAATTTGTTGTTTGATTTTGTTATTGAGCTAGTAATATAAAATTAATGATCATTAAAATTTCAGACTCACCGGTAGTGACTTTGAAGCTAAAAGTGATGTCAATTACATTAACTAATATTTCATTGATCAATTATTAAGTGCGATATTATGGAACCGATGTTTTAAAACTGTATTTTTCAAATACCACTGTCGGTCACAGAATGTCCGTCAATCAATCCAATAGTATTGTTATTGATTTTGCATCGGACAATTATATCATCCATTTAATCAGTAAAATACCCATTTATAAACAACATTATTTTTACATGTATATGGGTCTCACAACATCCTCTTTTGTTTCAGTAACCTTCTGGATCTTGGCGCTCGACCACGACCTGCGTCTCGTGCGAGGAGAGCTGGCGTATGTTGCTTTAAGTGACCCTGCTGGTACTAAAGTCACGATATGGGATCAGCTGTCAATGGATGAAGGTGAGCCTGGTATACTTTATAGGAGATAGACCATTGCGCAATTTGAATGAGCCATAATATATATTTATTTTCACGTGCTCTACGCGACTCTACCGTCCATTTTAACTAATATAGTGTTCTTCGAATTTTCTCACCCTTTATTTAAATTTCAGTTTTTAGAGTTAGTGTGATACTCACAGAAGACAAATAAGATACAAAAAGACTTTGGATGAAAATGTTTAACAAAACCCAAAGAAACCCATCCAAACAATTTCTCTTTCTACAACAAACAAAGAAAACAAGAAATCCATTCAGAATAACAAACAATTAAACATCGAAAACTTTGAAAACGAGGTCGAAACAAAGTTAGCCACACATTCTGAAACGAATCTCTTGGGAGTCAGCGTAAATACGGATTGAGATGATCTGGCCGGCTAAAAGCGTTGTCTTGTAGGTACCGGAGGATTGAGAGCCTTGCCGTCTGACAGATTCAATTTCCTTCAACAGAAAGCTTAAATATTTAATTCCGAGTAAAAATCGCACTGGTTTGAGGAGTGAATTTGTTGTTAGAGCTGACATTGGTTGAATATCTGCAGTTTTGTAGTTTGTGAATTAAGATTATTGTAGTTAGTAGTTTTTTATAAAAAAAAATTGCACTGACGATTAGTGCATCAGTAAACGTAAATTGAACTAGTTCGTAAAATATTATTACACATCTCTATTTATGTCAAAAAATGTAGAGCCATTTTCGTGTGAATAGGTTAAAGCATTGCAGAGATTAATGATACAGTTTAAAGATTTTCATACACATTTAGAAATAATTTGTTATTTTATCTACCAGTATATTTAATACCAAAAAGGTTAGTTATAATAGAGTATAAGTAATGGGAACTAACCTGCGCCAAGAATTCTTGTAAAACTTAATTAAAGTCGACTCTCATTAACTTCGGTGGTTTCAAATGAGTTAGTTAAGTTCCAGTAACTATTTTACGTAAAATAGTTCGGCACGGTAATATAGAACTATAATTAAGTAGTAATTTTAAGTACCTAACTTGCCGTGTGGCCGAATGTATTTTTAGTCGTTATAAATAATTGGGGACACCACCTTCTCATAAAACATTGTTGTTGGAGTTGTCGAAGAGTGATACCACTCTACTGCGTGTAGTTCGCCGACTTGCTGCTTTTGTTAATTGTTCAATTTTTATAAAACCAGTTAATGTTTTGTAAAAAGAAATAAAAAACAAGTTTTGAATTTCATCTCACCCAAATCACAAGCATGATTAAATCCTCTGCAATACAAAAGAAAGTTTTGAAATCAGACAGTATGACACATAAAACAACGACAATACTTGAAACAAAATTTACCCAAGTTTGCATGCATTTTCAAAACAATGAAGTATGATTACAAGACTAATTAAAAATGAACTGCCCGAATATTCAAGTATATAACCAAACCTAGATACAATGAAAGGGCAAACTAAAGAGAAAAAATAATTACACAGAGAGAGTCATTTGCATCTCTATCAATAAAATTTTCACATGGCTAAAATACGAACTGCAAACAATCATATTTTGTTGCCAGTCTAATTTGACCCCCGCATTGTACCAATTAGTCAAGAGTAGGTAAAATTCCAAAGGTCGTGTTCGCTGGTAGCTTTTGAGAACAATCTCTCTCTAAATGTAAAGTAACTTTTGTTATTGTTTCTGCTTTTCGACTGGACTGAAGTTATGAGAAACAAGTGAAAACGATTTTTTATTCTTTTCCTTTAGCGTAGCTGTAAAAATACAAAGGAACTTTTGTTATAAATGTTCGTAAGAAGTTACTTTATTAATGAACTAGCTGCTGCCCGCGACTTCGTCTGCGTGGTATTCAAGATGTGTAGTGCTGTACAAAAAGTAAAGCTAAATAATGTTTAATGCCAGCTCCCTAATCCTGTTCCGTTCCAAACTACCTAATTTCTTAACTTCCTAATCCTAACCTCTAGTCTTACAAACATATTTGACGGTTAGTTAACACTGCTAGTTTTTTGCTGTGGCCAGTATCTTGCACTGATTTGACAATTTGGATTGAAGGACTTTAGAACGGGCGATGGCAAAGAAGTGTGCTGGTCTCTTATTGGCTAAACCGCCGGAGTGCTTCACCGTATCCTATTGTCGGGGGCCACGGGAACGCTTTCGCAATTTACCGCAAGCCCCGACAGGAGAGCTCTTTTTAACGGGAGCTTCTTCATTAATGTGGAGCCAGCTTTTGCCAGCCCTTATTAAGAGGCGCGTGGAAGCACCACGCATTCCGTCTTAGCCTTTATCCAGTACAGTAGACTGCCCTGAGACTACTGGCGTAGGATATTTATGGTGGTCGGAGGAGGGTAAATAAGGCCCTTCTTCTATCCCTTGCTCGTCGATCATGGATCAGGTGGTCAGATGAAGCCTGCCGTGCTTTTTCCAATTTTCCTTGAGCGTCATCACTTCTTCGCAGAACTTGGTGACGGCGCACTAACTAACCGCGGACACTTTGGCCACTCTAGGCGGTGTGACATCGTTACGAAGATGTCGCATTCGCACTGGATGTGAAAGGGGTCTGTATACCCAAATTTGCCAAATTTTGTTTGCCTACCTATTTGGGTTCTGAGACTGTTGAATGCTTTCCGAACAGGCCTCTGCAAGGTGGGCCGGTAAACCGGGCGGCAGATGTTCCTCACGTAGGACATAAGTAGTAGGTGGTAGTTGTCGATCTGCCCAGATCTTGCACCGAGCTCGAGTTGGAGTTGCAATAGTAGTCAGTGTATGTCTAAAGAAGCTCTTTTGGAAACTCTGAAGTCTACCCGATTTAAGTCTCTTCTAACGTCAGGTAAAGCAATGCCAACCAGGAGGAGAACTTATTGTGCGGGGTTGGTCCTTAACAGTCAGATATTATTCGACACGTTTGCACTGTGCGCTGTGGTGCGGAGAACAGCAGGCGCTGTTCCCCATTCATCTTCTATTTCGTTTTCTTTCTACCTTTGATAGATTTTTTTTTTAAATCATGTCTTAGTGCTTACTTACATGGTTATCAAAGTTCCAAGTTTCTAATTCTAGTAGTTTGAGCTAACCCGACTGAGCCTGTTAATGTTACGTACACATACAATACAATCGCGGGAGTACGCGTGCGGGGCATACTCGTTCTCGAGATTTAATAGACATGAATGCTCGAATATCAACACACTTTCACTTAGCAACTACCCTATACCAACGCAATTGGTGCACAATTTTGTAGTGTATAGGTACTATCAAATCTTCAAAACCACGTGTCACACACAACAAAATTGCAGTCAACAACTAAGTAGTTAATTAAAGTAAATCATTTACCGTCCACACAATTTTTTGTTTTGGTGTAGTTGGTTTTCTTTCATTTCATATCCACAGCTCCTCCTAAATTGGATGAGAGTGTCCTAGCTTAAACAGTTAGTATCATATACCAGATACCATATAAAAGTATTTTAAAGAACAATTTTAGGTATGTTAAAAAAATCCAAGCGCTTCTTACAATACTTTTGCACTACCAAAAACGATAGAAGAAAAAAAATGTTATGCTTGACTGAGATTCGATTCGTACTCAAAAAAATGCGAGTCGAAATGAAATTTGAACTTAGAGTAAAAAAATACGAAGCTCGTACTTCCCTGAGCCCGCTATTTTAATTTCTATATTGTAAGCCAAATAGCATGTTAATATTAATGTCAAAACAGAAAACCATAGCAATAGTATTTTGGTAGTTATGGTGACATTTTCAGTTACATCAGATACGTGTTCTTTAAAAATAAAGACTAATTGCTAAGACCCCATAGTTAATAACCTGATAATAAATAGCCTATATGTTGTCTAGACCTGTCCTTAATCTTCATACAAAATTTGAACAACATACTTATGTAAATTAAGTAGTTTTTTCGATTAGCCGGTGATTGTCATAAAATTCGTGATTGCTCACCCCCCATATCAAATAGCGCAATAATATGTAGAATTTATGTTGTCACGACCTCTAGTCAATATATTCTGAAAATTTGAAATGAAATGAAATGAAAATGAAATCTGTACATTATTTTTTTGGGATTATCCCGGACATATACACCGTGACTTTTAGGTCGTTTTAAAAAAGCAGCCCAGTTCATGTATCCAATGACTAGTAAACGTTTATAATAAAAAAATATGTTTTTTTTAAGATTTGAATGAATAAAAATATTATTCATTATTATGACACAAGGCAGTTTTACGAACACTCTGTAGTGAGCGCGGTCCGAGCCTTGTGCCAAAGGGGCCGCGCGGGCGGCGCGGCGGCGTCTTATCACAGGTCATTCACCTTAGCGTAAAACAGCTGTCTTACTATTGCAATCATAATGTTCGCAGTAAGTATGTAGCATGTATCTTCAACAGTTTGATACGTAAACATTTTTAACAGGTTGTTTCATATTTCCAATGTATTATTTATTTTTTTCATGCATATTATTTTAATTAATGATAAAAAAATTATATTCGCGCCTAGAGGTATTTTATGACGGATACATTGTGTGGACGACTTTTTTAAAACGACCTAAAAATCACGGTGTATTTACGGATAGTTTAACAATTTTATGACAATAGTTCTTTACCAGGTAACCGCCACAAAACGATGGGCACAAAAGCTTAGTATTCACGTAAACAACTTTAATTTTCATCGACTTAGCTTCAAAACAGTCGGGAGTTTCATAGAAACGTACCTCCCCCTTTTCACCCCCGTTAAGGCAGAATTACCAAAAATCCTTATTGCGTCATTCTTAACTTCTATCTAAATAGCCAAATATTAATTTTAATCGAATTAGCTTCAAAACTGACGGAGTTTTATACAAACTTACCCGCCCCTTTTTACCCCCTTAAAGAGCAAAATTCCAAAAAAAAGATAGCTTAAATGTTAGCGAGGACTAATAGCTACATAATAAAAAAAGTTTCATCAAAATCCGTCCAGTAGTTTTTGCGTGAATCGCGGACAACAAACAGACAGACAAAAATTTTTTTTTTCATATTTTTGGCTTCTATGGGTTGTATGAAGATCCCCCATCTAAGTTTTTCTTTAATATCTTTAATGTACAGACATGAGGTTTTTATAATTTTATTATATGTATAGATATAGATTTGCAAGTACGTTGCACTTTTGTAGAGTTCTTGGCTAAAAAATGTAATAAGGTGTAACTGAAGTTGGCAATTCATAGAATTAGGTGTATATCTTATATTAAGCACGTATGTGTATATTGGGTCTTTGGAAGTAAGTTATTTGCTTTTGTATTAAAATTGTAAAGAAATTAATATTAATGAATGCTGCGATAGCATCTGTTTTGGTTTTAAAGGGTTTTAAACTCATATTTTTCATTGCTGAAGAAAAAGCAGCATTATTCGCCACTGAATAAAAAGTACGTAGAATTGAATATGAACTCATTTCTCGCAAATTACAAAGTTCTTAAACTCTACAAATATAGAGCCATAAATACGAAGCTACAAAATACATCTTGACCGTTAAATCCGACAGAATATGTCGGTCCGGTACGTGGTACTACTGAAAGCCTTTCCATGTCATCTCTCAAGCCAACCCCTGTCAAATTTTGATAAATGAGATTTGCCTTACAAACATGATTGACTTATAACCGACAGTTATTATTGAGATCAAGTTTAAATTGTAGTTAGAAGCTTAAAATGGTGTAAATGTGTTTTGGAGTTGTTGTTTTTGTAAAAGCAAAAAACGGCCAACAATAATTAAGGATATGACGGGCATATATGCAGTAATATGAAGCACTTCAAAGATAAAAATACCAGCCTAATATAGAAGTTAAAATCTGCAGGGGATATGACAAACACATTTTTAGTTTGTGGGGTGAATAAAAACTACCTCAGATTACACAATAATAGAGTTTTATCTCTGTAGTAGTCCACAATTGTTTTTTCTCTAGGCAAAGGCTCAAGTAAGGATAATAATAAATAATTGATCAGTGCTCGTTATTGTCACCACGCTAGGTCGCATACTACTTTCAAACCTCAATATTTTAAATCCACATATTTCTTTTTTAATTCACGCGATAACTTCTAATGAAGAAACCCGGTTCTTTTTAAAGGCTTACACGGGGACACAGGTCCAACATGCAGAGGCCTTGTTGAGAACTTTAATCTAAAATGTGATGGGGCCCCTGCCAAGGACCATCCACCCCTGCTCTACAAAAGAACAGACATGGACGGCCCAAGGTAGCTACAAAACTATTACAAATTATGTAAACGAATTTGGGCTATGAGATGAAACGAATTTGGGCTATGGTAAATAAAAAAACAAATAATAAATCCACATAATATATTATTATTATAAATTCTTGCCAAGTATGTCTAGTAAATCTTTCCAACAATAAGAAAGATTTATCAGTGATGCAGAATTTTCCAAACGAAAATCGATGTTATCGAGGCAATTTGTCAATCCCCAAACAGAAATTCTTTTGACAGCTCCCTTAACTAATTCGTTCGCGTAATATTTTTAGAACGATTTAAAACGTCGATGTGTTCAATGGCAATGATTTATCATAAGGGCATGGGGTTCTACTTCGCGACATGGAAATTCTTTTACCAAGAAAAAGGGATCAAGCTCAGATTTACGTAAAACGCATTCAGTTACCGGTTTAATGCGGAAGCACAAAGTCTCGAGGGAAAGTGAAATTTTTGGTCGCATGACAAATCACTTTTGGAATGTGTTCAAAAAATTACAGACCTGTTTTTGTTACGTAAAAAAATCTTGAAAGATGTTAACAACCTTCAGACTTATACCACTTTATCGGCTGTCTGAGACAAGTCGAGGCGACAAGTTATTCTTGAAGATAGAGAGAAAAAACATATTTATAACTTGTTACCGAAAAACATAATATGCAGCAATATCAAGAGAAGTTAAGGCATAACCTCGAAAGGGCATGAGCTGGGTCGCACTCGAGATATAGTTTGATTAATTACATTTGTCGACCCTCAAAAGTCACATGTCATAACTGATGACAAAAACTTTGGAACTGTCCTTGTACTGTCACACGTTTTCTTAAAGGACGAAGCTGTTTTTGTTCGCTGTCTCTCTTGTATGATTTATTTTCTTATACAAGTTTGATTATAAAAGTGAAATAGAACAGAACACTTTGAAAGAAGCACAAATTAATGGAACGTGGTAAAAACCAGTCTCAGATCAAATATAATATCAACTTATTTGATAAAATTGAAAAAAAAAGGTAGCTACTTTACTTTTCTATTTGGAATATAATTTTATAAAATCATTTGTCTGTTCACCTACCTTTTCTTCCTAAACTATTTCGTTTTCTTCAACCGTATAACCATTCCCCGTCTGAAATCTGAGAACTTAAACACGACTTGAGTGTTTTGTTTGTTCATCCATAGTCTGTTTATATCCGCGTAAGTAGTCCTTGATCGGATGTCAACCATATTGACTGATACTTGGTGCGAGTTTGTCAATATGTCGAAGTTCCACGCGTATAGAATTATATTAGTAAGGGTGGTTGGCAAGGCAAGGAAAGGTACGATTTTTATGTCTGTTTGTCCTGCTTCTAAAAAACAGTGAAAAATTTTGTTGAAATTAGTTTGTAAAAAATATTCGTATTAGAGCGTTTTCACATTATCCGATCCGATATCGATATTGGACAACGATACAATATTGGGAAAGGTCGAAAACGTATTTAATATTAGCAGTTTTTATGATCCACTTCGTTGTCGAACCCCGTAAATATCAATGTGGCATTTATTTGCACAACATTGTAAAATACAAAGAAATTTTTATAATAAATCTAATTGCTACTACAGAAATCATTTGAACACTAAGACTTATTAAACGAATTTAGTTTTTATTGCAATTACTTCAAGAAAGATATTCGTTTGCAAGTGTCCAATCAGACGTTGAAAGATTTCTGATAGATGTTTTACATGTAAAGTTCTACATAAAAATATCTACGGTTTAAGCTCGAAGTTCGTCGATTTATTGTCAGACTACGTCTGGGGTAGTGATTTAGGTCTTGAACGATAAATCTTTAAGACTTTACCTCAAGAGTTGTATTCTATAATAGGTTTGTTCAATGCTTTCTCTAAGAATAGCTTTATAAAAATGGTTGTTTTATGCCTTTCAATTCTTATGACTACTATTTTTTTTCTACCTTAAACGCTACGAAAATAGGACCTCTTTACTAACTAACGTCTGTTGTTTATTATTATAATAGTAATCGTATGACTTTGCTTCCTTCACACCACGTATTTTTTTTTGATAGTACTTGTACTTCGATACAAATGTTTATTACATCATCATCATCACCTTCCTGTCCGTATTCCATTTTACTCGGGCTCGTTGCAACACGTTTTTTATTCCATTCTCAATTGATCAAAAGGTGTGTGATGTAATAACCCAACTTCGCCTATTAATCCAGATTCGAACTCCCAAGAACCCCATCTAAAACCTTAACTAAACCTTTTATTTCCGCCACTAAAAGTACATTTCCTTTACAGGCGTTCGCAAGTTAAGTGC